>JAABNY020000082.1:19354168-19366996 GCA_015164015.2 Brevimyrus niger
AGCATGATAAATGCCCCGCCCACCAGCATGATGAATGTCCCACCCACCAGCATGATAAATGCCCCGCCCACCAGCAGGATAAACGCCCCGCCCACAAGCATGATAAATGCCCCGCCCACCGGCATGATGAATGTCCCACCCACCAGCATGATAAATGTCCTGCCCACAAGCATGATAAATGCCCCGCCCACCAGCATGATGAATGTCCCACCCACCAGCATGACAAATGCTCCGCCCACCAGCATGACGAAAGTCTCTCCTACCTGTGTGCACATTCCCTTTGTGCTTCTTGAGGGACTCCTTGCTTTTGAACCTCTTCCCGCAGCTCTCTGCCTTACAGATGAACCTGGCATCCCCTTTGCATGCCTCCCTGTGCTGCTCAAAGCTGGGGGAGGGGACAGGCGGGGGGGGGGGTGGGGGGGGGGGGGGGGGGGGACGGGGGCAGGGTGGCTGGGCAGTAACTGTGAGGCGGGGCCTACCTGGACTCGGGGCTGAACGAGCTCTGGCAGAGAGCACACTGGTGCACCTGGGCGCTGTCGCCGGCGGAGCTCA
Organism: Brevimyrus niger; assembly: GCA_015164015.2. Lineage (NCBI taxonomy): Eukaryota > Metazoa > Chordata > Actinopteri > Osteoglossiformes > Mormyridae > Brevimyrus > Brevimyrus niger. The sequence goes on from JAABNY020000082.1 coordinate 19,354,721, forward strand.
GGCTGTCGGAGCAGTGGAGCACGCTGGGGGCATGCGGGGGGGAGGACGGCATAAGTGAAGCTGCGCAGCACACATTCCGATATACACATCCATAAAAGAAGAGCACGTACACACTGTACACAGGTACACAGAGGTAAATCCCCTCAGGTAAATTATATGGGTAAATGTTTTGGGACACCTGGGGCCTGTATTACGAAGCAGGGTTAGTGGCTTATCTGGGTAACTTGTCGGATTTAAGGTAGTCTGGGCAAAATGTAACTGAACGAATATAAAGAACATTTAAGCTGTGGTACCTTAAATCCAAAAAGTTACTCCGATAGGCCGGTAACCTCGCTTCATAGTACGGGCCCCTGGCCATTATACCCGCAGGAACTTCTATGACACCCCATTCTAAATCCATACGCATCGATACGGAGTCAGTCCCTTCTTCGCAGCTATAACAGCTGCCGCTTTTCTGGGAAGGCTTTCCAGAACTTTATGGAGTAAGTCTGTAGGAATTTTTGCCGACTTTTGCCCAGAGCATTTGCGAGACCAGGCACAGATTCTGCACATAACGGCCTGGCTGACAGTCTTCCTTCTAGTTCCTCTGAAAGGTGCTTGATGGGGTGGAGGTTAGGGCTGTGTGGGCCAGGCAAGTTCTTCCACACCAAACTCACCCAACCATGTCTTTATAGACCGTGATTTGTGCATTGGGGCAGAATCACGCTGGAACAGACAAAGGACCCACAAAGAGTCCCACAAAATATGGAAATATGGAATTGTCCGAAATGTCTTGGTATGTTAAAGCATTAAGAGTTTCCCTTAACCGGTCCAAAGGGGCCTAACCCAATCCCTAAAATGCAGCCCCCTGCCATTATCCCTCCTCCGCCAAACATTACAGTCGGCACAGTGCAGTCAGACAGGTCATGTTCTCATTACATCCGCCAATCTCAGACTCATCCATCAGGCTGCCTGACAGAGATGCAGGATTCGTCACTCCACAGATCACGTTTCTACTGTTCCCGGAGCCCAGTGGTCGGCGCGCTTTACACCACTCCACCTGACGCTTGGCACTGCCTTTGGTGACGTGAGGTTCGCATGCAGCTGCTCAGCCATAGAAGCCCATTCCGTGAATTTCCCAGGGCACAGTGTTTGTACAGGAGTTAATGGCAGAGGTGGTTTGGAGTTAAGCGAACAGAACATTTACGCACCGTGCGCCTCAGCACTTAGCTCACTCCACTCTGTCACTTTACACCATCTGCCGCTTCTTGGCTTGAGCTTCCGCTGCTCCTAAACACTCACACTTCGCAATAGCGCCACTTAAAGTTGACCGTGGAACATTTAGCTGGGAAGAAATTTCATAAACTGACTTATTGTGAAGGTGGCATCCCATGACACCACAAATGATTGTAAACCTGACTGCATGGCTAGGGGCTCGATTTTATACTCCTGTGGCAATGGGTCTGAAGGGAACAACTAAATTAAATGTTAAACAGGTCGTCCCAGTACTGCTGTCTATGTGGTGTATATACAGGTGCATATCGGTGTATACAATCTGATTTAAACAGCTACTTACGTATGTATACACTCTGTTTTAAACAGATGCATATAAGTGAATACACTCTGGTACATAGAGGTGCATATACTCAGGTATATATGTACATGCAGGTGAATACTCTGGTATATGCAGTTATATACAGGTGTATACACTCAGCTAAATACAGGAACATGCACTCAGGTATGTACAGGCATCCACACTCAAGAACAGTCAGAAGATAAATACACTGAGGCATATACACGTACATACAGTTGTATACCTTCTGCTGCAAACACAAACATTGAGGTGCACACACTCGACTATATAAAGGCGTACACACTGAGATACATACCGCTACATACACGTACATACACTCATATGTCTACACATATTCAGGTATGTACCGGCACACACACTCAGGTATACACACTTGGGTATATTCAGGCACACACACTCAGGTATATATACACTCAGATATATATATAGACACACTCAGGTATTTACAGACACATACTCAGGTATATACACTCAGATATATATATATACAGGTACACATTTGTACACACGGTGAGGGGCATGGCTGGGACTCACTGTCGTTGCAGAGCCTGCTTGACAGGAAACCTCTTTCCACAGTTGCGGCACTTGAACTCCTTGTCGTCGCCGCTGGGCCGCTGGTGAAGGCTCTGCAGGTGGGCGGCCAGAACCTCCTCACTGGGGAAGCTACTCTCACACAGCAGGCATGGGTGGTCCTCCTTCTTAATCATCACATCTGGGGGCCAGCATATACCGCATTATTTATTCAGCTGCAAGGCCCACCAATGAATACAACAGGACTCAAACCCACAACCTTCCGGATGTGGGCATAGATCCCAAATCTGAGTCAATTCACACTTTACCTGTTTCTGTCATGTGCTTGGCCTCCCTGCTGTTTTCATCCTCATCTTTCACAACCTCCTCCTCTTCCTCTTCTTCATCCTCCTCCATGTCACTATCCAGGTAGCCAATCAGGAGCTCCGTGTCCGTATCGATATCATCCACGGCCAGGTAAAAAATGTTCTCTCCATCCTAAGATGGAGACACCCCAAAATGGCAGGATGTGTGTGTACTATGTACTACAGTCAGAAGAAAAAACGTTCCGTTAATTTTATTATCATTAAACTTTTTCATATCGATCTTGAAGAAACTGCACTGGCATAAAACACAAAACTGGCCTTTTGGAAAACATTCCACCTGTTTATGTCATTAAAAGAATTTGCCGTTCTGTTTTAAAAAAGAAAAAATATTCCACAGTCTGTCTGAATTGAATTTATGTGCTCCATAAATGTCAGTATTTTTCAAACCTCAAACCTGTGATAGCCACAGGTATTGCTGCCCGTCATCTGTCAGTCGATACTCGCCAGGATCTTAATCTCCCTGCCGTCCGATTCATTGTCCTGCGCATTCATACACTGGCCCTTTCAGACAGAGCGTTCTCGTCCGGACACCCCGCCACACTCACTCGGAGACGTCTCACACTGTTTTTTATATTTTCTTTCCACACTTTGGCCCCCCAAGCAAGCCTCTCCTCCCAGGACGTGTTTGTTCCTCCGTAGACCTGCTGGAAACTACGCTTGGATGCCTCTGATGTTGTTTTTCTTTGTCCCCATCCAATTATTAGTATGATAACCATAATTTCTACCCTCAGGAGAGCATTTAAGAACAGGAGAGGACTACCCCCCCCCGCCAAGTGGGGGAAAATTCTCATCTTGGCTGAAGGCTCTTCTGTCTGAACACGCCGGGTGAGGAAACTTAAACGGTGTCTGGAAAGAAAGTGGGTCGGAGTGGTTCTGCTAAAAGAAACAAGAAGCCTGGAATTACAGAGACAGCAAACGGGGGCCTTCAGAACACCCTTCGGATCGGGATGGCATCTAACGGACGACATCAGAACCACTTGTGCCGCTTGACAACAAACAGACTAAGAACCTCATTGACAGAATATATGCATAATACATCTCCGCTACCGTTTATGGTCAGACTTTTGGTCACGGTTGCAGTCATCATTGTATCTATGGTAACCACTCCATCTCTCACAGCTTGCTCTCTGTCTTAAGCAGAGATGAGATGCTTTTCCTCTTAACGACACAGTAACAAATGAATAACTTCATTTGCTTTCTCACAATTACTTTCCTTCTAGACAGTCACGGGTTTTCAGCTAGCTTCATTGCGATTACAAATGTCCCCCACAGCGTTACTCAATTAACAATAATGTGAAATGAGTCAATTGAAATGTCCTCCTCTGCTGTCTTCTGGCGTTCGTTCTTTCCCTCGCCCCTGTTTGATCCCCGTTTCACGCAACATGCATGGATGTAACGAGCCTTGTCAAGTGCCTCGGATTGAAAAGCGTTATATACAAACAAATCGGGCTGAAGTGAAGAGTAACACGAAACATGTCATGTCATGTCAACACCTCGATGGCGCTGTAGAGTGGGGAACCAAAGCCAGGATTACATCTGAAGGCTTATCCTTTGAAAGACATCACAGAACATGTCTGCTTGTTTACTTACAGAAATGAAAGTACTGCCGCAAACAACGTGAAACGACATATCAGATATCTGTTTGGTTTGCAGTCAGGTTCGGTTTATAGGATTATGTATGACTGTGATGTGCCCAGGTGCGACCTTTAGAAACACCAAGAACTTGAGGATTTATGGGGGCGGGGCCAGCGCCTCTGTCCTGATCACGGCGACATCATGCCTTAAATCCCTATAAACACTGGCCCCAGGCTGACTGAAACACTACACACACGTGGCGTGAGCAGAGAGAGGGCTGGATCGCTTTGCCCCCCCCCACCCCCATCCACCCCACTTCAGGACCTCGCAATCCCAGAGATGGTGAGTGGGTCATGAGCATAATCCCATCATGCATCATGCTCAGGAGTTCCAAAACAAAGACTCAACCTCAGACATTCAAGAACTCTCCTTTCTCTCCCAGAAGCTCCCTTTCAAAAGGTTTAGTGCTCTACGTCTGCCATCGGCAGGTCATTGGTTTGAATCCCATTGCTGGCAATACAGTCATATTACAGTTGGGGCCTTAATTCTGAAAACTGTGCAGGGTGCTGGATAAATAGCTAACCCTGTGCACAAGCACCAAGCCTCCCTCTCCCTTCCATGCATGTCCTAATGAAGATCAGATAACAATACCAGAATAACACTGCTTTTGAAAATACCATCAAAATACGATGAACCACGGTATAATGTCTGGACGATATGAAAAACTAGATACCACACAAGCCTACAGACTCTCACTCCCTGTACAATCTGGATCCAATAACACAGTAGAGATCAGGGTTAATTGAAAATAAAGTTTAAAAAAAAAAAAAAAAAAAAAAAGAGTCAGGAAAATGCCTAGTTTTTTGGTGGGCTGGGTACTGTACAGCAGAGGATCACATGACCTAAACGGCGAATTCTCCATCTTTGGCGCCAGCGTAAAGGTTCCTAAGCATTTAGGGTTTCCTATCAGACCTGGAAAGTTCAAAGTCGTTACAGTAAGATGTTCACCAGGGCCGGCGTGATTATGGGGACAGGTCAGACCAGAAGTCCTTCATTTATCATCGTCGGACTGGCCGGCCCAAAAAGGCCACACGCTAACGACATCAAAGTGCAGATACAGCCTGGAGGGAAGGGATGTGTTTGGGGAAAACAGCTGTAATAAAGGACACGGCTCGACGGATCCCAGAGCCTGCCGTGTCCTGAGCTCACGCCGTCCGGCGGGACGGAGGCAAGATGAAAGGCGATTCTGTGCTTTCCGAAACATGGCAGACGGAACCTTCCAGGAGAAGAGATCCCAGGTGGGAGTCCCCGGGGCGGAAGGGACTTGCTCGAGTGGAGGTGAGTCACCCTCACGGGCGGTGAGGAATGCGCTGAGTGCTGGCGGTATCCACGGCGACGACGCACCGAATACGCTCTCTTCCCAGGTGCCATCTCTACCTATCTCATCTTTGTTCTTTCTTCTCCCCTTTGGCTTTTGGGTGTTAGGGTGCAGCAGAGGTAGGAGTGGTCCCGCCCCCCAGCTGAAAGCTGATTGGCCCCTGTAGTGCCTTCTCCCCTTCACTCATCGATTCAAAACATATCATTGGCTAACGATAAGATTGGCTCCTCTATATAAATTGTGGCCTCTCTTATGCCCCCCCCCACCTTAAAAAAATCCTACAATCTCCCTTGAACCGAGGCCAGTTTGAAACCTGATATCAGCTCTTAGGTACAGAACAGCACAAGAACCCAGTCCTGTCAGGCACCGGCGTGCATGGGGGGTGCGCCCCCCCCCCCCTCTCCCCAGGGGGACGGGGCACAGACTCAGACTAAACAAAGCTCCCCCGAGCACCTCATCGCTCCCTCCTCCTCACATTCGCTCTCTCCATCTCTATCTCCATCTCCATCTCTCACTTTATCCGCCGGGGACCGGCATGGAAGATGGCGCTAAGATGTGGCGGGACTCTCACCTGAATGGCGGCCAGGTTCTTCTCCTCCTGAGATGGGGCCTGATGGACTAAGCGCAGCCAGTTGGCGTGCCGGGGGTTGCTGGCGTCCAGGACGTACAGCACGTCGCCCTTGCTGCCTCTCACCTGCAGGGGGCGAAGGAGGGGCTTTCTCATCCCACCGAAAACCCACCGGCGCCCCGGAAACGTGCGCCACACCTGGTCAGCTGGATGAAAGGGCGACGGATTCCAACACGGGAAGGTCTGACAGGCAAAGGCCTGTGACGTAAAAGGACTGTGTAGGGGACTTCCCCAAAAAACCCGGGTGTGCGCTGGATCCAGGCCTGGGGGGAGTCGCTCGGTATTTGATGTGTTGAAAGATCGTGCCTCTTATTCCGCTGAATCCCCCCTCCCCACCCAACACAATCGACTCTTGACATGCTGCAATCCACACTGTGCAAGACAGGGAGGACCAGGGGGGGTGTCCACTCTTACCCTATTTATCCACCCAAATCAGCGCACGGTGATGGCGGGGTCAGGGGGGGTCACCGTGTACGCTGCGAGCCCCATGCAAAGCCTGTTATTACCAGTACGGCACTATTTTATGGTGCATCTCCAGCCAGCAGAAAATGATACGATGTCACCCAATCAATCTTCTCCACCCTGAGCGGCACCACTGTAATTTTCCCTGCGCCTTTCAAATTAACCTGGCATACCTGTCCCCCCCTGGAGGGGGGGGGGGGAGATACACTGGGGTAACTTCAGGGTGAAAGCAGTGTAGCTGCCATCCTAGATGGTGCAGACTTTCCCATCCCTGTGTGCCTGGGACTTCCTCACCTACTGCATTGACCAGTACACAGTCGGGCAGAAGCCAGGTCTCGCCTCATATCTCACACACAGGATATGGCCGATTCAGAGACACGGGTCCCCCCGGAACCGCGGGAGGAAACTACTCAAATGCGAGCAGAACTTCTGCTGCAGTCCATTTAACTTGGGCGTGAATAGCATCACACCCAAACAAATCATTTGGCAAAACCTGTACATGACAGGTTCATTGTTAGCCATAATTAGCAACACCAGTCGATAACAACACATTATGCGGTATTTTTGCGCATACAAACACCGCAGCAACATGTCCACAGATAGAGGCTGGACAGCAGAGTGTGCGTGCGACTGATTTAATGAGACACAAATCAGACGTAAGTGCTAATAGACAGTATACAACTACAACTTTCACTTAAGATGATGATGGGGCGGCCATCTTGAATTCTGAAGTCGGAGCTGCAGAGGTTCCTTCGGCTTCCTGAGTTGGAAATCAGACTTCAGGGGCCTTCTAGAAGAAAATTCTGACTTCTGAGTTCAAACGGAACGCACCAAAATACCATCCAGATACACTAGAGGGACTCTAACCCCCAACCCTGGCTGCAGTGTTAGACTCCATTCCATGCCGGCCCTAAATCTGTCAAACTTATTACCGTCGACAGGTTCTTTTAACAGGTAAATAAACACACCAGGTACAGAAATAAAGACACGCTGAAGCCGCCCCCTAATGGTGACAGAGTTTCTGTGGCCACCGCCCACACCAACGTACCTCCCACATCAGCCGGGTATCCATGCTGTCGTCCAGCTCGCTGGCCATCTTTTTCTCCCCCGCAAAGGGTCCAAACTTCTCCCCCTGAAAGAGTCACCCACACTAAGCAACGGTACAGTAAAAGAAAAGAAAAGACCTCAACCTCATAGACACGTCATACATGGAAACTTCGGTTTCTTATACACAGATAAGTGTCCCCCCGGGTGGATGGATAACTATAAATGACAGCATATATAGTATAATTCAAGGGTTTTTTATGCACTTGGATTTGCATTCCTGCAGTGAACGTATCAGCTTCATATCGGGACGTAATCATCTGCCGTTTCTCCCCCCTCCCTCCCCCGCGGGCTGCCAAACTTTCTCTGCGCGAAGGGAAAGCGGGAGAGCCGGGAAGCGAAAGCGCTGGCCAGGCAGGCGGGCATACCCGCATCAGTGAGCCCACGGCAGACCTGATACGTGGCACTCCAGCCCCCCAAACTCGCCGTCCCGGACCGGACACGCAGTGCCGCAAAGTCGCGCTGACCCGTGTGCAAACTAACCACAAAAAGCCCGTAACTTCCCTGCTGCTCTCGGCTCGTACGAATTACTCTCCTCTTTTTTATTTCGCTGAACAAACCTTTTTCACCCGTCTGGCGGTGTAAAGCCCGATCCCGTCTTGGACCTTAGAGGATTTCAGAGCGAACCTGTCTGGCACGTACATACCCAGCATTGCCATTGCCTATCATGACAGTGGATGGTACATTAATAAGAAACGACAGTGGGTTGCTTTCTCTCGTTTTCTCTCTCTTTTTGGTCTGTTTGTGGGTTATTCTGCGAGCTGCGTGTCGGATCCCAGCCCAGATCCTACTTCCATATTGTTCCTGCTGCATGCGGGGCGGCCGCGCCCTCTGATTGGCTGGAAGTTTTGGGGCCGGGGGGCTGCGCGCATACCGGGGTGAGGAGCTCCGTAGCCGGCCGCTCCCCGGTGGGTGCCGCGGATTTGAAGAAGAAGAAAAGAGGGAGAGGGACCATCCTGCATTGTCGTTTCATTATACTACTGCCTATTGTAGCAGTAAGGAGGCGCTTAGTGCGCGATACCCTGCTTCTTCTGGCGCTGCTGATTTAATCGGATATTTCTCGTGGTGTTTGTATAACCGCTTGGTGTAGTTGGTATCTGAGGTTCTCTCGTCTCTTCGGTATTTTCAAGCCCGTGCCTCAGATTTCCCCAACAACTACTGAAATTTCACCCAACGTAAGACACTCATAGGGGCCAATTTGATAATGTGACAATATTTAATATATAAACATTATCACTGCGAATGAAGAGTAGTGTGCTTATTTATTTAGACCAGATAGTATCCCAATACAAAAAATCCTAATTAAAATATAAACATTCTCTAAAGGTAAAGGAAATATAAATTTGTATCATTTAAAAGTTGACAGAAAAAAATGTGTTGTATTTGTAGCCCTATAAAAGCTACCCAGATAGCACGATCAAGCACGCGTGTTGAAATGACATTGATTCCATATCAGACAAAAACCTTGAAACAACGTTGATCTCCAATCTTCCACTTTATATCAACATTGAATCAAGGTTTTGCCATCATCAGTTTTTCAATATTGAAAATCTGACCAAAAATCAATTCCGTTTCAACGCCGATAATTTAACGCTGACCATAATTCAACGTTGAAACAATAACATGATCCTTTCTGGGTAACATTCGACAATTAACAATGACCCCCCCCCCCCTCATAAAATCCAAGTCAGTCAGCACAGCTAGTGCTCAGCTGAGCGGGTGGGAGTCGGTTATTGCTAACACTGTTCCAGGGTCAGAATCTTAGCTCAAATGATATATTCATGAGTGCAATCCTGGGATGCATGGGCAGGTTATGTGGCCTTTCTTTGGAGGGGGTCAAATTCTAGATGTGTGACATGCCAACTAACAGACAGTGAACAGACAGATTGTCATACAAAAAAAAAACATAAACTAGATTTACATAAACAAGTGTGCTGTGCCGGGAAAGAGAATCAGCCATTCAGGAGGAAAGAGGACAGATACGATGTCATAATGTCACTAACGTCCAGACTGCAGCCCGGAGCTGGAAATAAAAACCCCAGAGAGGTGATGTGGGGAGCAGTTTGTGGATTTACATTACAATAAAGAAAATGGATGGATGGATGGATGGATGCGTCGGATATGCGTCCCTCCTCCTTACTGGAGTCGGTGCTTTGCGCAGGGGAACATGAATCGAAGGAGTCAGCAAACATCTGCCTCTGTGTGAATTCTGTTTTAATTACCTCATATAAAATCATCCGGGGGATGACGACAGTTAGTTTAAACACAAAGGCACAAAACGAGATCCGATTTATCTAAATCCAGCCCGATCGCGTGAGAATCGCGAGACATGGGAGACCTGGCAGATGCGATCCAGTTCGCTGGTGATCTGTCCGCAGGAATGCGTGCATCTGTACCTGCGTGTCTGTGTGCCTGATCAGGTCTAAATGTTCCGGTGTGCCTCGGTGGATGGTCCGTGTGGGTGCACGATGTAGTGAATGTTCGTGTGTATGTGTGTGTGTGTGTGTGTGCGCGCGCGCGTGTGTGTTCACGACTGTCTCCTGGCGCGCGAGTGTGTGCGTGCCTGGCACTTCCAGCACGTGATTCACCAGCCACTTACCGCCCGATAATGTTTAATCAGCTTTGTCCTAATGCTGTTTACGACCACTGTTTATCTTATTGACTTCGTTCTTTTGAAGAGTTGACCTAAATGCACTTTATTTGATTACTTGGAGTAAAGATTCGTTTGCACGGCTTGTTTAGAGATTCTCAGTTGATGGTAACAGAACCTGATTCCACATGACTACTGTTAACTTAATCACAGCAACATAACTAAGTTTGACCACTAATATTTACGTGACAATAATATATCTTGATTTAGTTTAGTTAGTTGCAGCACAAAATGGGTTTTTGATGAATGATTATTCAATGTATATGAAAATATATAATTTTGGTAGTCATAGACACATCTTTTTTTTGGGGGGGGGGGGTAGCTTGTGGCCAGATGTATTTGAAATCAGATGATGAGCTCTGATGGCACAGACAGATAAACCTTCCCTTGCATTTCCTTGCACCACATCTTACAGGTTTGTGGATGATGAAGCACTGGGGACACAGGCGGACATGCTGAGGAAGCATCCTATGTAATATGTATTCCCACTCCTGATCTGAGTCCCAAACGTAGGCACATGGTCCTGCATATCTCCAGGATAACTGTCCGCTCCATAATCGCCCTGTCCCTGAGCTATGCTTTGGCTTCCTGTCCCAGAAGTCAGCGAGTCCTGGGCCCCGAGCGCCGACAGTTTCCCATGAGTCGGAGGATGACATGAAGTGACCTTCAGAAGGATTGGGAAACATTAAGTGCAGGTGTGAAGTGCGCTGCTATAGCATAGGTCATATCAGGCTCCTAGAAGCAGGACTGAAGTCCCATAAAGCAAGGAAGAAGCCCTTTATTAATGAGAAACAGGGAAGAACCAGGCTGCAGTTTGAAAACCTGTATGTCAGTTGGGTCTGAAACTATTATTATTATTATTATTATTATTATTATTATTATTAACATTTATATATGTGGGCTCAAATGTTGTGTGCTGGGACCAGACAAAACACAGACATAAGCACGTTTTCTTGACAGACTCTTAATGTGAGTATGCAGGGTGGTGGAGTCGCTTCAGTTGGTGAAAAGAATAGTTAATGATAGAAAAAAATAATCAGGCTTGTGCAAGCAAGATGGTCTAAACAAGAAATCAGAGTGAGATACATGTATGTAAAAACCATAAAAATGTGACTGCAAAGCATCGCAGAAATAACATTGATTTTCAAAATTGTACTTGCTTCTTAATACTGGCAATCTTGCGTAAGTAATACATGGAGGACATTAAGGTCTGCTGCAGTTGCCCCTCCCTAACAGAACAACTGGCACCAGTCTGGTCCCCCCCCCCCAGTTGAAATGGTCTATAACCGCGACTGGATCACTTTACGTTCCTGAAATACTGTGACATCCCTCTTTCTTTTTCCTTTAACGAGACATCGAAGTATAAGTTTAGATGGGAAAAAGGCAGCTGGGGAGCCAGACGACGCGGATAATCGCTCAAAGAGGCCGATGACCGTGACTGAGTCCTGCTTGAGTTGTGACTCTGAATCCTGCCTGAGTCGTGACTCCGAATCCTGCCTGAGTCGTGACTCCGAATCCTGCCTGAGTCGTGACTCCGAATCCTGCCTGAGTCGTGACTCTGAATCGTTATGATGTGGTTGTTCACCATGGCGCCTTGGGCAGCGGGCTGGCAGTTGGGGTTGATGACTGCTGAAGAGGAACCCCCCCCCCCTTCATCTAAACGACATGCCAACACAGGGCTTTAAGAGCTGCCGTCAACAGCCATGGATTCCATTTCCACGTGCGATGCTCTGAAGCTAGCGTGGGGTATGACCCTGAGCTCCACTCACCGCCCCTGGCTGCCGCCCTCTGAATCGAGTCTGAGGCACGCCACCAATCCCCAGCATGGTGCTACCTGCGAAGCACCATTACTGTCAAATGATGTCCTCATTCTAAATTCTTCTCGGTGGAGACGGTCGCTACAGCAAACCTTGCGTCACTTCCTTCTCCCCCCGCCCCCGCCCCGAAAAAACAACACCCCATCCCCACAACACACCAACACCCCAACCGACCCACCCAACACACCCCCCC
>JAABNY020000082.1:19367997-19379562 GCA_015164015.2 Brevimyrus niger
CTTGCGTCACTTCCTGCCCCCCCCCCCACCCTGACAAATAATAGCCATGTACAAACTAAGACTCCGCTGAACTCATGTCCAGGTGAATCGCCCTAATACACTAGGAGCAACCATTAAAGGCATGAACCAATCAGAGCAGGGAGGGCAATGCACCAATCAGAGAAAAGGATGCTGACCGCCATTACACAGGTATACCAGATTACCTGAAAACAGTGTACCTAGCGGGGTGTAATGTGAGCTTATGGCTTTTTTAGGACAAACATCCAAGGTAAACAGCTGTCAGAGGCCTGAAATAGTTCATTAGTAATATACAGATTACCAGTCATGGCGCTCTAGTGTAAAAAGGCGAATGTTCATTGGAGGCTTGTATAAAATGTTTTACAGATGTTCCTTCAAAATGTCCTCCTGGTATAATACTGTATTTGCTGTTATTCAGTCCCTACAAAATATGTGTGTTTATAACCTGGCAACTACAGAATTCTGACTAGCTTTATACATACTAAATATATATATGTAATCCAGAATTCCTCAAATCCCCAAGTCTTTAATTCAGATCTAAACACATCTGCGCGCCCGTCGTTAAATACGGCCACCCATAAAAACCTGGGAATCCCAGGGAAAGGCCACCCTCTGCTCCGGCCGGGGGTCGGAGGTCGGGGGCGGATTTGGACCATGCTGGCGGCGCGGAGCTGGGCCAGGACAGGATGAGATGAGCCCTCAGGAGGCCTGGCGGGCCCAGACCCGTTCAGCTGCGTCGCAGAGTCCCAGGACGGCCGCGCCAAGACACAGAAATTTGGATCCTGCCCCCCTCGCTCCAGTGCCAAGAAGACACCCAGAACGGGCCAAAAATGACTGAATTCCTTCAGCCCAAGCCATTCCCAGCAGCTCCCCCAGAACCACAGAACCCCATCCCCCCACCCCCCGCCCCCCCCAGGACATGGCAGAAAGGCGCGTAAAGAAATACGTCCTTTGAACATTCTCAGGCTTTTTTTTCGCCAAGTAAATATTTTTACGCCAAATGACTTCAGCCGTCTCAACTAGGAAATCAAGCACGATTTCTCTCTCTCTGCAAGTCCATTCTGGGGGAAAAAATTTAACGAAATTAAAGAAAAAAAGGAATACTTCTCTTTCTCAAACTACCCAAAATACCCAGGGATCTGGGTATAATTCACGTTTTGTACACCTGGCCAGGCAGCATTTCTGCAGCTTAATAGCAATACAAATCTATTCTTGAGAAGCCATCCCATTGGGAGAACCACCATCACCAATCACTAGTCTGGTAAGCGACTTCCTGTCCCGCCCCAAGACCTTACAGGCACTTCCTGTGCGCTAATTGCAGACATTTTTCAGATAATTTTTCAAACATGGTCCCCCTGCATATGTCCTCTGTGACTGCAGCTCACAATGATTTATTCTGGTTGTGGTTTTGTCATTCTGCCCTCCATCTGCCCCCATCCTCCTCGGCAGCCCTCGTTATGATCTAACACGTATATGGTTTTTATCTTAAGTTTATCTGTCCTCTTTAAGAAGCTGCCTTCCACTTAAGGCCTTGCTGATTTTAATCCGATCCCCTCAAGCATTAGCGATAAGTGGGGTGGGTTCTCTTGGAGATACCGACAATTCACAAGGACCTCACACACACACACACACACACACACACACACACACACACACACAGGTTTGTAATTATATCTTTGTGAGGACCCTCCATTAATTTCTATGGGGAAAACTCTCATCCCAATAAGACGACCTTAACCCCTAACCCAGCCATAACCTTAACCATAAGTAACCAAGGAAAATACAAGACTTCTGGCGTTTTTACTTTTTTGATTGCATTCACAGATCTTTGTGGGGACCAACAATTTAAAAATAGCAGATTTTTATTACATTTTGGGGACATTTGGTCCCCACAATGTAATGTAAACATAATACACACACATATGCATGCACACGCTCAGGCCTAGTTCTCTGGTTCCTTTCAGGAACTCGTATTCGGATGGGTGGTATGAAGCTGGAGCAGCCAGCAGGAACATGGGGAGACATGCAAACTGCACATGCACACGCAGCCCCGGAGGTGTCGGCTATCAGCGTTAATCCATTTTCCTGCGTTTTAATCATGTTTCTATTATTCCATACCAAACACTCACTAAACCTCAAGAAACATGGTCATCAAGTCACAGCCAACCTTATCATTAGCCAATGATATGCTTTGTATTGATGAGTGACAGGGGAGGAGTCACTCCCAGGGCCAATCAGCTGTCAGCTGTGTCCAGTGCCCCTGTGGCCCCACCCCTGAATATGCCCCTAGTGTGTCATTCTCTCCAGCACCAGTAGGTGTTCACTCGATGTCAAATGTCAATGTCTATAGCAGATCGATGGCAATCACATTCGAGGTGCATGTCTCATAAGTGCTGCCTTATTTCTGGATATTTATGAGGCCGCTTGCGGACAGTCCTGCCAATGAATTTAGTTCTTATTTTTTATTGTTGACTGGAGAGACTTAAAGTAGCTGTTTGCTTAACATATGCAGACAGGCCCCACACTCTCGCAGCGAACAGCTCGTATGTCATTGGATTTGCACTGCTCTTTCCATTAAGCCATCTGAGATTAAGTGCCCCTCTCACGGGCCCGACAGCCGAGCTCCTCTTAGGGCAAGGGCCCTAAAATCCGCTGGTCCCAAGTCTGATTCCTTAACCGCTACGCCTCCTGTAGAATTTCATCCAACATCAACTCTTTTGTTCGGAGCAGCTGGCGTTTCAAGGGTATATATTTTATTATGCAAATGTTTTATTTTATTGGACTTTTTTTTGTGGTAAATCCATCAGGGGGCTTTCAGCGAAGCCAGCATATATCATTTTTCATCTATCAGCACTCTGAGTACCGAGGACCAAGGCAGCATTCCTGGAGGACCGACAGTAGGGGGAGCTGCTGAGCTTCTCTATACTTCGAAGAGCTTTGCGGCTTTACAGAGTAATCGACATGCATCTTCCCCCGTCACTATGATGCACGGCCGATATTGAAGGGAGTGCCATCTCGTGTAGGTCAGCAAAAGAAGCCATGCCCCCACCCCCACCCAGGGGGAATCTGACACAGACCCCCAGACTTCCTCAGGCCTCTCTTCTCATTTAATAGGAGGTCTGACCAGCCTGCCATTAGAACCGAGTCCTTCTGTGGTCTCTCCCTGGAGCCCCATGTACTCTGGGTGGCCAAATCAGGTTTTACCATATCAGTCATCCAAGCCAAGTGTGGCCTCCCAGACTTGTACATGCATGTGTGCGTGCTTCTCATGTGCATGCATGCGTGTTTGAATAGCAGCAAGAGCGTGCTTCTCACTCTTTGTTCCTAAAACGACTTCCAAAGTTTCAGTGGGAAAATAACAATTAAATTCTAAAAAAAAAAAAAGAGACAAAACCTTAGGATTCCGTCTTCTGTTTTTCTTTGCCGTTCTGGCAGAACCCTCGTTAGTAGAGGGTGTGGCTGCGTCCAGCCTGATTACTGCCTTTGCTGTCCTGTAACGAGCCCCTAAGCAGGGTGTTGATGGTTAATGTGTGGTTTCATGGACTTTGTCTGGCGTTCGGGGGCCCGACATATGTTTACACGGCGTTTCCATGCCGACCGGCAGGACGTGCCAACGCAGGGCTCCCAGAGCTGTCAGCGGCGGCCGCGGTTTTTGTTTTTCCACGTGCGATTCCCTCCAGAGCTTGTAAAACGAAAGGAGAAACGAAAGAGTGCAATTTAAGAGGAGAAGGACAGCGGTGAATATTCAAGGCGTGCAGTTTTATGTTTTATGGACAATTCTCGTCTAATTTTCCACACACGGATTTCTCAGCATTCTAATCTATGTCATAAAACAGCACAGAAATGTCTTCGTCCCCCACTGTTTCATTGTCAAGGATTTATCACTTGAAGGCAAGACCTTCTTGAAGCAAAGTTGGATTCGTGCTTAAAAAAAACATCGTCCAGCATCTAAATATCTACGTTATTTTGTCATCAAATGCTGGATGCTGCTTAAGGAATCAGCAAATGGAGATATAGTAATGGGGACATATACCCCAGCGAGGCAATTCTGGGGCTTTTTTAAGGTGAGGGGCATAAGTGGATCCATAATACATAGTGGGGCCGACCTTGTCATTATCCAATGATATGTTTTGATTCAATGAGTGACAGGGGAGGGGGCCCAATCAGCTTTCACCTGAGGCCAGTGCCCATGTGACTCCGCCCCTGCATATGCCCCTTTTACCAGCGAGTTGTTAAAAATGCCACAACTCTCAGTGTCAGCTGCACTTCCACTAGGTCTGATGCAAAATCTAGTGTAAGAGTCAGTGTGGGCGGGGAGGGAACAGAACCACGGAACTGGGGTGCACAGTGGAAACATAGCCATTTTGGAGTAAGCCTGAGTGAAGAATGGAGGAAAATGGAATGAGTATTGGATGCTGCTGTGTAGAGTGAAGGAGGGAGTGTGGGACCATAATGCATACAGAGGGGCCAACGTCATAATTAGCCAATGACATGTTTTTAAGTGGTGAGTGACTGGGGAGGTGGCCAATCAGCTTCTGTAGCCATGTACACACCCCTAAAGAGTGGACTGGGCATCAGGGTGGCTGTCTGTCCCGGGGACGGCACATTATAGCACATGGATAAATTAATTCATCACCATTTTCCCCACCTAAGGACACTCACCCCCCCCCCCCCCCCCCCCCCCCCCCCCCCCCCCCCCCCTCTCCCCCCCCCCCCCCCCCCCCTTCCCATCCGGGACGGCCCATTAAAACACATGGATAAATTAATTCCCCCCCATTTTCCCCCCCTAAGGACCCCCCCCCCCCCCCCCCCCCACATCCATCCTGGGCTTATGCAGCTACTTCTCACCAGGAAATTAATTCAGTGTGAAACGTGAGATTACTTTGGCCATGGATGGAAAACTGCTGCGATCTGCTGATTTGCAGAAAACGCTTGTGGCGTTGTGTTCGGGTTTTGGTCGGTTGTCAAAAATGCATCCGCATTGAACAACGGGACCAATCTGCCGGATTACGGAGAGGTGGATTTGTGCTTGACTGGCAGCCCCGGATTTGTGCTGCGATGCCATTGCTGTGATCCAAGGACACGGTATTCCAAATGCCCTGGGAGGGTTGGAATTTCACACCTGATTGTGACACAGCACGCTCGTAAGGTCCGCCATCCGGAAAAAAAAACGATGGGTCAGTGAAAACACCTGGCGGTGAGACCGCCTGCTGGCTGACCGGAGGTAACCTGCCTCCGCGAAGCAGTGGGAGGTCGGGGCAACTCGCCCCCTCAAGGTCAGGAGGACCTGGGAGGTGTGGAAGAGGAACAGGGAGGAGATACCCAAGCTCACCCGCATACTGCATGGAATCTCATCCATAATGTTTGATGGAAAGTCATGTGTCTCTGGGTCATGTGACTCTCATGTATGAGAGTCACCGGCGTATTTCCCCTCTTCCGGGTCACCACAGAAACACAGGCGCAGACACACATGTGCGCAGACACATGTGCGCAGACACACGTGCAGCCGACAGAAAGCACATCTGGGATCCAGAGCTTCTGCCGATTAAACTTAGCATTTTTATGTGAGCTGGGGTGGGGGGGGGGGCGCTTCACACCATGCTCCTTCCCCATGCCGTGGATGGTGTGCTAGAGGGGTCAACACTAGAGGGGGAGATGCGCAGACAGGAAGTGGTAAAATCTCAAATCAAATCCCGCCGTGACCCAGCGAGGCGTCAGAACCGGCTTATACCCAGTTCCCTGTTGTGTGCCGCTGCAGGGCGAGAGCACAGCTGAGCTTCCTCACCTCCCCTCACCTCCCCTCCCCTCCCCTCCCAATGGCTGGGGGATCGTCATGTCAACACCACACAGACCGTGACGACCCCCACCCCTCCCATACACTCAGCAAAGCCCTGGATTAATCCAATGGACTCTCTGCTACTCAGTAATAAAGTGAATGTTCCGGAATGTTAAAATGGCTGCTTTCAGGGGCTGGACTTTGTGTAGGCTGGGGGGGGGGGGGCGCAATTTTAGAGTTCACTGTCATCCGAAGCACATTTCAGACATTTGCCCTAATAAGGGTGCCCTTTAAAAACAGGGATATTTCCATTTTCTTCTCAGTTCTATACCTCCAGGCATCCTCCGAAAAGCGGGAGTACATGGGAAGACAGACACAGCTTCTGACATTTTATGTATTTAGTTTTTATGTACATGGATACTGCCAGGACAACTTTGTACATTGGAGACATAGTAGTAAAACACAGCGTTTCATCACAGGAAGGAGACATTTACAAAACAGGATGATAGACACAACAGCTCGTCCGAACATCGATCATACTTCATAAATTTACCGTTTTCTTAATCGGCATAATAATAATAATTAATATTTTTTTTTAAAAAAAAACAACAGATGTATGAAATAATTTAAAGTCTTCTAATGTGTACTGTGGACATGGCCGCGTACATGGATAGCGACGGGGACCGAGGGTACAGCCCGCGGGTTTTCCAGAACGTTCCTCTGAGGAGATCGGACGGACTGAAACGGGAAGGGGGTACTCATGCAGCAACGAAGGAACGCGGGACGACGAGTCCTCCCACCCGCCTCAATCAGTGGTGGTGGGGGGGGCCCAGGCCGAAAAAAAACAAAAAACCCGCCGTCCAGACTGTCCAGAACGACCGCAGGGTTATGTAAACATAAATGTACACATCGATCTCTAAACAGTTCCAATACTGTCACAGGCCTTAAGCTGTGTGAGTAGTCAGTCCGTATACACTCCTTAGTAGAATATCGCTTAGAGTTAAATAAACTTCTTTTTTTTAATATATATAATATATTTATTATTTACAAAGTCATTAACAAAACTTCCTCGTTTTGACCAGTTTGCTCTGGTACTTGACCGCATGGCCGCCATGGCCAACCACGTAAACATCCAGCAGATAGGACTTGCCCGGCTCTAGGCCCTTTATCGTTTCCGTGGTGACGGCCTTCTGGAGGTTTGGACTGTGGAAGTACTTGCAGAGGACCTTCTCGGACTTCTTGCGGGTCTCGGGCCCAGTGCACTGGTTCTGCTCGCGCCGCCGGTGCTCTTCACCGTAGGCGTCGTCAACCTCGCGCCGATAGACGCAGAACTTGTTCCTCTCCTGTGTGCCGAGCCAGGCTACGGTGACAGAGGTGCAGGTGCGGAGCTTGTCGAAGGCCTTGATGCGCGTGTCCTCAGGCAGGGACGGGAAGGGCTGCTTATTGGGCCGGGTCGTCGCCAAGAGCTTCAGCATGGACGCCCCCTTGCGACTCCCTCGAAGCCGCACCAGGTACTTAGCCTTAGCTTTACCTCGGAGCTGAAACTGCCGCACGCCCTCGACGTTCTGGGAGAGGACCAGCTTCCCATCCCTCCGGACCTGGATCTGAACCGTATCCAGGCAGGAGTGGACATAGAACATGACTTTCTGGTGTGAGGATACAGGAGCGAACCTCAAAAACTTGCTGCCCTTTCGCTTGATGAAGATGTCGGTGACCTTTCCGTCCTTGAGCTCCAGGGTCTTCTGCTTGGCCTCCTCCTTGGTGCGGGCGAAGGTGCCCACATAGGCTGTGCTCATGTTGCTGGCAGTGTTGACGGCAAAGACGTCAAAGTAGTACTGCGTGTCCGGTTTCAGGTCGGCCATGGTGAAGATGTTCTTGTTGCCGATGCAGATCTTCTGGATGTCCGCTTTGGGCTTGGCCATGTATGAGCGGGAGATCTTGTTACTCAGGGCCTTGTTGGAGGTGAATGAGCGACCCTTGCCAAGGTCATTTTCTGAGGGGAACCCAAAGTGCATGAAGTCAAAGGGGCTGAAGTCAAGACCGGGCTTGGGCGCCACCATGAAGGCATCATCTCCTCCAATCTTGGCCTCGACGGCGCACAGACTCTTAAAGTTGTGCTCCTTGTTGACCACCACACAGTACTGCACCGGCTGCCTCAGACGGGACCCGGTGGGTGTTGGCTTCCAGGCCAACGTCACCGTGGTACGGCCAAGGGAGGTGACGTCCACCCGAGGATCGAAGGGCAGCTCTGGGTACGGCTGATCCGACTCGGGGGTGGTGGTGGCGTACACCTTGAAACTGCTGTCCTTCTCAGTGGAGACAAGTTCCAGCTGGTACAGGCCGGATGGCGAGCTGGTGGCCATGTAGGACTCAACGTCGTTGCCTTTATAGGCGAAGAGCTCTGCCCCTTCCTCCTCCTCTGCCGTGGCTTGCTGCTTCTGCTGATCCAGTGGCTCTGGCTCGCCTGCGCAGACAAGATCGAGAAGCATTTTTCATTCCCAACTCCGCAGAGACAGACATAACCAGCGTTTGTTCTAATTATACAGGACTAGGAGCTCCTGCAATTATACCCAACCCTCCCCGCGCACTGTGTTATTTCACCCGACTGGAAATTTCATTCAAACGAAGTACTTCTGGACTAGTGTCCAAGCCACATTTAAAACATATAACCCTGCCTCTGACATACCACACTGTGGGCACCGAACCCGGAACGGGATAAGATCACCCTGACATTTCTCCCAGTGCATTTGACTCTGTCCTAACTATGTTTACACCCCCCTGATGACTGTACTGCAGCAATGTGCAAAATTGTTTCCACTGGTCCCAGCCTAGGACCAATGGCTGCCCATGATTTAAATCACAAGCAGTCACTCAAGAGCCAAAGCTGCTGTTTTCACACAAAATTGCCCTTGGACATTCATTTTTAATTTTTCTTTCCTGTCATGGCGTCAGAGGCAGCGGATTTGCTGCCTGCCCGCAACAGTTTCAGTCCAAGGGCCTGAAAACAAAATATTATGTCTGTGAACTAGCCACTGTACTGGACGATGAACAGCAGCACTTTTGCAGCAGACTCTGGGGTCCTGCAGAACACATGCAGGACTGTGCAATGCACCTTCACTACTCAGTACTCTATCAGGCACCTACTCGGACACCTATATCCTTTGTTGTGAGAACTGCACCTCTATACTCCCATCGTTATTGTAGAAATACTCTTGAATTGAAATATTTCTGTCTTTAACTGAAAAGGTTTTCTCTAATAGCTCTAAAAAAGGTTAGATTCCTCTGCCTGGAAGGTGGTATTTCTCTGGTTCAACACACCCATTTAGACATGAAAAACCACCCTGTCAAGACCGCCCCCCCCCCTGCTGCACACCCCCACGCACCATGTCATGAACACCACACAAGCTCCGCGTCTGGATGCTAATTGCACAGGGAGCTTGTGGGATCACTCTGGTTTCCTGAATCTTAGATACTGTCCAGATGGAGACGGAGGGAAGGGGCGGGGGGTTCTTTA
This sequence comes from Brevimyrus niger, assembly GCA_015164015.2. NCBI lineage: Eukaryota > Metazoa > Chordata > Actinopteri > Osteoglossiformes > Mormyridae > Brevimyrus > Brevimyrus niger. Next base: position 19,377,306 of record JAABNY020000082.1, read on the forward strand.
AAGGGAGGGGGGACAGATTTTGGTGCATTGGGAGGGATACAAGGGGGGGGTACAGGAGGGTTGTGACCTTTTTGGTTGAATTATACAAAGAGATGATTACGATCGTGGGAAAAATGATTACCCATGAATATCAGCCGGTTTCAGTTAGAGGGGCTTCCGTCGGAGACGTCCCATTCCATGCCACCCTACCGCCCCCCCCCCCCGCCACATCTGACACCCAGAGAAACTCCCTCTTTTTTACCATTCAGTGGTACAGAGATGTGTATGTGCGTGTGTGTGGTCATGTGCATATTACAATGTGATAAAAAAAAAAAACCTGTTATTTTGTCATTGTGAGGACGTTTTTCCTAACCCCGCAAGGGGAAAATCTGTGACTGTAATCAAAAAAAATAAAAATGCCAAAAAATCTTGTATTTTGTTTGGTTACTTATGGTTAAGGTTAGGACTATATTATATTAATTTGACAACACTCTTTGGCAGTGTGCCAAAGCTTTATCGCTCTGCCAGTTTCCATGTAGCTTTGAGTTTTATTAGATGAAGCAATGAAGTAAATCAGGACTTGTATGGTACTGTATACTGTACATTGTATGCACTTGTATATTGTATGTATATTGTGTATGACATGATTATGGTATCTATGCGGTATATATGTCTATTGTATACCGTTGCTGTCCAATGTAAAACTCCTATCTCCCAAATTTCAGTATTTGAGTAGCGTGAAATAGCACCACAACCAGAAACATATTTTATGGTTTAATGTTAACATTAAACTTATGTGGACTGTTTTCAATGAAGCAAATATTTCAGTGTCAACAAGATGCTAATTAATCTCACTTTATATCCACAACTAACTATAATGCTAGTTAACTAAATGTGGATCTAAATGTCAATGTTAAGTTATTAAAATGAGCAGTACAAAGAAATCCGTACCATACAGAGGAGAATGGGCATATTCCATCTATAGTAAAAAGTCTTGATCTTGAAAAAGTGGACAGTTCTCATTGGACAGTGACCATATGGTATGTATATGGTTTATATACTGAATATGTTATTTGATCTCACGACTCTGTGAAGTTATTTCCATCCATGCATTTTCTGACGCCGCTTATCCTGTTCAGGGTCGTGGGGGGTCCAGAGCCTATCCCAGAGGCTATGGGCGCAAGGCAGGCAACAACCCAGGGTGGGGCGCCCACCCCCCCACCCATAGCAGGGCAAACTCACACACGCACACCTAGAGGCAACTCGCTAACTGCAATTAGCCTCAGCATGTTTTTGGGAAACTAGAGAACCCAGGGGAAACCCCACTATGACACGGGGAGTTAACCCCCCCCCCCACACACAGGAGCAGGTTCTGAGGTGCGAGGCAACAGTAAAAAAAAAATATGCCGGTGGGCCACCCCCTTATTTTCTGTTTTTTTCTCTTTCCCAGTGTTTCCCTATCTGGTCCTTGGGGCTCTCAGGCAGTCCTACCGGGAGCCGGGACCTGGGAGGGAGCGAAAAACGTGGGCTGTCTGTGGGTCCCAGAGGACCAGACTGGCAAACACTGTTCTTTAGAATCATATGTTACTGCAGGGAGGGTCCATTAGCAAGAACCTAATTAGGGCTGTGATGCTGCCGGATGCCTTTTGGATTTGCATCTGTACAAAGGACAGTAAAGCTTTTACGACGGTCCCTCCCATCCCCCCCCCTCACCAGAGGCCTCCCCGCTCGCGTCCTCGGGCAGTTCCTGCAGCGTGAGCCTCCACTCCAGTGGCGCGTCGCATGGCGTCACCGTCACCGACAGCGGCGTGTTGTCCTCCTCCACCACAAAGTAGTACCTGCAAGGTTGGGGACAGGGAGCCCAGTGTCAATCCGACCGCTCAAAATACCCCGACGGCTAAGCCTGGCGCCACCAGCCTCCTCGCCCCCTGCCATCCGCGCCCATTTATCAGCACCCGTGCTGAGGTGCAGCTCAGCCTGATATTTTAATCCCGTTTACACAGGCGGGTATTTTTAACCAGGGGCAGGTTGTGTGGTTAAAGGGGAGGGGGGGTTGCTCCTGCTCTGCTCAACCACGAGGCCCGTTCCTCAAACACTGCGCCTCCTGCTGTCTGCCGTGAGTATTTTATGTTTGGGTGGCGTCTCTCCCTGCTTGACACCAGGACACTTTAATAAACTTTAATGTGTTGCCATACGAAGCTGTGATGGAGCGCTCTCTCTCTACACTCGTGAAAAGGCTCCGGGGAGGCGTGATGGAGCGCTCTCTCTCTACACTCGT
>JAABNY020000082.1:19393146-19409839 GCA_015164015.2 Brevimyrus niger
GTGGTGGTGGTGGTGGTGGTGGGGGGGGGGGGTGTGCGGCAAGAAAAACCAGACGGCTAGTGTCAGGTGATCCACAGACTCCTGCACCGGGGCGGGGGTCAGAGGTCACGCAGACAGTCGGAGAGCTGGGAACACTTCAAAGCACAAGGTGTCCCCCAGAGAGGAGCAGCATCCAAAGGAAGCATCGCCAAGCGCAGCCCATGTACGTGCCACTCTACTCCCCTGCCCATTTCTGCTTTTGAAGATACTTTACCCTAAATCATTACCAGCACCATGAACATTCTACACAAAGCATTATGGGAAGGAATGTGTTACCACGTCGAGGTTCCGGGGGGCGGGGGGGGGGGCATAACTTACCACCATGCACCATCTGACATCCTGTAGCTAGCTGTTACTTACATGTTCCCTTTAAACCAGAACATAAGACAAGCACAAATACTTAGAGATATTTAACTATTTTATTTGATAATCCCTGTACATACATATCATAGAATAAATATTACTGTGTTTACATTTTTGCTACAAGATATACAAATACTCCAGGTATTCCAGCACGTCCTCACAGCACTCTAGGTTCCTGAAGCATCTGCAAACGTAAAGGGGAAGTTTACTTGAAGGTAAAGTGACATAGTAAAAAAACGCTGCCCCCGGGGGTGCTTGGGCGCCACTGCGCCTTCCCCTCAGAGAGATAAACATCCCAGGCCTTGTAACACTATTGCTCTGTTGTTTCTAAAATTAGCTCCGCATTCTGCAGCCGTTCCCTTCAGAATGGCGGGATTAAAAAAAAAAAAAAAGCCACAACTGGATCCAGATGAAGAACACAACAGTGTTACGTTTGAGTCGGATTTCATTTCATTATTCAATGAGGCTAAAAGCAGCCACTGGAGCCCTCAGTAAACAAGGCGAGACCCCAGAAGGCTTTTGAGGTGTAAATGCTGAAAAACGCTTGCAGCCTAGTTTCGAATTCATAAGAACTTGAGGTCTGACGAGTGCTGAGGAAAGAAAGAACGTGGATCTGGACGAAGACTTACCCCTGGGGGTCTGGGTGGGGTTAGAGGAGCGGTTGGTCTGGATGGGCGAGGCATGTTTCTGACCATTGGACTGTGATGGACAGATGAACACAAGTCAGTGATACAGAAACAGCACAGTGATATGACAGGTGCCATGAGGTCACTGAAGCACTACAATATAGCTAAGACCATGGTTGGCAGAGAGAGTGACATCCTTGCCCCCTTATGGTGATTTTGCCAACTGCAAGCCCAACACAGACGCTGGGAAAAATCCTATATAGACTCTGCTAACATTATATATATTGTTGCAATATCATATTTAGTGAATTGATTTAATAACCGTTTTTCTAACAAATAAAGATGAAGTCTACACACGGTTACCTAGTTAAATCAGTATAGGCATGAATGTCAACTTCGACTACTGGTCAAGCAAGGTAGCCCCCTGTTACTCCTCACACCCCTTGCTGCCTGGCTAAATCCTACAAGGACTGCCCCATGATGTCATAACAGCTGGTGACCTCAGACACATGCCCCGTGATGTCATGACAGCTGGTGACCTCAGACACATGCCCTGTGATGTCATAACAGCTGGTGAAGGTCTTACATTCGGGGATAATGGTGGGGAGGGGCTGCTGGACTATACGACAAACTAATTTGGACAATAATAACAATCATAAGAAATTCTGAGCATGCCCAGTGAAGGACATATCCTGCATAACTCAATGTTCAGTAAATGTTTTAATAACACTAAAACACTGCTAAGGCAGCCCCGAGTCAGGTACAGTAGATGAAGACGAGGCTGGAAAGTGATATATCTTTAAGGAGACATTGAGGAGCCGAGTTTCTCACCTGAGACCTGAGTGACTGCAACTCCCTGCAGAGTTTGGCCAACTTCCTCTCCAGCTCGATGCTCCTCTCCTTTAACTTCTCCCTGTCCTTTCTTTCGAGGTTGAAGTCAGCCTTGTATGTGTCTGCCTGCAGGGGATGGGGGGGAGACATTATTTTCACAGAGCACAAGAGAACTGCTGGGACCAAGTGAAATGGGGAATGTACAAAAGAAAAGATGAATCTGAGTCGCTCCCTGCCTGAGTACACTGGGTACACTGCAGGAAACTGTGGGACTATGGAGCACCTGTGTACATTTTATTACATGCTGTACTTGTATAACTATGTACATGACAAATAAAGGAATCTTGACTCTCTCCGTGACTGTGTTTGCTGTTGACTGACTCTGCCTGACCCTGTTTCCTGTTGAAGTACTCTCTCCCTGACCATAATTCCTCCTGGCTGATCCTCTCCTTGATGGCATTTCCTCTTAACCGACTCTCTCCCTAACAGTGTTACCTAATGGCCCGACGCTCTCCCTAACAGTGCTTCCTGATGGCCCGACTCTCTCCCTAACAGTATTTCCTAATGGCCTGACTCTCTAACAGTTTCCTGATGACTGACTCTCTCCCAAACAGTGTTTCCTGATGACTGACTCTCTCCCTAACAGTGCTTCCTGATGACCGACTCTCTCCCTAACAGTGCTTCCTGATGACCGACTCTCTCCCTAATAGTGCTTCCTGATGACCGACTCTCTCCCTAACAGTGCTTCATGATGACCGACTCTCTCCCTGATGGAGTTTCCTCTTGACCGGCTCTCTCCCTATCAGTTTTTCCTGATGATTGATTCTCTCTCATGGTGTTTCCTCTTGACCGACTCTCTCCCTACCAGTTCTTCCTGATGACTGATTCTCTCTCATGGTGTTTCCTCTTGATTAACTCTCTCCCTAACAGTGCTTCCTGATGACCGAGTCTCTCCCTGATGCCATTTCCTCTTGACTGACTCTCTCCCTGATGGTGTTTCCTCTTGACCGACTCTCTCCCTACCAGTTCTTCCTGATGACTGATTCTCTCTCATGGTATTTCCTCTTGACTGTCTCCCTAACGGTGCTTCCTGATGAACGACTGTCTCCCTGATTGTGTTTCCTTTTGACCGAATCATTAATGCAGAGTTCTGCCAGGTGTTTACAGGGAAGCTGAGTCACACTCTGGAGGTGGACATAACCATACCTGCCACCTGAGAACTTCCAGCTCGTCCCTGACCTCCTTCTCCCGTACAGCCACTGCCTCCTGACTTTCCATCAGGACCTGCAGGGAAAACAGGGGAGATTATGGGAAACTGTGGGACTATGCAGCACCTGTCCCCACTCAAAACATGAGGTGACCAGTTCACAGTGGCACAGATTACAGATCAAGGAACACACGGTCTTACATTTCCTTATTTACACAAAGGCACACACACCAATTGCCTCTGCCATGTATCTTGGCAAACCCTGGGAAGGGAGACCCTTTACTGGGTGGTCGCTGGGCGGGAGGTATACTTCCACACACTGCCAGTTCCCCTTTGTCAGGAACGCCACCCCCTTACTGCACCCTGAATCCGAACCAAAACACACAAACCCTCTCCAAGCCTACATCTAAAAGGAGAGGTCTGATTTCCTTCTCCTCCCAGACATGCGTGTTTATCCAAATCTGCACTTCTAATGATGTCACGGACCAGACCTACCCAAATCCACAACAATCCCATACTGCCTAGCATTTCATCTATGTATTGGGTTGTCATTAGTAGTTAGTAATCCCGAGGGAGCCTTCTATTAAATACTGTTTCAACAGCTAGGTGCTTTACAACAGCAAAGCAGGACAAGCTCTCAGCTCTAGAGAAGCTGAAGTCTTCCAGGACTTTGCGGAGTCCTGCTTCAAGTGTTGCGTGTGACACAAAGCCAGCTACGGAAAGCAGTATATTAACACCCACACACAGCCAGAGAAAAACCGTACTGGGTAAACAACGGGACTTGTTTCTACCGCCAAGGAAAAAACTGGAGCGGAGGTCCATTTCAATGTGGAAACGCAATTTACACTGTGCTGTCAAAAGAAGTGAAACCCCTTTTTCACACGTCGTGTCCTGTGATATCGGATCATTTTCCGCTCCGTATTCCACACAGAATCCCCAGGGCTCTGTGGTCCTGGAGCCAGCAAACGCCCACCAGGGCCAGAGACGCGGAGTCGGGTTTCTACAGGACCGGACCGGCTCTCATCCAGATGCAACACCACAGCTTTGCCAGGGAAGTCAGGCCTCAGTTGGTTCCCCCATCCATAAATCTTTGCTTCAAGTGGAGCCACACAGGACATCACATTGAAGCGGCGCACCATCACGCAAGCAACCGTCAATGAAGCGGCGCACCATCACGCAAGCAACCGTCAATGAAGCACCGCACCATCACGCAAGCAACCGTCAATGAAGCGGCGCACCATGACGCAAGCAGCCCTCAATGGAGCGGCACACCATCATGCAAGCAACCGTCAATGAAGCGGCGCACCATCACGCAAGCAACTGTCAATGAAGCACCGCACCATCACGCAAGCAACCGTCAATGAAGCACCGCACCATCACGCAAGCAACCGTCAATGAAGCGGCGCACCATGACGCAAGCAGCCCTCAATGAAGCGGCGCACCATCACGCAAGCAGCTTTCTAACCACAGACTCACACTGAGCCCCATGTGATAAGCGGGGCCTCTAACCCCCATCAGCTCCAGATACTGACTGATCCTGATCAATTCTATGTTGCTTTGGTTAAAAGCATCGGCTAAATAAGTGAATGCAAATCTAAAAAATGTATATGAACAAGCACTGTGGTGTTTAAAGCAGCAGGAACAGCGTGATCATCTTAGCATCACACATGCCTGTGAGTGCAAATATAGACAAAAGCAAGCACATTTACAGGCTGACCTGTGCACACAACATACAGGCACTCCCACAATCTCAAACACCAATCAGAATCCTATCTCCACATCTGGGGGAATTTGTGCTTTACACCTCTGGAGTATATTTGAGATAATATAATGCTATGATATGGACTCACTATAGGACATTTATAAGAGTATTTGCTTTGCAGATTCTGTGAAAGCAGACAATAAAAATAATCTGTGATTTAAAACAATATAAAAAAGCTTCCCACACAAGTGTTAAACAGCTCGGTATACAGTAATAACTATGCAAGGAAGACAAATAAGCTTAGGGGCAATACTTAAATCCTAGAGGAAATGGTATTTTTTAAAATAATAAGCATAATTTTAAATAACTCTAGTCATTTATTAAAGTTCAAGTCTGCAATTCTAAGTACTAAATTCAATTTCACTCTCATTAAATATATATATCAGCGAGTTCCACTCTGTAGTTAAGATTGGTAATGCAAATAGCAGCGACCAAGGTGCCAGGCGCAACTTAACCCGGAAAAATTGTACTGTGCCCCGTGTGGAGGAGAGTGGTAATGCAATGGAATCTATCAACAGGCCCACTGCAAGCAGTGTATTGAGATAAAATTGGCAATTAAAACCAAGTAAATTGGTAAATTAAATAATTCTGCTGCTTTAGTATTAAAGATTTTCACACACGCACTCGGCGAATGCTGTGTTTGAACAAGAATAAAATTACCTGATTCAATCGCCGGATTTCACTGGTCTGTTGCTGCCCCCTTGTGGTCAATGTCGCGATCTGCTCTGTAAGACGCTGCACTTGCTTCTCCGTTTCCCGTAATTCTGCGATCTGCTCGAAGTTTCGGTTCTACAATCATACAAAAAAATAGAAAGCGACCAATCGTATTTTTAATCAGCGGCTGATTGTTTCTGGTAAGTCTTGTCCTGGAAATACAGATACTGAAATTCAACTGTTGTCATAAAAAGAGGCTTATGATGTCATTTAAATGACATTAGATACACGAATACAAACCCGCCCATACAAATGCTTAATGTTCAGAAAATACCAAATATACTTAACATTGTTAGCATTAACCTTCACTGGCACTTGTGCATTTTCTCAATTTTCTCCACTTCAACTACTGATGTTCATTATACATACTTTTAAATAAATATATGCCACTTGGATTGACTGGCTCGAGTTATTTTTAATACCTGTCTTATAACACATCAAGGTCGACGATGCAGTATACATGCGCAAATATCCTGTGGGATGATCAGCAGCCTGGGGGTTTGGGCTTTTCACGAGGACCGATAACCAGAAGGTGTGTGAATTCCCACCTGTGGCTTGTCCACGGGGGGCCTTCCTGCTCTCACCTCCCTGTGGTCGAGTTCCCAGGCCTCCAGCCTGCCCCGCAGCGTGTCTATCTGAATAAGGAAACGCATCATGGTCAGTCCCCATCTCACGAGTTTGGCGGTGAACTGCTTTGGAGTTCCCTCTCTTCGGGTGATATCTGTGAGCTAAATCACCTGGTGATATCCGGGGCTTCTGATTAGTGCATCACCACGATTGGCCCTCACAGAGCATCACTGCCTTTTATACCGTCACACGAGTCTCCCCCCCCCCATTTAATGCAGTGCCATTAAAATGCCATACTTTTAACATAGATAGTAAGTACCCAACGAACCTTTTGCATATAATGCCGTTTCAAGTATTGGCAGTATTCGTCCCACTTCTTGTTGACGTCCAGAAGCTTTGAACAAGGCAAGAGCAGTTAGGCCCAAAGACATTTGGGTTAGATAAGATGACCTTTATTGATCCCAGGGGGAAATTCCTCACGAGTAAAAACGCCATTACAGGATATTTAAGAGTATGATCCTGTAGGAACCTACCGCAATATGCATTTGTGCACCTAATTCTATGCACCCCCACCCACAAAAGAAAAAAAAAAACAACAACACAGGAAGTACTTCATTTTGGCTGCATTTTCACAAGTAGTCGACTGCACCGTGTCCCACTTGGGGTAGGTAAACTTACCTCTTGTCTTTGCTTTTCCAAAATGGCGACGCGTTGAAGTAGATCATCAGGCTTGTGGGTCGCACTTCCTTTGATTTCCTGCAAATTTTAAGTTAGTCAGCATTAACAGATATGGTTTGGGATATATCTGACAATGTATGTGTAATGCTGTGTGACGTTCACTTTAACCTGGATCCCCATATGGAGTTATGCACATGTAAATTCACCGTCCTAGTCACAAGCCAAAGTGTGGTGTCATTTACCAGCAGTTAATTTGATTTTTCTAAGGCACTAACATTATTTACATACTAATATGAACACTTTTTAACTGCTGAACTAATTATGAAATTGTTGCAATGGAGCAAACCAGCCTTTTATATCTATGATTTCCAATGTCTAGTGGTTCCTCAAACATTTCCAGTAGACTTCCATCACGTGATTTCATCCTTTTAGAATCCCACGTTAAATGTTGCCAGACCACCTACAATCGGCCCACCCGGAAAATGCCCGGTGTGACGGACCAGATGGGCAGCCCTGCTAAATCCTACAACCCCGTTAATGAAAACACTCCTTTACGTGAGCGCCGTGCTTGTGCCTTTGCACGGCATTAGCTCCGATTGCTGGATCGGAGTGGCTGTACGTAAGCTCTTACCACGCCGTTGATTCCGGGGGATTTGGCAGACATCCTGCCTGCTGCCCTGCCAGACTCCTTCATTTCTTCCATCGCAGTCCCGGTCTTTCGTAGACAGGAGACAGAGAGTATTATAGCACACGCGTCCCCACTCTATCGGTACTTATAGCTGAGAGGTAGCATATGCTGTGGGTTTGCCCCGTATGTCGAAATGCGATCAGTACACTCTGTCCGCTGGAAATCACGTATTACAGAAACTTTGCGTTAAGGAAGTTCTGCCCGGCAATGGACTGCATAAAAATTCACACGACTTTAACGAGAGTGTGTCGCACACAGGCAATTTCGGATACTTCCTTCCAGTATATGACACTTTGTACAGGAAGGTTATGGAAAGCGATTACCGTCCTTTGAAAAAAAAAAAGTCCATGCTTTTTTTTGCCAGACTTCCTTCAAGTTGTAATATTACATAAAATGCCCAGGCGTTACAATAAATTGGCACCATAATAGTGCAGAGAAATAAAATACTTGTCCAGCATTGTATTTATTTATTTATTTGTATTTTTAAAATGCTATTTATCACCGTAAGCTACCGGCTATTTTACTGAACAACGTCAGGTGTTCGTTTTATATAGTAGACTACCGAATAAACTATAAGTGCCCGTTTTCTAATTAAGTATGGTTTTTAAAGACATATGAAAATATAATACAGACAGCCGAGCAACTACAACTGGCAGTCGTTATTTATAACAATGTATTCGCTACCCAGGCGACGAGATTTAATCAGTTACAACAGGGACTCACTGACTCAATACGCAAAAATGCCACGTATAGAGCAGTTGATCTCAAGAGTTGCAGCATGAAGTGGCCGAGGTCGCGGCGATGACTCAGTTTACGCCGCGTGTCTATGTAAACGATGACGGAGACGCGAACGCGATTTCCTTTTAGGCTTCGCCGGGAACTGCGCTCCAGGGAAGAGCGACTGCGCTTCTTACGCAATACAGGAAAATTCCAGATCTGGGCTGCTTACAGGCCACTTAACATCCAACAGGATATCCAGTACTTCTAGTTACTGGAAGTTACTCTCACCTTCGGGGGTCTGTGATCTTGGTCGGACGACTGTGTGGCTGTAAGCCCGATTCTCTCCAACACCCTCCTGTCCAATTCTACCCCGTAACATCTAAAAAGTATCGAAAGAACTCAGCGAATACCAGATACTGGTACATGCGGCTTTGAAAACTGATGAAAGTAAACAGTTTGCTGCACTAATAATTATTTTAATAAAATAACAACACTGGTCAGTAATACTAACACTAAAACTACCCAAGAGCATAGGTTTGGTTTCAGGATTGGTAGGGACCCCCCAATTCCCCCAGACCTCTTACATATTTACCACCATACAGGTAGTGACATGACCCAATTGTCCAAACATAAATCTATAAACCTGCTACTAACTCATACTAACAACATCAACAATAATATATTATTGTTATTATTAATATTATTACTGGGAAAGTACACCAGGTTAACCTGTCATCAATATATCCCATAGACAGACAATCCAAACGGGTCAGACCAAGGAAGAACCCACGGTGAAGGGGGGACTCACCTCTCAAACTCTCCATCTCTGAGCATCTCCTCAGTGAGCATCCAGTCAATCCCCCCGTGCTGAAAGTGAGACAGCCAGAATGTTAGCGCTGGGCCAAGGGCCTCTTCATCACGCCAGTGCTGCCCTAAAGCTGACATCATCGCGGACTATTACTGCCGGATGTTGGATTTTGGTAAATGCTCGTACGGGGACCCTGTGAAAGACCACGGTGACTGGAAGTGAGACCGCTGAGAGAAGCAGGCGGGCACGCGCATCAGCAGAGGACCTGGACCGATAAGGCAGCCGCTCTGGGTTTGACTCAGAGCTTAAGACGTGGGTTCTGGGTGACCTGTGATGTCCCTGCCTGACCCAGTGCACTTCCCCCGAGGCACGGCGGACATCGGAGGCCTAGAGTAACTGCCACGCTATGCATGTGTGACAATGAGCGTGAGCAGGCAGCCCCAGAGAGCCGTCACCAACCTCCAGCGGCACCTTTGGCCGAAAGCACAAACGGAAACCATGACTCATGTTTTCTTTTGCTCTCTCTTCTTATTTTCCACCACAAAAAGAGGTCCCCCTTTAGGTGGGAGGTATACAGCGCACCCACTCAAGTCTCCCCTAAGAAATACCCCAGCTCTCTCCACCCAACAAGAAATGGCTCTTCTTTTACGAAACATGGCCCATTGTGTTCATCACCCCTTATGGGAAACACCCACCCAGCCAAGCGCACAGCGGCACAGACAGGCCCCTGTAAACACATGTCATTGCAGCGTGTGTCGGCTGTCGCTCAACCTGTAGAGTGTTGTGCTAATAATGTGGGCTCAAATCCCAGAGAGTACACATAAAGTGTAACCCTTCCCTCGGCTGTAAGTTGCTTTGGGAAAAAAAGGGGTCAGATAAATGTTACAGTCAATCATAGATTAATTTGTTTAAACAGAAGTTTAGGCGGTTAGTCCCATGTCATCTTATTATTGTGGATCCCTCAAAGAGCATTGGCAATTTAAAACTATACAGTTTCCTCATTTGAAATGACCATTAAATAACAAAATTACTGATTTAATTACATTTTGAGGCTGTGGTTCAGGACGCAGACCTCGTTATAAACCTAGACATCACTGTTGATTCTTGGGCCAGGGAGTAAACCTGAACTGCTCAAGTAAAACAGCCAGCTGTACAAATTGTTTGTAAGTAGGGTGACCATCTAATCCATGTCAGGGGAGACATTATGAGCTATTCTAGGGTTTACAAGCTATTTTGAAACTGAAAAGCTCTTGTGCTTGGCTAATTAATTAATGTTCTTGTATTCTTACTGTTTTTTTCCCCTTGAGTTAAAATATAATCCCGCTGTTTCACATTAATTTATCGGACACATACATGATTATAGGAGACTGACCAATCAGCACACAGCAAGAACTCAGTGATACAGTGAAATCCATGTCCTTTTTAAATAGTAGTTTACCAACCATGTCCTAACCTAACTCATAATGTCCCCCTTGGCATGGATTAGTGGTCACTCTATTCGTAAGATTGGGTACTGAGAAACAGTTTCGTTCTTATCATGTCAAGTAGTTTGAATGAAAATAAAGCTGATAAAGCTGATTCTGAATGCTTATAAACATAAAACGATGCATACTTACCATCCCGTGCTCAAGACAGTCCATCGTGTTCCTCTACAAAAAAAAAAAAAAATGTTGGTCCTGTACTCCAGTAAAGACGATCGTCTGTGTGCGTCTCTGTGCATGTGCTGCGTATTTAAATGAGCCACGCCAAAGGGAAACCCCAGTCTGCTGCCGGGGAAGACCCACCCACGCAATCGTTCAACTGAAAAGACGACAAAAAAGGAGGAGGATACCCTGTCAGGCTCGTGCGCTGATGGAGCGGATGCGCATACGTGGGCAGGCCCGGGGACGAACGGGTTACAGCCATGGGAGTTTTCTCACCTCAGGCTCCGTATGCCAGTAATACCGTGTCTTTACTGTAACGCCGGGGTCCTGCCGCTTAAAAGTCAACACCGTTTCGGTTTCCGAAACTAAAGTGTGCACCATTATAACATAATTAGTATAAATTTCGGTGTGTGTCACCGTTGTGTAAGTCCGCGATAGACCATTCAATACCATAGTATTCCATAACACCAAAGGAGGGGATTACTCGTGCTGACTTAATGTCATTACGCTCACCAAAGCTCTAAATGTCATACATTTGTATGCAGTCTATATAAAACGTTAATAATTGTCCTTCGTATCCTGAGTAATATCAGTCCTTGTTTTTTTTTTTCTCGGGTCCTTGCTTGAAGCTGCCTGAGTCATTGCTGATACCTGTCACGAAATTGAAAGGGAGGGGGAAATTTCTGGAAGCGAGCGTGCCCAGCCGGCAGACTCATTCGGCGCGAAATGCGAGCCTTGCCCCACAACCGCGGCGCGGATCTTCTCCTGCTGCACACGCCGTAGGAGCTTCGGTCAGGTTTTGCTTCGTGAAGATCATCAAGCAGGGGGCTTGGGGGTAAAGAGACCTTTATGTTGTTAAGCATAATAGGGGTGGGGTAATCATAATGGCATAGGTAATTCCCATTCACCTCGTATATAAAAGTGTATGTGTGTGTGTGGTGGGGGTATTACGATTTAATGTCAAATGAGATACGGCGAGGGAGCCTTTGACTTAACAGGGTAGCAGACCCAAGATGTTTCTCACTCATAAAGACGAGGGTAGGTCGGTACTGTTATAAAAACCTACACATTTGCATATATGGTTATGCAACGTTTAGTGATATTTTCAGAAGCGGGGGTAAAGCCTACAAACGATGCATTTCAAATCAATATAACTTTATTAATAAAAGCCTTAATTACAACTGTGTTTTAATTCAAAGGGGTGAAGTAAACAGAAGAGTGGACGTGACACACGCATACACCACTTCAGAGCAAGGAGGAATCTCCATGTTCCCATAACTAGGAGATGCGAACCGCATGCAGTCAGCTCCTTTCCTTACCGCCGTCAAAACCTCTTTCGCTCTCTGTCGGTTTAGGTTTCGCTTTTGTTTCTCGCCGTTTCACATGGCAATGTCAGGGAGTTGATTACCTCCCCCGATATTCCCAGCAGATAAGGAGACCTCACGCTCCACCTTTCACCCACGGCTTCCTCTGCTGTCCAAAATCCCAAATGACCGAGGTCAGAAGATACACGCAAATCCATAAAATTTCACCTCAGACATTGCCGTTTACCCCGAACTATAAATATTCTGAACTGTTTTCGGTAAATATTCAGTTATGGTGTAGAACTCTTGGCACTATAAATGTTATCAAAAAAAAGAAAATAAACAATTTCGTGTTTTTGGGATAGAGCATGCGTGGATTAAGTACTGCCCTGTGGAAATCCACCCATCCATGCATGCATCTTTAGACCACTCATGTAGGTGAGGGTCATGGTATCTGTGGGAATCACTGTTTACAGTAATGTCCCTGCATTTTGCATAAGCAAATGGGTTTTTTTTTTGAGCATCTTTGTGATTTGATTACTTATACACCAGGCTGCCCCCCGGTTATATGCTCATGTCTTCTTATTCTGGACACTCTGTCCCACAGCTTATCGTTAGTGGTTTCAGAAGAATGTGTTCGAACGGTAACATCCTCTTCCTTGGCGTTAGTTCCTGTCATCGAAAGAGTGACTCGGACCACATGCAGCCCGCAAGCCGCCACAGAATAGCGTATTTACCATGGGAACGTCACTGGGAGAAGCTGGGCTTAGGCCCCTGCTCAAGAGCCCGTCTGTGATTGGCTGCCCACCACAGGACAACGACCACCGCCTTCCAGACACAGATTCCAAACCCACTGAGGATGACATCATAAGGTCAGATAACCTTTATTAATCCCACAGATGGAAAATTTGTAACAGCAGCAGAAAGAACAGAACAGTACAAGAGGAGTAATAAAATAGCATATACGTGCATACGCATATTTCACTGTTTCCCCTAGGTTTACAGCTTTGGGAGGGCAGACGGACACTGACAGGATGCATGGTTTCCATGTGTTTCTTTGAATGACAGCCATTAAAAAAAAAACAGATATATTAGTCTGCTTTTCAGGTGGTTGATGCAACATATTTTCCAGCACGCGCTCTCTGTCCGTTGCTGGGAGTGTGCTCACCTGTGTGCGTGATACAGAGAGCAGAGCAGAATTGTAAAAGTGCGACCACGTAGAGACAGAAATGACAAGCTGTTGTGTAAATAACACAACCTCCTGAGACCCCACCCATTCATTTATGTCCATTGTAGTGGACATTTTATTTTTGCATCTATCTTTTCGCTGATGTATTCCTGTTGTACACTAAAGTGAACATGCTGTGAAATTAGAAATAAAAATAAATATGAAAAAAATCTAAATTGTAAGATGACTTATTTCCTCCAAAGGCAAATAACCTAAAAACGAAGGACACTTTTTTCCTTGGGTCTCAGGATATGGCTATTTTGTTTGTTTAATAAAAGGACAATGTATAGACCTGTTCTATAGGAAAGGTAACCTTAAAGGACTTCTGTTTTGATCTGGAACTATATAGAAAATAAAATGAATTTGACCTTTGGGGGAGGGGGGGGGGAAACAATTGTTAGGAAATGGAAGAGGCTAAAGATGTCTGTCTGTCTCCCACTGACTGGTGCTCCATGCAAGATCTCACCTCGTGAGGTATCACTGATGATAAGGTGAGGAACCAGCCCAGAACTACACGGGAGGAGCTGGTCAATGACATGAAGGGAGCTGAGACCGCAGTTTCAAAGGTCACTGTCTGTAGAACACCACGCCGTCATGGTTTCAAATCATGCATTGCATGGAAGGTCCCTCTGCTCGAGTCATCACATGTCCAGGCCAGTCTGAAATTGCCAATAATCATCTGGATGATCCAGAGGAGGCGTGTCATGTGGTCAGATGAGACCAAAATAGAACTCTTTGGTACAAACTTCACTCGCTGCGTTTGGAGGACATTATATATGTTCATATATGTGTGTGTGTGTGTGTGTGTGTATTTACAAAGTGGGCATTTTTTGATCCTCATAGCAGCAAACTAAAGTATTAAAGCAAATAGCAGTGGGAGTTCAATATTTGTTAACAGCAGAAATGACAATATTAGAACATTTCACAGACTCCTATATGAAAAATCACTGCACTTTATTAGTCCTTGGTGTGTGTGTGTGCTTGCATGTGGTCAACTGCATGATTTCGTTTATTGTAGAGTCTGACAGGAGCTAGATGGAACATCCTGCATTATCTCTCCTCTTACCCCGTTGAATGGATGAAGGCTCCCGTTTGCCATTCCTGATTGGTTCATTTCACTGCTATTCACCATCTGGCCTGACCAGGTCTGAGATCCAATCCCATATTTTTTCATAAACAATTCCCTTACATAATCTATATACTTACATTCACTTACGTTTGTTCTCTCCTCTGGCTTCCTGTAGCTGCCCGCATCAGATTTGAAATGCTGATGCTTGCCTACAAAGCCAAAAGTGGATCAGCATCCTCCTACCTAAAAGAACTTCTCACCCCGCACTGCACCATGCTCTCCAATCCTCCAGCACCGCTTGACTGGTCCCACCGTCTCTCAAGGTGCAAAAAAAGGCATGCATCTAGACCCCTATTATTCAAAACACGGTCTTCACGGTCCGAGCACTGCTGGTTTTCCAGCCTTCCTTTAGCTGTCAGTCAGGTGTGAAGCCTCTGACCAATCAGAATCAGTTATTAAACTAACTACCTGGAAGAACTGAAAACAAGGCCTAGGTTTGGAATCGAGGTCCAGATTCGAAGAGCCCTGCATTCGACTCTTTGTTTTGGCACCTATGTGGTGGAATGAACTTCCCCTAGATGTCCAAACAGCTGAGTCATTGGGTGCCTTCAAACAATGACTAAAAACCTCTCTCTTTCAGAAGAACCGGGATTAGCACTTCCAGGATTACATTCTTATTTAAAGAAAAAAAAAAATACCAACAGAGTTTTTAGAATGATAGTATTCTTAGCTGAGTTATTTTGAACCAGTATCAGAATGTATTCACTGATGAGACTTCTAATCACTTACGCAAGTCACCCTGGCCAGGGGTGTCTGCCAAATGCTGTACAGTATATGTACTTTTCCCTACACAGATTCGTTGTTTTAATTCTTCCGGGGGTGGGGGCACAAGAGAGTCCCTTGGTCACTTCTCATTCAGAACGTTTGAAGTTGGAAGCATAGAATTATCCAAAATATCTTGGCATGCATATCAAGACATTGTGGACAATTCTATGCTTCCAAATCTGTTGGAACATTTTGGGGAACATTTTCTGTTCCAGCATGACTGCGCCCCAGTACACAAAGCAAGGTCCATAAAGACATGGTTGGTGAGCTTGGTGCGGAAGAACTCGACTGGCCTGCACAGAGCCCTGACCTCAACCCCATCGAGCACCTTTGGAATGAAATAGAACAGAGGTTGCGAGCCAGGCCTTCACGTTGAATATTAGTGCCCAGCTTCATAAATGCTCTTCAGGATGAATGAGCAGAAGCATTTGCAGAAGAGTTTTAGCCGTTATAGCTACACTTTTACAAATTTATGGCTACGGATCCAGAATGGGTTCTTATAAAAGTTCTGTGGCCAGGTGTCCCAATACTTCTGTTCATATAGTGTAGTTTGGGGTGGTTGATATTGCAGTTGGGGTGAGATCCTTTTAGTGTAGACACCTACCCTGAAAACTGGGACCTGTTAAAGTCAGGAATCTCCTTGGAAGAAACAAGCTGTTTAGTGGTATTTTACCTGATGATTGGGACCTCCCCTCAATAATCTGAATAATGAGGTTAAATATATTGTGATGCCATGTGGCAGTCATGTCATATACCCTGTGCTGCTTGTATATGTACTGTAACTGTGTCACTTGATGTGTGCCTTCATGTATTTAACACTGAAATTAAGTGTTGTACCGACTGTATTACTGTGAACTGTATGTCATTTCCGGTCTGTAAGTTACACCATAGTCCTGGAAAATCCTAGGTCATATCACGATACACAGCATGTATAGATGATATGATGATAAAAATACTGAAATTTGATACAAGGCTTCACAGCCACATTGAAATTTACACACATTGTCTGAATCGTACCAGTTATTCCACTAAGCCAAACGTGCCATGCTTGTCACTCTTCCATCTATAGGATGGCAGACATACAGAGTGGCAGATAAACATGCATGCAATGTAAACTGTATAGGAGACACAAGCATCATTAAGCCGGTAAACTCCCATGAGAGTCTGTATTTTCCTCATGTACAAGGAGGGGTGAAAGGGCTGGCACGGTAGGCCAGGAAGCAACAAGCTGTTTGCTTATATTTTACCTGATTGGGATTGTTTGTGTTAGTCTGAGTTGTCCTTATGTCTGTGCCATTCTAATATAGGGGATGGTGGCCAGGGAGGTGTGCCATATTACACTCCATTATCCTGTGCAGGGGTGTTTTTTTTTTCATTTGGAGTGCAATGTACCTATGTATCTTTTAGGAGAACTAAATCAAACGAACTGTGATCCCCAAAAAGGTCATTCCGCCCGTCCCTACTATCAATCCCACGCCCTCCGTACAGGTCTGGATCACCCCTAGCCGTCATGCGAAGTTACACATCACACGCAAGGCGGAAGTTAGACACGCTTTACCAGACCCGGTAAGACGGAAGGCTACACTTAAATTCAAAGTTAAAATGTGACCCTTAGCTATAT
>JAABNY020000082.1:19409939-19420860 GCA_015164015.2 Brevimyrus niger
TATATATACACACACACACACACACACACACACACAATGTAACTGGTATGTGGCACTTTAATAAGAGCACATTTTAAATATAAACGAATACATGCGGAAATACGAGATACGCTTTAAAATGAAACTGAAACTGAGTTAAAAGCTAGCAGCGTGCTTTTGTAGCTCGTGTAGCACACATAAGGTCATATAAACATCACACTGGTACCAGCGCCATAAATTGCGGAAACCTGAATTTAAGCAATATGCATCGAAACGTAGAGTATTATAGCGACTCAATGCAGATTACTCACGTTTCCGTAGCAGCACGCGTGCAATGGTGCGGCTCTGTCGGCCATTAACCCTTGCTAAAGGTAATGTAATTATCTTAAGGCATCTCTGGTTATCAAACTGACAGCATGGTTGTTAAAAAATCCTAACTGAACACATCAGTCTGGTCTAGTTCGGATTAACGCCAGCATTTTGAACATACTAGGCAAGGTACTAGGGCAAACGCTCGCTATAGACGGAAATGACCGAGGGCAACCGAATGACCTGCGGAGGGGGCAGCTGCTCGACGGTAAATGCTGGCGACGGGGGGCTGTGGCGGCGCTCAAAAATTAAAAGCAAAATAGAGAGGTTGTTTTCTTACCAACTGGGACAAAAGGGGCAGGTGCTCATACATCCTCAGTGCCCCCAGCTGATGCTGAATGATCATCAGTTTCGGGGGCGGGGCGAGAATACTAAGTATTGTGGGTATATTGTAAATGTAATTTCAGTTGAAATGCCTTGGAAAAAAACAGGCATTTCTGTCAGGATAGCATCATAAATAAATTCATTATTATTGAGCCGCTTCCCCAGCATTACAATACTCCCGAGTCCTTCATCGACTCGGTTTCCCGCAGCCAAAGCAGTGAAAAGGAGCAAATCGAAATGAAAAACTGTGTAAATAGGCAATATTCTTGATATTTTTCTCCTTTATGCACTTCAGCTTTTATTTATAGTATTGATATTTGAAAATGGGACACGTTACGGCAAAAGGTACCTGAAAAATGTCACTAAGTTACAGGGACATTAGCTAGACACATCACAGTACCAGGGTAGTACTGTCATGTGATAGGCCTACATATAAATAAAAGTGATAAATATATCTGTAACGTTTTGGAAATTCACCCGCAAAAAAAAAAAGCCACAGCACAACACTGAAAATTCAGGCTGGTCCGCATTAAGTTTCAGTGAATCACTGACATAGAAAAGAATTAAACAATAGTGGAATTCAATCGGGGTATTTCATATCCACAAAAGCTTAAGTGCAGAGGGTGTGTTAACATTCAGCAGATTAAATGTCGCTACGACGGAAAGACATAGGAAAAAAACGACTTTTATCCTTAGACACGGGCAATTAGAGTGGACGCAGGTAATATTATTTTCTGAACTATAAATGGAATGTTGCTCAGAAAACATTACC
The DNA here is from genome assembly GCA_015164015.2 of Brevimyrus niger. Classification (NCBI taxonomy): domain Eukaryota; kingdom Metazoa; phylum Chordata; class Actinopteri; order Osteoglossiformes; family Mormyridae; genus Brevimyrus; species Brevimyrus niger. The sequence goes on from JAABNY020000082.1 coordinate 19,411,384, forward strand.
TGCATTCAGCACTCCGTGATCCTCTGCTGTTCTGGGACCATGGGCGTCGCCATTAAATCTGAGGGGGACGTGTTGGACCCCCCCTCCCCACACACACACACACACATTTAACATAAAAGTGTCAGAACCACCGTCTTAACCGACCTTCCGGGCAAGTTTGGATTAGGTAATGGGAGTTTTTCGCGTGTAGTGTTACACCCAATTCAAATAAGATCCATGTCATTACATCTCTTTTTCTTTTTTCCTCACATGGGCTACAGAAGGCACCCCCTCTCCACATGCACATGACAGCTAGGCTGACAGGAGCTAATCGAACCCTGAAGGGAGTTCCTGGTATGTGAAACATGCTACCTGTCCCGGGTATGGCGGTGAGTCACCGTCAGCCGTATATGTACAGAATGGTAAGGAGCGCACTCATCGCTGAGCGTTTCACTCTCAAATTCCTCTCAGGTTTGTCATTCGCCATCAAAGGATGACTTAAGTGTGGAAAGGCGACACACACAGGCGCCAGGAGTGTTTGAAATTACCCCGAAAGGTCATGAATCTGCAATATACTTACGGCCTCTTCACATGTTTTCGCCTGGTGAAAATGCGGTTCATCCTTACGAATCAAGAGTCGGAAGTTGCTTGAGTATAGAATCCAAAAGTTAGTCCTTTATTCCGATCAGCGGTTACATCCAATGCACCTACGCCAGTGTGTCCCATGGTGAATTACACCGGTTTTTATACGCTCTTCATGTTTTATCAGAGGAGACGTCCCAAGCATCATCCTCTCCAGATCAATTGCAATCATGGTGCTTCCCTTTTCCGGTGCTCAGGTAGTCTGAATCCATATTATCCATAACACTACATTGGTGTTAGTTTAGTTTTGGACGTGCTCGTTAGTTGTTTTGTTTGTTGTTTTGGCCTGGGTCACTCCCGAAGTGTGTTGCACCACGTGTTTGTTACCGTGTCTAAAAATAAATATAAAAAAATTCAAAAAAAGATCCCTTTGTCTCCTGTGTTCCCCTTTCCTGTCCCCTGCTTGTCCCATCTTCCCCTCTCCCTCTCTATTACCTTTTTGGCGATCTCCAACCCTAGACTGGGGATCGTAACAGTATATTAGTTTTACTATTATCCCCTCGTCTTTGGGGTCCACTTATTCCCCCACCCCCTTTTGATAAAGTTCATCAATTATATGTTGCAGAAGCACGATCATAGAAAGATGGCCACCACGATGTTTTGTATACACATGGCAAAAGGCTTAAAAACCAGCCAATTAAGGAGACAGCGATGGAGACCCAGGCAATATGCCCAGAACTACCGTGAGAACTCAGGTGTTTCTTCAATAACAATAAACAGAAGCAGTCTTTGTACGTTTTAGCTAGGCACACGTTGCCTAGCTACAGAGCCTTAATTCACCATAGCGATGAGCTGCAGAGCTAACATAGGCACATATTCATACAACCGGGGCTAACATAGGAAACTGATACAAGAACCTGATACAGAGCAGTTGCCTCTGGTTGAACAATACTGTGTGATACTGTCATCTTTCACATTTAGTGTTTAACCAGTAGAAAGACTCAGATAAAATGCAGATAAACTGTCCTGTCCCTATCTCTTGTATCCTTTGCTTTTCTATGAGGCCTATGATTTTACTGGGGTCATTTCAGCACCTGTGGTCATGTGAGCAGACAGCCGGGATGCCATCAGTCATTTCTGTGTGTACAGTCAGAGGGGTCTAAACACCCAGCATGTGCTACTGCAGCAGGTCTGTGTTTATCAGGGGTCAGGATCAGCATTAGGGGTTGTGATTAGACCTGGTTGTCTTTCACTCTGCAGCAGGTTTGGGGATCTAGTTACCCCCTAGCTGGTAAAGACTGGGGGCAGCGTGGGGGCCTCACACCTCCAGGCTTGTGGTTTCTATATCCGGCCCCCAGCTCTCTGTCCTTTTGTTTAGTTTTACTTGTTTATAAAAAGTATGGTAACATTAATATAAACGTGTAATTGGCTCATATTTTAGGCAGAGTGTATTTTATTTATGTATAAATATCACAGTGTTTGTTTCTAATCTGTTTGTTCAGGTACCCCAGGGCTGTCAGTGGACAAACAGAAGGTGACGGGTGTGGAAGGAGACAGTGTCAGTGTTCAGTGTACATATGATTATGGTCAGGTGATGTGGTGTAAGTTTGGGGGATCCTGTGCATCAGAGAGATCTGGGAGTTTTGATGGGAGGCCTGTCCTGATCAGGCATGACAGAGTAAATAAAGTCTTCAGTGTGACAATGAGGCGACGCTGGTTTGTTTGAACTGCCTTTGTTTATATCAGGAGTGTTTCAGTTTATGCTGTAGCCATTTATTTGTGCATTAATCTCTCTTTGTCAGAGGAAGCTGGGAGGGGGGTGACCATTGTGGAGCAGGATGAGACAGATCAACTAAATAAATGGCTATGCTAACTGCAATGAGGCCTCTCTCATATGGCCCTGCTCAGTCTGTACAGTCATACCATGGGAGTCAGTTAAACAAGGAGGTTCATCTGCAGTGTTGGATTGTCTCCTGGGAACCTGTACAGCCAGTGCTTTGTACAGCTGACAGCCTCTTCTTCACAAGCGCTTTACTGCCATCTGCTGGTCAATGTTTAACATTGGTTTATTAATTAGTGGAAGTACAATTTAATTTTATTACATTGCATATTAATTCTTAAACAGATATTTTATGTATATTGGCTTTAATAAATATTTAAAAAATAAATGTAAATGGTTTGTGGTGTCCAGGTCACACTAATTTTTTAGAGCCCAACAATCAGTGACCCTCTCACAGAGTGATGTAACACAAAATCCAGACCATCCACTTTTCACTCAGCAGTAAAACACACAAGCTTGTCTCAGCTGACAGCAGTCCTTACTTATCAGATAATGGAGAAAACACAATATATCAAAAGTAAAAAGAAAGATATCACGTTCTTTCTAGTCAAAATCAAATGAATATATCCCTGCAATAATAAATTGGATTTTGGGAAAACACCACGTAAATGGTACCTATTGTGCCCTTTCTATTAGTGTGTTATATGGCTTCATGTGCATGTAAACGGTCTTTAATGTATTAAGGCCCAAGATACAAGCCAAAGAGAGTAACTCTTACTACAGAAACCACTCTTCTTGAATCTGCCTAATATGCCTTGTATTGCAATTCCAGCCCTCACTTCTGTGACATGATGAGGTCACCTCGTAACACAATCCTTATTGGCTGCGTCTACAGACTGCCCAATGGACCTTTCTCTTACTTCCGTATTTCTCTACCGGGAACTCGAGAATGACTTGCAGTGCGGTTTCCTGTTATCATAGCGACATATATGAAAAAAACGCAGAGTGTAAAAATCTAGGTTTCTGCAGTGTCCCAGGTTGTTCTTGCTGTGCTCAAAAACAGCCCCACCTTTCGTTTCATTCATTCCCTGTTGACACAACCATGAGGTAGAAATGGATACAGGCGATCAGACGAGAGGAAGGGCCGAATTTTAACGTAAGAAGATAAGATAAGAAAGAACTTTATTTATCCCGAGGGAAATTCTTTTGTCATGATCATGCTCAGTGCACAAGAGGGATACATGTATGAGACAAATACAGGTAAGAGGCAAAGTATTAATAGTGCAAATCAGATAATAAAATAACAATAACAAGTTATTAAAATGTAACTATAGCACAAATAAAATAGGATTATTAGTGCTTAAAGTGACAGTTGCTGAAAAAGTGACTTAGTGTTTCACCTGCAGAACGGGGAGAAAAGGCAGCACTTATGCTTGCAGTAGACATTTCACTCCTGAAGATTTTATTCGATGCTGTATCGTCAGTCACCTAAACAGTGGTGTTGTCCCAAACATTATTACTTGGAACAGCTTTACTGCGCCACCTAAAAGGGGGTCGGGGTATGAAAGGACGAATAAACATCGGTTTGTTTCCCCTTCGACTGGGGAAGGCAGTGGTACAGCGGCTAAGGCTGTGAACCTGGAAACTAGGTTGGGAAAAGTAACATCCCCTGTCCTCCTCAGCCTCTACTGTGCATCAGATGATCAAATCAGATTCCACACTGAATCTCCATCTGAGAGTGTAGAAGAGGGCAGGTGACAAAGCCTGCCCGGAACCCGGCCCACCTCGTAGCTCGCCATTAATAGACCAGTGTCTAATGTACTCCATGCGGGTTGCTGTTGGCGTGAAGGAGCAGCTCATTACTGACATGTTTAATGTGAGCCTTGCCATGGTCAGCAGACTTATCATCATCTGGGCCAATTATCTTTCATCATGTTGTCCTCATTGGCCCATCAGGATAAGCAGGGAAAAGGTCCACTATCCTCCTCAAATTTGAGAGATACTGTCCTAATGTTAGAATCATGCCAGACTGCACAGAGATCGCCCTGGAGACATTATCCAAATACAAGACGAGGGTGACATCGAGAGGGCTGATCGGAGTTACTCCCAATGGCTGGGTGACATTTACCTCAACTCTGTACACAGGTTACATCTCTGCATCATTCCACCCTAATAAACATTCTGCTGAATTCAGCAAGGAGGAAACTGAACAATCCCAAGCCACTGCCCACCTCAGAGTTATAGTGGGGAGAGTAATAGCTAGAATGAAGCCCTTTCACATCTAGGACTGCCCTGTGCCACTCATACTGACTGGGATTGTGAATCAGCTCTGGCTCAACTGCTGTCTTGTAAATAATTATCAAGGGCCTTTTTGTCTTGAAGAATGATTATCATGTAAACATGTAAATAACTGAGGATTCCCACATCCTCTTAAGCATCAAATTCAAGCACTTCCTAGGCCATATTTACTTTTATCATCTATTGTTATATTGTAATGTGAGCTTTTACTGCAAGATTCACAGCCCCCTGCAAAAGAATTGGAATTTATTCCAAATTCTTTAGCTCACCTGAAACACTTGGTGGGTCGATAGAACGAAACACATTTTATATCTTGTTTAACATATTTAGATGTACAGTCATGTGAGAAAATTAGAGCCCCCTTGAAAGTATACCTGGTGTAGTGGAAAAGTGAAATCATGAGGTGAAGTATATTATAAAATATATTTGGACATATGGATATTTAATATAAATGTAATGATACTGAGGGATCCAAATAGTATAACTAAATAATAAAAAAATAAGAAAAGCCTTTGTTAAGCTTTCTCTGAAATGTAATTTAAAAAGAATGCAATTTCTGGTGAGGAATAAATTAGGACACCCCCATATATTATCGCACTTAAAATGGTTAAAATCACACACAGGTGTATCACGTGAGGTGCACATGATCAGTACATCATTACCCAGCATTTTAAAGGAGCTTTGCCCTATTTAAACCTCAGATTTAGATTTAGCTCTTGACTGTTTAAGTGTTGAAGTGAGCACCATGGTGAGCTCTAGAAAGCTGTCGGATGCCCTCAGAAACAAGATCGTGGCCACTTATGAGTCTGGTAAGGGATTTAAAAAGATCTCAAAAGAATTTGCCATCAGCCATTCCACCATCCAGAAAATTGCATACAAGTGGAGGACATTCAAAACAACCGACATTATGTCCTGTTCTGGCCGTCCAAGCAAATTCACCCCGAGAGCAGACCGCAAGATGCTCAAAGAATCAAAAATCCTAAAATGTCATTCCGGGGAACTACAGCAGGCTCTATCGATGTGAAAGTGCATGACCAAAGTGCATGACAAGGCATACCAGCAAATCCACCAAAAACTGGAAGAGTGGAGAGTCCTTGAATGGCCAAGTCAGAGCCCTGATCTTAATCCCATTGACATGATGTGGGGTGACTTTAAACAGGCTGTACATGCAAGTAAGCCTTGTAAACTAATTATAGTGTATAAACTAACTTTTGTTAAATCCAACCTTGATAGGTCTTCTATGCCAAACTCGCCTAAGTTCTCGGTCTGTCCCATCTTTACAAGCCACTTGAATGGGCCAGAGGTGGTGGAACAGCCAGCATATGGAGCTGTGAATAGCATGCAGTCTAGTTCATGAGTGCAGAACCCTTTACTGGCTGTGCAGCTGCAACCCAGCTGAGATCGTGAGGAATTCCAGGGTGATGTCTGTGGGCGTCCGGTTTCCCTGTCGGAGATTGAGGAGGCCATCTACGAGGCTTCTGCCTACAGCCAGGCGCTCAAACATGGCACCAAAGGTTTGTAGAAAGGTGGCGGTGGAGTCCAGCACCTTTTCTTATTTCCCCGGTATTAGATTCTGTTTCCTTGTTCCTGTCAGTTTTAGTTTCCCTGTCATATCCCAGTTTCCTTGACCTAATAATTAGTTTCACCTATTGCCTGTTTTCTTGCATGAGTTCTTCTGTGTTCTCCATGATTTGGTTCATTGTTTCATGTCTCACTCCTGCTTTAGTTCAGTTCCCCAGAGGGTCATCGTGATGTTGATGTTGCTATTGCTGATGTTCTTGCTGCCTGTGGTTTCAGCTATTTTTGATTCCCTGCCTGTTCCCCGTGTAGCTGGTTTCTCTTTGATCATTTTGTTCTGTTGGTTACTTTATACCTTTTTAGTTTTGACTCCTTGTGGTTCTTTTTGTTCTGTAGTGTTCCCTCTGTTCTCTTAAACCCCAGTTTCCCTGAAAGCCACAAGTGGATTGTTAACCTCCTCTCCCTGCCTTCATGATGCCCCGCTCCCACACCAGAAACTCCCGAGACCGTGACAAAGGGACAATCGCACCACAGGTTGGTAGTGTCCCAAGTCCCATATTTCTTCAGATTAACAGTAGCAACCCTAATACTAATAATAATCGTTCTGTTACCAATGTATTATGTTCTAGTTGTGTCACAGGTGTCAAATTCAAGGACCGTGGGCCACATCCAGCCTAGGGCACAATTATAATGGACTCAAGCAAAACTGTCTATGTATTGGAACTGGCCCACTGTTATATAGCACGCACATCACTGGGACTACAAGTCCCAGACTGCACAGTGATAGCTGGCCCCTCGGCACGTCAATCAAGGCCTTCAAGCCAGCTCCCCCTCCCACCTCATGATTTCGCTTTTCCACCACACCAGGTCCTGAAAGTACCAAAAGTACCATACTTCGAGGTGCGGGTTTTCCATTAACGTACTGGCGCTGAGTGGCATCACAATGCATGGCAGGGTATTTTGTACTGAATCAAAAAAACGACTGTAGTACATCATAGGGCTGGATGATGTGTGATTTTAATAGCGACATCGCATGTTATGCACATGCAGTCAGCTAAATTAAGATCAGGCTTTTTTTCAGTTCTGTATGGACATTATATTGCAGGGAGTTAAATTTTAAACTGATTTCTAAACATACACTTAATAATCCAGAAAAAAAATAATCATTAAAAATGCAAACTGGCAATTTTTTCCAGTTACCAAGTTAGAAGGTATGTTCTAGCTAAATTTATCTCCATGAGTGCTGTATGTGTTTTCTGTTACAATCATAATCATCTTGGTCCTTGCGGTTTCAATCATTCCTAGATGAGTTGATGTACTACAGTGAACCCTGTGGACAGCATTCCCCTGGAGGATGAAGGGCAGCCACAAGAGTGTGTGGCGGAGTCTTGGGTTTATGCTAAACTGAGGTCTGACCTGGAGAGCTCTCCCATTATAAATAGTGATATGGTTTTGTTTGTGGATGGCTCGTGCTGGAGGGATGAAGACACTTTGAAGGCAGGGTTTGCTGTGGTTCTGGCTCAGGGTGATTTTTTTGAATACTCTTGTTAGGTCTACTAAATTAGCAAGGCCTGTGCTGGCTGTTAACCAACCTCTGGACTCAAAACGAAACACAGCACGAGTAGATCTTTTACTTGCTGCAAGGGAAGCCCGGTCAGGTCGCAGGGACTTGTCCCTCGGTTTGACTCGGCCGACTTCGGAGGGGCATTTCCCTTGCGACTCTTTTTATTAGCACTCTAAGATATGCAATCATAAGCAAATCACATGGTACAACTTGATTTCCTTCGACGCTATATAAAGTAGAATAACGTGATATATTTCCTGATATTAGTTGTTGCTAAGCAGAATAAAATAATTGAAACCGAGTACGTGCAGTTTCAATATAGCTGTATCGAAACAGATTTACTAAGAAGTCTGCAGTTAGCATCTTAGAAGAAAAGTATATTTATACATACATAGCCTCGATACTGTCTAGACATTGTTCCGCACACATAGAGATACAAAGGTAAATGGCAATAAAATAATTTCCAACAACTCTCATTTCAGAGCCGGCAGCTCAGCCGTGTTCAGCTCAACAGGCGGAGCTGAAGGCCTTGACTGCAGCATGTTGGCAAGGGCAGCAAAAGGAATGTTTGTACCAAATACCCGAGTGTCTGATCTGTTTGTTACACATGGAGCTGTACTGAGTCCTCTGGAATCAGCAGTTTCTAGGTCAGCAAGATCAACATCAAAATTCAAGTCAATGTCTAGTGTTACTCTTAAATAAACTGGAAGTGCACCCCCACTCTACCTACCCCCCCCCCCATTCCTCCCACCTATGCAGAAATAACTGCTGGCCACAAACTTTACTCTTTCACTTCATTAATATCATTTTTATTTGTATATATTTTTTTAACAATTGCACCAGCTCTCATCCCCCGCAACCATCGACTGTGAACGTGCAGTCTCGTCTTCCTTTCTTCTTCTTTCTTTATCTCTCTCCGTCTTTCTCCGAATGCTGACATCACCAGCCTCCTAATCCCACCACCAGCGTTGGCTCGTCCGGTGTCCCGGGGATGGGTCTCCAAGCTGGTCTGGGCCTCCGTTGGCCGCTTTCCCGCCTACTGAACTCTCCTCCTTTGGGCTGGACCAGCCGGCATGACCCCGCTTTTTCTAATGCATGACACCAGATCAGTGGTCTCTCTTCCACTTATACAGACAAAACACAGACAAAAACACAGACAAATTCCATCATAGACAGGGGTAGGAATTCGGTGTGGTCTGCCTGGGCTGGGGTGGCCATGGGGGGGCGCTGTCCTGGGGGCTGCCATGCCTCTCCCTCTGTTCTGCTCACGGTGCACGGCGGCCCAACCTGCATTGAACAAACAACAACCTTCCCCCCATCAATCTCCCTTTTGCTCCTACCTCTCCTCTCTTCCATCTCGACCCCCTGATATGTTGCCTTTATCTCCCCCAACACACAGGAAGACACAAACACACACATGCTCACACACAACACATGCCCACCATTAAGGGGGAAGTACAGTACGCAGCCTCAACAATCTACACATGTTCACCACATCACAACACCTAATGATTCTGTCATTGTACTATTAATATTATTTAGTTGATTTTTATTATTTTTATATTTTTCCTTCTGTTCTATGTTTCCTTCTGTATTCCCCTAAAAAAAGAGCTTAAGACACATATCCATACATCAAGACAGGGGTTGTAGTTGCCACGTAATCATTTACTAATTTATTTACTAATCTTTATGCCTAGTTATAAGCCCAGTCCCACACCAGCCCAGTCTAATTTCAAACTTTACTCTAAACTTAATG
>JAABNY020000082.1:19454114-19485534 GCA_015164015.2 Brevimyrus niger
GAAATGCAATTCAGTGCCTTGTTATTCTATTTATTATTCAAAATATTTTTAAATGAATTAAGGATTGCATAAGCACTGCACATTAAAGTGCTGATTGTAAAATGTATTTTCAATTTACATGCTCGGATTAAATACTGAAATGATAAATGCATGCTCTGATTGAATATTGAATTGCCAATTGAAAAATGAATTGCCATTTGAATTTTTGTGCTTATAGTCTAATACTAATTGAGTGATAAGATTGTGTAATTTCTGAGAACCTTAACATTGGTATTTTTATTTACAGTATGTGCATTGCTTCTTACATAATGGATCCTGAAGCTATTCTGAAAATTTTCTCCTTAGTTATGGAGAATACAAGGAACTGCTCGCATCTTACCCATCAGAATATGACAAGTCCCAGAGGCAAAACCTTGATATGCCTCAAGATTCAGGCTGAAGGGTCAGCAGTTTATTGTAAATACTAACTATATGTGGTCATTGGTTAAATAAATGTTATAATTAATTTGAATTATTTCTGAAATGTAGATAGAGAGCTTCTTGTTTGGAAACAGGATGTCCTGGCTGGTGGCGCCCGGAGCACAGAAAAAGTGCAGGAAGCCAAGTGTCACAGTTTAATAGACGAAGCAAGTAAAAGAAGGGTTGACATGACAATGACCGGACTAGGGAAACAAACGGAAACACGGACTAAATACAACGGACTACGATCTGGAACAGCTGGTAAACATGGGGAATCCACATAGGGTTAATGAGGGGGTGTGGCACACGAGAGGAGCGGACGATTGGGACATGACACAGGAAAGTGATCAAAACAATAGAAGAAGCCATGGGACTATTTCTGGAGTTTTATTCAATCGCTATTGGCGAACACACTGGTGTACTCAAAACTCAAATTGCATTGTGTTTCAGATTTTACTGGTATGGCATGTCAGTTGACATTGCAAATTGGGCATGTATTTTTAAATTTGACATGACTGAACAATGCAGAAGAGCTGAAGGCTGGTGTTGAAGCATCCTGGTCTTCCATAACACCTTAGCTGTGCCACAGGCTGATAGCATTCATGCCAAACTGCATGAATTGAGGCAGTAATTCAGGCAAAAGGGGCCCAAACCAAGTACTGAGTACATATGCATTGGACTGATATTTCTCTATTAAAACCCTTTTTTTTAATGATTTCATGTAATACTCTAATTTTCTGAGCTTTTGAATTTGGGGTTTTCATAATCTGTAAACCATAATCCTCAATGTTATAGCAAATAAAGGCTTGAAATGTCTTGCTTTGCATGTAATGAGTCTATATCATATATTAGTTTCACCTGTTAAGTTGAATTATTGAAAAAAATGAACTTTTGCATGATATTCTAATACAGTTTCACCTGTAATATCTAAGGTCCTGGCTTGTAACCAGTGAAAAAAAGTCGGAAAACCTTCGGATGCTGTGCAACCACTGCAGTGTATTAAGGTAAATATCAGTATCATTTTAGTAGAAAATAGCAAGGCATACATTATACAAATGTGATTCTTTTTTCATTGAAAGGTGTCTGATGTCTGTGAGCTAATTGGAATCGATCTAACTGGACGTCTTCCAAAAACATCTAGTGGCTTCCGGTACATTCTCACTGCAACAAACAATTTTTCAAAATGGGCTGAGGCTTTTCCATTAAAAAGCAAATGTTCCGCTTGAGGTAGCTCAACAGTTGTGCTTAATGATACATAAGACATGGCTGCCCAAAAAGAATTTTGTCAGACTAAGGAAGAGAATTTGTGAACAAAGTAAGTGTTAAGTGTTACCGGGGACAGAACACACATGAGAAAGACTTCTGTAGAAGACCTTTATTTAGATCCGGCAAACTAGAATCGGAGGGGGCGTTCGGGAGGCGTAGTCGGGACACGAAGCAAGTGGTCAGAAGAGCCGTTGATGTCAAGCCGAGGGATGCACAGGACGTGGGAAGGGTGGACACAAGCAGGAATCGGGCAAGCGGGGAGCGTTGGAACCAACATGGGAGGCCGGGGCTAGGGCTGCAAAGAAGACAGGGAGAGAAACGTTCAGTGAGTCGCATGGAAACAACAATACCTCGCGCCGAGGAGAGCGAGGTGACACCTTTTAAAGCTGCTGGAACAGGTGAGCCAGATCCCGCAGACTAGGAAGCCTGCCCCGTCCGCCGGGGGCGTGGTCGGGATGTTACAGAACCCCCCTCCTGACGACCGCCACCTGGCGGCTGAGGGGATTGACGGGGCCAACCCCGTGGCCTTGGACCTGGCTTATCAGGGTGAGCGAGATGGAAGGAGGTCACCAGCCCCGGATCCAAGGCATTGGCAACGGGTATCTAGGTACGTTCCTCTGGACCATAACCCTCTCAGTCAACCAGGTACTGGAGGCGCCCCTGGCACCGACAGGAGTCCAGCAGGGCGTGTACTATGTAAGTGTCATCCCCTACCCATGGGGGGCAGATCAGGAGTCCAGCGGGTGAACCAGGCTGTATCGAGCCGGCTTTAACAGGGACCGGTGAAAGACCGGGGAAATGCGGAAGAAGCCGGGGAGTTGGAGCTGGTAGGTGACTAGACCCAGCCGCTGGAGGACACGATACGGGCCAACGGATCACGGGGCACCCGAGAAGTTGGACATTCTTTGTGGCAAGCCAGACCCTCTGACCAAGGCGCCGGTGTTCATCTGCTTATCATTTCCTTCGCTGTGCTCGTGCTTCTAAAAGTGCCAGACCCCTCGGCTGCGCTGGAACCAATCATCTACAGCTGGGATTTCACTCCGAGGAGGTTCCCAGGGAAACAGGGGAAGCTGGTACCCTAAGACACATTGAAATGATGTTAGCTCAGTATCCACGAGCGGATGGGAATTGTGGGCGTACTCAGCCCAAGGGAGGTAGCGTGCCCTCTGTGTCGGAGCTTGGAGTAGAGGCTTTGGAGGATCTTGGCGATCTCCTGCTGGGTGTGTTCTGTCAGGCCGTTTGTCTGGGGGTGATAGCTGGAGGACAGATTTAGGGACATATTAAGCAGCTTACAGAAAGCGTGGAAGATGCAGGAGGTAAACTGTGGACCCCAATCGGACACTATGTCCTCGGGGATCCTGTAATAACGGAGCACCCAGGTAAACAGGAGCTCCGTGAGCTCGGCAGCAGAAAGCAGCTTTGGCAGGGGGAGAAGCCGACACATCTGGGAGAAGCGGTCAACAATATAGTCAAGATTACCGAATGACCCTGTGAGCGGGGCAGGTCGGCCATGAAGTCGAGGGAGATGTGGGACCATGGGCGCAGGGGGGGTTGGCAGTGGTTGGAGCAGCCCGGCGGGGGGGTGCCTGTCCGCCTTGTGTTGTGCACACGTTGGGCAGGAAAGCACGAACTCCTCCACCTCCTCTCTCCAGTTCGGCCACCAGTAACGGTACGAGAGCAGGCGGGTGGTGGTGGCAATCCCCGGGTGACCTGAACTAAGGGAGGTATGGGTCCACTGCATGAGGGCTTGACGGTGCGTGTCAGGGACGAAGACCTTACCCGGCGGGCACTGTGCCGACACTGGTTGCATCTTATGCAGATCCCGCACCTGATGGTCCAGGTCCCAGGCAATGGGTCTCAGAAAGCAGAAGGCAGGTAGGATGGGGGTGGGCTTTTCCTGGGTTAACGTGGAATCGTACAGCCGGGAAAGTGCATCTGCCTTGATATTCTGAGACCCTGGGATATAGGACACGTTAAACAGAAACCGAGTGAAGAAGAGAGCCCACCTCGCTTGTCGGATAGGCGCGCTGCAATACAAGGTCTTTAGCGTGGTCCACGCCGTCTCAGCTTCTGGATTCCAAGGCAGCAGGTTCCCCTTGGTTCGGAGCAGGGATGTCAAAGGTGTTGCCACAGTACTAAATCATCGGATGAACCGCCGGTAGAAGTTGGAGAAGCCTAGAAAGCATTGAAGGTCCTTGACAGTTTTAGGTCGGGGCCATTCCCTTACGGCTCTCACTTTCTCCTCGTCCATGCCCACTTTACCGGGCTGGATCTGGTACCCTAGGTATTTAAGGGATCGGACGTGGAATTCGTCGTTTTTCCCCCTTGACATGACTGATTGTCCCAGAGGCGTTGCAGCACCTGTCGAACGTGTGTTGTGTGTGTCAAAGGAAGGGGAATACACTAGGATGTCATCGATGTAGACACAAAATGATGTAACATGTCACCAAACTTTTGCCACATGAAATGCTGAAAGATGGACGGGCTATTTGCCAGCCCTTAAGGCATAACCCGATACTGAAACTGACCGGTAGTGGTGATAAATGAGGTCTACCACTCGTCACCTTCACGAATGCGAACCAGGTTATAGGCGCTCCACAGGTCCAGCTTGGTGAATATCCTCGCTGCAGCCTATGCTGCTGCAGCCAGGGGTAGCCAAGAATCAGGCCGTCTCGGACCACTGGAAGAACCAGGAATCGGATTTACTCTGTGTGGATTGCTCCCATTTGTAAAGTAACCGGACACATCTGGTGAAGTACGCAACTGGCGGCCAGCGGGGACCCATCTACGCCACGCACGTGAAGTGGTTGGGTGAGCGGTTCCAGGGGGACAGCGTGGAGCAGGGCCAGGCCCTGATCCAGGAAATTCCCCGCCGCCCTGGAGTCCACCAAGGCTCGGTTGAGCAGATGGTTGCCTGACCAGGTGAGAGAAGCAGAGAACCATTTGTGCCGCAGACCTACCGTCGGAACCTAGAACCTCTACCTGGCTCTGGGAAGAAGGACGTTGGGCTGGACGATTTGGGCAGGACCGGATCAGATGGCCCGCTTCACCGCAGTACAGACACAGTTGTTGCTGCAGCCGGCATTGTCGTTCTGCAGGGGTGAGTGGAGCCCGACCCAACTGCATGGGCTCCGCCTCCATGGCACTGGGGCTGGGCGGAGCATGGGGAGCCTCCACGCGGAAGCGGGTTCGGCGTCGTTCACATACTACGTTGTCCAAGGCGATTAACAATTTGACGTAGTCGTCAAACTCCCTTGCTTCGCCCGGCAAGCCTGTTTGGCTTGCAGCTCTGGATTGAGGGCGCATTGTTAGAGCACCTGGAGAGAGGACGCCGTCCAGTCGAGCATTGCATGAGAAATGCCCAAAATTGGTTGGGGTTCCCATCATAACGCTCCGGGATTGCAATGGAAATCCCACTGGAGGTACGGGGGGGTGTTACCAGTAGGGGAGCGGTCGAGGCGACACTCTGCTGGAGTTGTCCCACCAGTGCGTTCAGGTGGTCCACCTGATCCAGGGTGTCTTGCAGTTGTTGCCGGATGTCCGCCGGGTCCATGTCAGTCGGCGCGGTATTCTGTTACCGGGTACAGAACACACGGGAGAAAGACTTCCGTAGAAGACCTTTATTTAGATCCGGCAAACTAGAATCGGTGGGGGCGTTCAGGAGGCGTAGTCGGGACACGAAGCAAGTGGTCAGAAGAGCCGTTGATGTCAAGCCGAGGGATGCACAGGACGTGGGAAGGGTGGACACAAGCAGGAATCGGGCAAGCGGGGAGCGTTGGAACCAACATGGGAGGCCGGGGCTAGGGCTGTAAAGAAGACAGGGAGAGAAACGTTCAGTGAGTCGCATGGAAACAACAATACCTCGCGCTGAGGAGAGCGAGGTGACGCCTTTTAAAGCCGCTGGAACAGGTGAGCCAGATCCCGCAGATTAGGAGGCGTGCCCCGTCCGCCGGGGGCATAGTCGGGATGTGACATTAAGTTTACTTTTCCATAACTAAAGGTCAGCTATTTGCCACAGTGTGCCAAGTGGCTGCCAAGCCAAAGGTTTTGTGTGATTGTGTTTAAGAAACAATTTTCTTTTATTCTTTGATGCTCAACCTTAGTCTTTGCAGTTAACTGAAAATTGATAGGAGTGTCACAGTGTATCACCCACAGGTAAATGGCCTTGATGCAAAGAAAAATGACAACATAAAAAGGTATGCTTTATTTGTATGTAACATTTCAATAGCTTTTAAAACATTCTCACTATTGTGTGTGTTTTTATGTCTACATTTAGACCCACAGATAATTAGTCAACAGTCAACAGAATGACTGGGATGTGTATCTGGATTCTACACTGTTTTCTTTGAGATCTAAGCTCCACACCACAACCAAATACACACCATTTCTTTTAATGCATGGAAGAGAAGCAACTTAACCTTCTGAAGTTCCTGTTGAAGTGCCGGTAAGTGTTCAAAGAAATCTGAACACCGGCAGTAGCCTGCTTTGAGAGGGTTTTTTGTGGTTTTTCGACCTCCCAAGAGCAACTTCACTTTATCTTTGTTAATCGTGGTTCAGCAGGAAGTTAGTCTCAGGTAGGTACTTGTTACTTTGGTTATTTTAAAGGTTTAATACGTACATAGTTTACAGAGGTGTCATCACCTGAAGTGACAGTCTAACCGCTTTCGGGTGCTTGCAGGTTTGTAGCCGGAAGAGCACCAAGGAGCCTCCTCCCCCCAGGAGGAGGGAGGTTGTGGTAGTAGGGGATTCAATTATTAGAGGTATATATGGTTACGTGTGCACCCATGATAGAGGGTCTTGTACGGTGCCTTCCCTGCCTGGTGCGCAGGTAGGGGACCTTCAGAATCATGTGGACAGGCATTTTGCCCCAGCCAGGGTGGATCCGGTGGTCATGGTGCATGTTGGCACCAATGAAATAGGCAAGGCAGGAGGACTGTTCTGCAGGATAAATTTCTATAAGTTGCAGATAAGCTTAAAAGCAGAACATCCGCTGTGGTATTCTCTGAAATACTTCCTGTGCCACATGCAAGCCAGGCTAAGTTAGCTGAGATAAGGAGATTAAACGCTTGAATAAAAGGGTGGTGTAGGAAAGAGGGGTTTCAGTTCATGGGGCACTGGAAGACCTTCTGGAACAGGTGGGACCTGTTCAGGCCCGACGGGTTTCATCTGAACCAGAAGGGAACCAGTGTATTGGGGAGGCGTATGTGTGGAATATTTGAGCAATGTTTAAACTAGGAACTGGGGGGCTGGGAGGTTAGTCAAGAATATAGGTGGGGAGAGACAGAAAGCCCCAATAAATATTAAAAGTGGGCACTGTAATAGGCCTTCCCTTTGCAGTCTGTATTTAAACACTAGGAGTATTAGAAATAAAATTCATGATATAGAGGCAGTGCTTTACAGCTTTTTTGGGGGAGGGGGGGTGCAGATGGACACCGACAGGATTTGATAAGATTATACCTATTATAATGGTAGGGAAAACGCTGAGAGGTTTTAATTTCATCCGACTATTATGACTTTATAGGAATAACAGAAACATGGATGAGTTACAATGTTGGAGAAAAATATAATATGGATGGTTATACGTTGTTCCGTAGAGACTGGATAGGCAATAAGGGAGATGGTGTTGCAGTATACGTACAAGAAAACTTGCAGGCAAGGGAGCTCACTGATAAAAAATAAAAGTACAAAATATGCATGGATAAAACTAAATGCTAAAAACTCAAATGGCCTAATTGTCTGTGTTTGTTATACAGCACCTAATGTAGCTGCAGAGGAAAGCAGAATGTTATCAGGATTATGAGTAATATAAATTATGTGGTGGTTATGGGTAATTTTAATTTACCAGGGATACAGTGGGATATAGTCTCTGGCTAAATTAACTAGAGATGGTGGAATTAGTACAGGATTGTTTTTTTACTCAATTTGTTCATAACCATACCAGGGCAGAAGCTATTCTTGATCTTGTCTTAATCTGGATAGGGTTGGAAAATTAGAGGTTTTAGAACCACTGGATAGTAGTGATCATAATATGGTTAAATTTGAGGTTAATTTTAGTGCCTGAAAAGCAAAGTCTAAAACAAAAGTATACAATGTTAGGAAGGCTAACTTTAATGGTATGAGACTGAAACCAGAAACTGTAAACTAGATGGAGTTAAATAGCAAATTTGTTGAAGAGGCATGGGAATTTTTTAAAAGCACATTATTGCAAGTACAAGAGGACGTCATACCTGTTTCCAGCAAAACTAAATCTAGGAAACTGCAACCAAGATGGTTTAGCACAGAAATTAAGAATAAAGTCATGAGGAAAAAGGGCTCTGTTCCGCAAAAGAAAATAATGGAAAATAACTCATTTTAAAATAAAGCAGGAGTTTAAAATCTTAAGTCTAAGAAGGTTAAGGCATAGGAGACAAATCTACATGTTGAGTTAAAAAATCACAGACTCACCAAGAAGATTGTAGAAAGGAAGATTGCATTGGAGGCTAAGGATGACATTAAATGTTTCTTCCAATATTTTAACTCCAAAAGAGCTCTAAAAGCTGAAATCACTAATTCGCAGGATAGTAAAGGCCTTATAATAATAATATAATATAATAATTAAAATGAAATTGATTAGATAGATAGATAGATAGATAGATAGATAGATAGATAGATAGATAGATAGATAGATAGATCGATCGATCTGTACAACATTCATCCAAGATAACTTAATAAATACATAAATACACATACATTCATTCTGGCCCCTCCAGTAAATGAGTTTAATGATTATTTTACACAGGAGCTCAAAGTAGAGAACACAAGTATCTTATCCACATTTAGTATGAATATAGTGTCGTCTATGCACAATATATGTATAAATGAGGCTGATGTGGTACAGAGCCTAGCTAAGCTCAAAATAAACAAATCGCAGAGCCCTGATGACGTCTTACTCATAGTTTTAAAAGAGATGAGGGATATTATTATCCAACCTTTAACTTTACTATTCCAGAAATTGTTATCTGCTAGTGTGGCACTTTCTGATTGGAAGCACACTAATATAATGCCCATTTTCAAAAAAGGGGATAGAAGTTATCCAGCAAACTATAGGCAAATCAGTTTAACTTGCGTAACTGGAAAAGAAATGGAAGCTATAATCAAAGTGAAAATGATAGATTACCTGGATTCAAATAACTTTCTGGGGGATAGCTAACATGTATTTAGAGTAGGTAGATCCTATTTAACTAATCAACTTTGAAAAAGTATATTTCTCAAAGTAGAGTTCTTTGAGGAAGCTACAAGAAAAATTCATCACAAAAAGGCCTACGATGTGATCTCTACTTAGATTTCCAGAAGGTCTTTCATGTTGTCCTCCACAAACAGCTCTTGCTTAAGCTCAAAGCTACAGGGAATTTAGGAACTGTGGCCGCTTGGATCGAAAACTGGTTAACAGACAGGAAGCAGCTAGTAGTTATTAGAGGCACAATGTCACAGTGGGCTTGCATTCATAGTGGGGTACCGCAGGGTTCAGTTTTAGGACCACTTTTCTTCCTAATTAATCATATTGACAATACATACAGCAAACTGGTTGAATTTTCTGACACCAAAGTGGGTGGTGTAGCAAATACTGATCTAGCAGCAGAGAGGCTGCTTGATGGGCCGAATCCCTTCCTCTAGTTTGTAAATTTCTTATGTTCTTGTACCTATGTTTCTGGCAATCAGGGAGGGTTTTATGTCATTGGTATTTGTTAGTGATTATTCAGCACTAAGAACACATGCCAGGCAGCGCAGGGAACAAGGCAGGGACACTTCTTTTACAAGAGTTAGTGTGTTTTTGTTAGAATATTTTGGGACAACATAGGCTTTAATTGTTAACATAGAGAAGAGCAAGAACTTTTTGTGTTATAATTATAATATAATTCATTGTACTGGACTGGCACATAAACATTGTAAACAGTGCATAAATCAACACAAACACCCCTATTGTCATATTTCCGTAAAGGATGTTACTACAAAAAAACATCGAGCTTGTCTTTTAAACACATCATTAAGCTATCTGTCCTTCTGTGATGATTTATATCAGCAAAGAAACCATGCAAAAATAGTGGTACCATTTCAAAAATAAGTTTTGTGAATGGTTTAACTTAGTGTTTATTTTCTACTTCTAGAACTGTATTTTGTATACTTGTAATGTTTGTACAAGCGAATACAAAATGGGAAGATTATTTTTCCCATAAATCTAATCTGCAATATACTGGCATAATCTGGTTAAACTGGTTTATTGTTGTTAGTGTTCATTCATATTTATGTTTTGATATGCAAGAAGATTCCAGGAAAATTTACTTCACAGTCCCATAATCACTACCTTCTTCCACAAACTATTATGTGCAAATTGAATTCATTTATTTATTTGATATCTACGTGACTTGTACAATGTTTCCTCCTTATAAAAAAAATTGTCTTGGGATTTCTTCTGTTTATTTCATTTTCCTTCCCTTCAACTGCTCCCCCTCCCCCAGCCTGCAACACTCCGAGATGGCATACACAGTTCCTTCCATAACATTTCTTTGAAGTTGAATTTCCAGGCATTGTAAGGCATTATACAGCCTTTACTGCGCTACGTGACCATGGAAGAGTTTCACTAGCTTCAGTCTTCCCATCCACGGATAACACTAATTGACATCCTGCAATTTTTTCTAATTACTAACAGCTAGGACTGAGACAGCCAGGGAGTGGCGTTTAGGAGTGCGTGCATGTGTGTGTGTGCTCGTGTGCACATAGAAAACCGGGCTGACATCAGACAGGCCGACACCAGTCTGACTAGATGGACACAAGAGAAGAGATAATCATCATTACCATTTTGAGTGGTATAAATGGTTCGTAAAACCAATTTACTTTTCTGTATTAGTAGTTGCACAAAAGAGCCTAGGTTATGTGCTTCAGGATTTCTGTTAGTCCTCCATTGTCACCCCTGAGTCTTGCACTCCCCAGATTTTACAAGGGCCTACAAATTGATATCAGCATATCAGAGTTTACTGTAAGGCATGAATGGGATGTCTTTTAAAATCAGTGTACAGTGTGTAACCGGAATGGTAACAGATACGATTTTACATTGATGTTTGCATGGTTATGGGCACTTCACTGATATTAATATCCAGTGGAGATGCTTCCTGTGTCATAGAAAGTCCTTAAAAGACCCACCACTCATCAACTATGATGTAGCATGATAGATGTTGCTGTCTTTTTTTGTGAATGTGCCAGTGTCCCTTTTCCCTCTGCAGTCTGTTTTACACAGTAACACTTTTCTTAGTCTACCTATCTGCTCCAATAAAGGGATTTTACTTATAGTTTTGCAGTTATATGGTTTGCAATTTTCCACCTATGTAATTTATTGAATGGTTTATTTGGCTTTGCTATTTCAATACTACTTATTGTTCTCAATAGCAATTGTTAAAATATGTTACTTTTAGTTACAGATTTATTTATAGACTGTCTTCTGACCCCCAGCCAGTCTATATAATGACCATGTTTATTTTATTGTATATTTTCCCATGTAGACACTCCCCAGGTTACGATGGCATTCTGACAAACAACAAAATGCATTCTAATATTGTACACCTAACCTAACAAACATCATAGCCCAGCCTACCTTAAACATGCGTAGAACACTTACATTAGCCTACAGTTGGGAAAAATCATTAACATAAAGCCTATTTTATAATAAAATGTCGAATATGTCATGTAATTCATTGAATTATGTAGTGAAAGTTAAAAACATTTACCCTTCATAAAGTTGAAATCGGATCACGAACCATCATAACCCAGGGAGCGTCTGTACAGTGAAAAAGGAACTCAATCATAAGTTGTCAAACATTCAAAGAAAAAACTTCTATTTTCCAGTTTTTCTTTGACTGCTGTGATAATTTTCATTCTGTCATCAGTATCAAATTTTGTTAAAGATCACACTTTAATCTAAATTCTTATTTGCCATTATCAAGCTCCAAATCCAAATTTGTACAGGAAAGAATGGATAATAAATTATTTTTAAAATAATTTAAAAGTTTAGTATTTTATAGATGCTCATGAGGCATAGTGTGTGGCTCAACAGTTTGGGCCTCTGTGTTTAAGATTGGAAGGTTGCTGATATGAGCCTTGACAGAAAGAATATCTGTCCATTGAGCTATGCGTGTGTCTCAAAGGAGAGCCACATGGGATATATGAAAAGATGTGTTCCGATGAATGGCAAAGAAAGGATTATTTCATTAATACTATCATATTATTCTGTTTCATCAACTGTATTAATATTTAGCCGATTATACTAATATTGTTATATTATTATGTAAGATTTTTTAATAAAATTCATAGATTTTATATGGACATAAAAATGCAGAAATGAATTAACTCACAAAAACCAATAGTGGAGCATGGAGCAAAAAAATGCTAGGGATGTAAAAGAATAACGGGAAGAATAGAGGCATCAGCTTTTTTCTTTTCTGCTAGCTTTAAAAGTGCACGCTCCCCCATAATGAGGGAAAATGAGCCAGAGATGATAATCACTTTTGATAGCAGGCCTCAGTAGACAGTCTGGGTGTCCACAGACTGTGTTTAGGGACCTGCCATTGATATACTATCAGCACCGAGGTGGTGGGAAGGGCTGACTGGAGGTGTGGCAGGCTGTTGAGATCAGACAAGTAGCACAGGGTTCATGCTGGGTGGTGGACCACATAAAAGTGTATTTGCAGGGGACTTCCCTATTGTGCAACGATGTCACCCTGCGGCCCACCCCAATGTGTTTCTTATATTATTACACTGATCGTTGTTCTGTTTTGAAGTTAGTATTTTTTAGGTGATTGGTGCAATGGACTTCTTGTTCTGTAACATAAAAATGACAAAAGAATTTTAATTTCAAGTAGTATGACACGACATGATAACATGCCTCCCAGCCCTGAAACTGCTCACATCATAGGTTTACACTTTTTTTTCTTTACGATAATGAATAGTTGGTGACAATGCTGAAGTAGCCCTATGACTAGAGCTAAACGATACTAGAAACAATTCACACTGTAATATTTGACATATTTGCAATAAATATTGTGATATTTCTAAAATAAAAAGTAGCTGAAAATGTACCAGAAATGACCTATAGCTGAAGCAAAGTTGTTACTATATACCAACTGAGTCTGTCAAATAAGTTGGTGGTGTCCCCACAAGTTACAAAGTGCTGAATAATCACTTGCTTTTACTCATCATCTCTATGGAATTCGGAATATTTCCATACAGCACATGAAGAATGACTTTAAGTGACCAGTTATTCTTCACTTTTCTCCTCTTCACTAATTTTTGTTAAATTTCTCACAAATGTGTCACAGTGCCTACACGTACACTCACCTAAAGGATTGTTAGGAACACCATACTAATACAGTGTTTGACCCCCTTTCGCCTTCAGAACTGCCTTAATTCTACCTGGCATTGATTCAACAAGGTGCTGAAAGCATTGTTTAGGAATGTTGGCCCATATTGATAGGATAGCACCCTTTCCATGGTGAAAAAAGACCCCTTCATAACATCCACTCAAGTGAAAAACACTCTCCAGGAAGTTATCTAAGTCTACCATAAAGAGGAGACTTCATGAGAGTAAATACAAAGGATTCACCACAAGGTGCAAACCATTAATCAGCCTCAAAAATAGAAAGGCCAGAATTGACTGGCCAGAGTTGCCAAAAAACACCTGAAGAAGCCTGCCCAGTTCTGGAACAGCATTCTTTGGACAGATGAGACTAAGGTCAACCTGTACGAGAATGATGGGAAGAAGAAAGTTTGGAGAAGAATTGGAACAGCTCATGATCCAAAGCACACCACATCTTCTGTGAAACATGGTAGAGGCAGACTTCAGGCAGTCTTTGCCAGCAAAGGATTCTCAACCAAATATTGAAAAGTAACATTTTACTTAGGGTTATGTTTATTTGTTTAACTACTTTTGAGCCCCTGAAATGAGGAGTGTTTGTATAAAAATAGCTACAATTCCTACATGTTTAATTGTATGTTTTTGTTCAACCCCTTGAATTAAACCTTAAAGTCTGCACTTCAATTCTGTTGTAGTTGTTTCATTTCAGATCCAATGTGGTGGCATGCAGAGCCCAAATCATGAAGATTGTGTCACTGTCCAAATATTTTTGGGCCTGACTGTATACACACACACACACACACAGTGGTACCTCAGTTCTCAAACTCATTAGAACTCAAATTTCTTAAAAGTCGAACCAACCAGTTAGAGAAAAAATGATGTAGAACTCGACCTGAATCTCAGAAGTCAAACCGTGAGCGCCAACCTCAGATAACTTGTACACACAGGGAGATGAGTTACGCAGCATGTCTCTCAGCGTAACCAAAGGGTACGGCTTCAGTCTCAGCCTCGCATTTGCTGTGACAGCATTGTGCATGTTTACAGTAGCTGAATAAATATATTTAAACAGTAAAAATATATTTAAACAATGATAGGCAGGTAACAGTAATCATTATATTAAAAAATATTTTAAAATAAAGAATTCTTATTAATTATTTTAATATAATTCATAATAAACCATTAATACATTTAATTATAATAATATTGTCGTGCTAAACGGGGACGAAACAGAGACAAAGGTGCAGACAACACAGGGATTCCACACAAGGTTAACGAGGGGACGTGACATACAGAAGGAGCAGACAATCGAGGCAGGACTTGTTGTTTACACATTGTTTGGATACATTTATTTTCTTCAGAAATTACTGTTTAGATAATGTGTTTAGTACAGTGTATGCTATTCTTGTTTTATCCTGTTCGTTTTTTGTTTAAATGGAAAAAAAATATATTTGGGTATTTTTGGGGGCTGGGAACCAATTATTGGTTTTCTATTATTTCTTATGGGGAAAATTTTTAGGATTCGATCCTGAGTTCTGAATGGATTAAGTTTGAGTTCTGAGGTACCACTATAGTTATCTTACATATTGTCATACAGTAGTTAAATAACCTTCAAATGCCCATGTTCTTCCTTGAGTATCTCTGAGTATCCTAACCCATCCTTACTCATTAGGCCAGCAGGTCCATTTCATATTTAAATATATGACTATTTCGTAGAAGCTGACCACTGTGTAGAGTATAGAATACACTGCATATAAATAAATAAATATATTTTCAAATTATCCTTGAAAAGAACAGCAATAAATGGATCACACAGTTTTTACTAATTAAATTAACTGTTATTTTAACTGGAAAAATGTTTTTTTTTTGTCCAATCACAATGTGCCCACCAGCTTCATTAATTACACACTACCTAAAAACAGAGAAAATTTTATAATGTTACCCAAAGCAGCACATACTTGTAATAGAGATAATATGAAAGTCTTATAACCCATGAGTCTTCGGAAAACTAATATTTTGAGAAATATCAACAGAAAGGATAATAAATTTGTGCGTGTTCCAATACAACATGTCTTGGGGTAAAATGTAGTTTTTGCATAAAGAGGATTTTGTTATCATTTACCTCCACCTAACAGTAGTGAACAGGCTATGTCCATCCTATGTCCACTTACTGCTTCTGGTGTTCTTTGATCTTCACAGATGGAAAGCAGATTAACTTTTTATCAATCAGTTCAGTAAACACTGTTTGATAATTAGTTCTGCTAATCAACATAGTATTAGAAAGTATGATGTGGGTAGAGGAGAAGGAGAAGACAGATGTCTGGAAGTAGGTGAAGACATGTGGAAAAGTGCATGCAGGTAAAGGACTTAGATTAGGTGGACGAATGAGTATGGAAATGCTTCAACCCACTTTGAAAAATAATATGTAGCAGTCAAAATGTATTGAAAGCCATCTACAGTTTTTGAAAGTGGTCTAGTAAGGTCGATTCTGATCAAATCCCACACACTAGATACCTAAAGAAAAAAAGTATTAACATCATGTTTATCATATTCACAAAATTACATTCCGAGGTTAATGTAAATGATGCACCATCTTAATGAACAGCACTAATGAAAATATAATAGATGTAGTTATAGCCATATTTAAATCATTCGTGTAAAAGTTATAAATATAATATAAAATATAAATATATAATGAATTTAATAGTGTTATCTACTGCATAGGTCTACATACTATTAAAAAGCTGAATTGAACCCCTTTAGTATCAATGTGCATGTACCCTTATAGGCTGTAATTCCACCACCGCAGTCAAGGGTTTTCCAACCTTCTGGCATCGGTCACACTCCAAAACCTTGAAAACATGCACTAGATTATTAAGAATTCCTCAACTTTATTACAAAATATACAGTAAGTTTATTTAAAAAATACCCAAATCTTTATGTGAACAGACATCTCATGCAAGTAAATCCTGGTAGAGATCACTGACATTGTTTTTAGGATGCCTGTGTGCCCTCCCATTGGGGATGAATGAAACTCATTAAAGAGTCTCTTGGCTCCTTCCTTGGTTTTGACAACCTTCCTATTGCCAATCCAGAAGTTTTCATCTATTAATAATATATTACCTTAATAATGCATATCTTTAATATTACCATGTACTGCATTCATCTAAATATCATGCATCATATACATGTGATACTAACCCTTAATCTGAATTTGAAAGCATATCTTCTGAGGTCTTGTCTCATTTTCATAACCTGAAGGGCAGGTGTTCCAGCCCTGGTTTGCCTGCTGCAAACCTGAGTTAATTTCCCCCTATGGCCCAATTTTAAAACAACTTGAAAATCACGTGGATGCTTTGCAGTCTTAGGCAAGAGTGTATTCAAACTGCACTCTGATACACATGTACATGGAAAGCCGAAAATGTAAAATACTCAAACACACACATAGAAATATATTACTAAAATGCAATGAAACTAACCTTGTTTCTTCTTTGAAAAGCAGAGAACATGCAGTTATTCTCTCGAAAGCAGCAGATATTTTGGGGCGTGTGTTAAGTATCGAACGAGCATGTGCAGTTAACTCGGGTAGGACATTTTCATGGGTAGAAAGGAATTTCAGAACACTGGCCCTCCAGGACTGACCTAAGCCTAGCCAGACCTGGTATATACACTATATTGTCAAAAATATTGGGACACCCCTCCAAATCATTGAATTCAGGTGTTCCAATTGCTTCCATAGCTGCAGAAATATAAAATCAAGCACCTAGGCATGCAGACTGCTTCTACAATCATTTGTGAAAGAATGGGGTGCTCTCAGGAGCTCAGTGAATTCAAGTGTGGTACTGTGACAGGATGACATCTGTGCAATAAGTTCAATCATGAAATT
This sequence comes from Brevimyrus niger, assembly GCA_015164015.2. NCBI lineage: Eukaryota > Metazoa > Chordata > Actinopteri > Osteoglossiformes > Mormyridae > Brevimyrus > Brevimyrus niger. The sequence goes on from JAABNY020000082.1 coordinate 19,471,103, forward strand.
TCCTCAATACTAAATATTCCATGTTTAACCGTTAGTGGTATTTTAACAAAGTGGAAGCAATTGGGAACAACTGCAACAGCCACAAAGTGTTAGGGCTTGTAAAATCACACTGCAACATATGCTGAGGTATACAGTGTGGAGAAGTCGCCAACTGTCTGCAGAGTCAACAGCTCCAAACTTTGGCCTTCAGATTAGCTCAAGAACAGTGCATAGAGAATTTCATGGAATGGGCTTCCATGGCTGAGCAGTGCATCCAAGCCTTACATGACCAAGTGCAATGCAAAGCATCAGATGTAGTGGTGTAAAGCATGTCACCACTGGACTCAGTGGCGGAGCTAGACTTTAATTTAAGGGGGGGCCAAAGGGTGAGCAAGGGTTTCTCAGAGGGGTCCATATAAATATGATAAATGAAGGAAAAAACTCAACAAACATTTACAAAATTATAAAGACCAAGCCTAATCTAATTAATTAAATGAACTAATCCAGGCAGCTAATTAGACCCTCACATTACAGTAAAGTGAAGTCTCCACATATACACTTACCACACAGCCTTCAAGCAAGGGCTAGCTTTGCTAAAATAATAAAACAACACTTATAATTCAGCATGTGTACTAAAACATACATACGTTCAAAGACGCTGTCTAAAAGACGATCTATATCAGCACGATCAGGGCTAGTGGCTAATTTAAACGAGACATGGAGCAGACAGTGCGCAATGCTTTCATGCTGCTATTTTTTATGTACTGCAAGTGTGTGACCACTGTCATATACTGAATTGTGCGCTGTTACTTTAAACTGCATGTTGAATAGATAAGGTGTTTGGGAACATGTTTAAGGTGACTCGGAAGTGAAGTAAAGAGTTGCATTGTGAAAAAAGAATGCTGTGTCTGCGTCCATGATTAGATTCAGTAAGGCCAAAGACGTGAATACAAAATACACAAAATATAACATTGCCGACAAGACGTGTGGGATATATATATTAACAATTTAAAAATGGATGAAGTGGGAATCACTGTGTTCGAGTGCTTCAAAGGCCTGGCTACGATCTAGCAAAGATGGACTCGGTGGCTCACGTCTTTTGAACTTTTTGCTGATGGGAAGGACTAATAATAGATGAAGATACTCCTGTTTCCACTTAACAACGCAGAAGAGCATTGCTTTTACACCACACAGGACCAGATGTCCAGGATATTTTTTGTACTTTAGCGGACACTGGCGGACCAGCTGACTGTGAAGCTGCAGTGCGGGTGCTAGATAATCATTTTGTATCACATGTTAATACGGCTTTTGCCCCGCAAGTGTTTCACTTGCTCTCACAAAAACAAGGAGAGACAGTGCAACAGTTTGCGACCAGGTTAAGACAAGCATCCAGGGATTGTGCTTTCGGTGCAGACATGGACAACGAAATTTGTGATGCAGTTGTTGCACGGTGTTACATGTGCCGAAAACTCCTGGAAGAAGGACACGATCTAACTCCTGTTCGCGTGCTGGATGTCGTGTCTCTCTGTGAGTGGATTAAGGAACTGATGTCACCAACCTAAAAGAGGAACCTGAAGTCCCAAGGCAGAAAGCGTGAATTGCACAGGTCAGAAGCATGGCAAAGAAAAATAAAAAAAAAAGCAAAGTACACAAACAAGTAAAGGTGAACAGCAGCGTTGTTATAGATGTGGAAACACTGTTCAGTTTGGCAGAGACCCAAACTGTCCAGCTAGGGGTCAAAAATTTTGTAAATGGAAAAGATAATTTTTCTAAGATGTGCAAAACCAAAAACACAAGAAGACAAACAATCCAGAATGTGGAAGAACAAGCTGATTATGCCTTTGTGGTAAAAGACTGCTTAGTGCAAAACAGACTAACTGTATGCCTGGGAGGAGTGAACACGGAAATGCTTATAGACTCAGAGGCAGCCTGTAACATAGTTGATCAAAACACATGGGAAACAAAGAAGAAGGAAAAGATCAAATGCAAGTCATATGTCCTAGATGCTGACAGGAAATTGTATGCTTACTCATCCAACCAACCTCATTCTGTAAAGGGAGCTTTTAAGTGTGAGGCAAAAATTAGACATGCCAGTGAGCGTGCTGAAATTATTGTCTTCAGAGGATGAGGGGAGCCATTACTTGGAAAAGAAATGGCAGTAAAACTGGGAGTGTTGAGAATCAGTATGAATATTGCAACAGTACAAGATCTGAAGCAGTTGCTGGGGGCACAATACCCTGACGTGTTCCAAGGTGTAGGAAAGCTTAAAACCAAGCAAATTAGCCTTTACATCAACCCTAACATTAAGCCAGTGGCGCAACCTTTAAGGCGGATACCATTTAACTTGAGGGGACCTGTAGAGAAGAAATTTAAAGAACTGTTAGACATGGATATAATCGAACCAGTCAAAGGGCCTTCTCCATGGGTCAACCCAGTAGTTATCATGCCAAAAGCAAGTTCAGAAATTAGGCTATGCCTGGACATGCGTCGAGCAAACCGTGCCATAATAAGAGAAAGATACCCCATACCTACGGTGGATGAAATCCTACAAAGCATGAATGGATCCAAAGTGTTCAGCAAGCTGGATCTGAAGTGGGGCTACCACCAGTTGGAGCTGACCCCATCATCACTACACATTACAACATTTGCCATCCACAATAGAGTCTATAGATGTAAACGACTAATTTTTGGAGTATCTTCAGCTAGCGAGCAGTGCCAGCATGAAATAGCTGCTGCACTAGCTGGAATATACAAGGTTGAAAACATCTCTGATGATATTGTTGTTCATGCGGCGGAACAAGAGATACATGACCAGCGTCTACATGTGGTTTTGAAGCGCGTACAGCAGTGTGGACTTACCCCGAACCCAGATAAATGTGAGTTCAATATGGATCGTTTAGTTTTTATGGGAATTCTGCTAACAGATAAAGGAATTGGACCAACAGAAGAGAGGGTCAGAGCAATAATGGAGGCCAGAGAGCTGGAAAATTCTTCAGAGGTAAAAAACTTTTTAGGTCTTGTGTGCTATAGCAGCCGGTTCATTCCAGGATTTGCAACAGCTCAGAAGCAACACCTCAGAAGTAAAGTCTAGTGGCCAGGCATTGACAAAGCAGCAGAGAAATACTGCAAAGTGTGTCATGGGTGTCAGATTACATCACGACCAGACACACCTGAACCCATAAGGCCGACTTCACAGCCAGAGGGTCCATGGCAAGATTTAACTGTGGATCCCTAACTTGGACCCCTACCATCAAAACACTCAGTCCTTGTTGTAGTTGATTATTACAGTAGGTTCTATGAGTACCACATAATGACCTCTACAACAACCGAGAAATTAATTGACAGTCTCTAAAATATTGTCAGCCGACATGGACTTCCAGTGACCCTGAAATCTGACAATGGGCCACAATTCAAGTCAGATGAATTTAGGAACTATTGTGCAGAAAATGGAATTGTACATCTTAAAACAACACCAAAATGGGCTCAAGCAAATGGTGAAGCGTCAGAACGGTTCAATAATGAAGCGAATCAGAATTGCGCAGTCTGATGGATTGGATTGGCAGAAAGAACTCAAAAGATATGTCACTGTGTGTCGAGGAATTACACACAACACCACAGGGAAAAGTTCTGCTGAGTTGTTGTTCAATAGAAACATGAGAGGAAAATTGCCTAGAATCACACCAACACTCTTGGATTTAGAAGTAAGATACAGAGATGCCGAACAGAAAGGATAATACAAACTGTATGCGGATGAGCAGAGAATGCTGGATACTCAGATGTGGACATAGGAGACAAAGTCCTGATAAGACAAGACAAAATTAAATAAGTTCACTACAACCTTTAACCTTTAAACACCACACACAGTGGTCAATAAAAAAGGAAACCAAGTGACAGTGGAATCACCTGATGGAGCTCAGTACAGTTGGAATACATCCAGTGTGAAGAAATATCTTACAAATCAACACAGAACTGAGGAAGAGGGGAATACTGGGTCATTTCCAGTACACCAACAAGCCATGAACTCTTTCAGATCTCCAGCTTTGATATCTGGACAAGACTATAATATAGATTAATTTTGAGAAAATTTTTTAAAAAAACACACTAGCCATTTCTAGCCAAGACTTTTGATCTCTGAAGCTTATAGACACATGGATTGGCTACACATAGGTGAGACATTCTGAAATTTTATATGGTTTAATTACCAAAGTTAGAACTTTAGAGTGACACATCTTTTCTCAAAGTTAGTGGCCCGCACAATGAATATTGATGAGATAGGTGTCCCCACTCCTGTAATAGTTTGCATACTGTCAACAGCCCATCAGTCTGGAATGTCACTGAACCCCACACCCATCACTTTGAAAAGGTAGTTTAAAACGCAAGAAAAGTAGCAACAATAAAATCCTTTTCACAGTTTATTGGTAGATGGAATGAAAAATGAAAAACTGTGACCATATGCAGAGTGCCTATGCAGAGTTGACGGAAATAAAATAATTAACTATTATAAACGCTCAGGGGGTGTTGTGAGCGGCATGCAGCGGGGAAGCAGGCGAGAGAGCCATAAACGTGTGTAAACGGGCTTTATTTAAGGTGGACAGCACAAACCAGGAGCACCCAGCAACGAACAACAATGACAGACGGGGGAAAACAGACTCAGGCGCGGACTAAATGCACAGGATAAGCCAAAAATAACAGGCAACACAATCGGGAATTAACACGAGGTAGCGAAGGGGGCGTGGCACACAGGAAGATCGGACGAGCCGGGCGTGACACTAGAGCGTCGTCGACTGCGTATCTTTCTCGTGTATTTCAGTTTATATCTCACTGAAATCATTGTGTAGAATCATGAAAAAAACACTGACGAAATCCATAATCTATCTTCTTTTCTAAACTTCCATTGTCGGAAGTATTAAAGTTTTTAAAATTAGGTTAAATCGCCAAATAAAGCAAATCACATCACCTTTGTTTTATCTGCATCGGGAGCGCACAGTACCGCTCTCAGCTGAAGATCGCTGTTCATGTATGTAACCCATGTATTTATACGTAAAGCACCGTGCATAATGTTTTATCAAGTGATATTGCTAACAATGGCAATTAACTAGGCTAGAATTGGATTTCATGATTAGTCGGATTTACGGTAGTTCGGGTTAATTTTAAGTGAACGAAGACAAAGACCATTTAAACGGAAGTATCTTAAATCCGACAAGTTTTCTGGCTAAGCAAAAAAATCATACCATGGGTCCATGGTATTGCACTTCTGTGGCAGATGAATGCATCCGGCTCATGTGCAAGATGTTCGATATTCCCTTTTTTCTTGAGTCTGTTTGCTCATGCAAAATGAAATGTGATTAATATAGGTTAAAAATGAATGATATTTAATCGTGATTAATTGAAATTAATCCATAGCGACCCTGTGATTAATCTGATTTTAAAAAAATTATTGTTTGACAGCAATAATAAATGTATTTATATATATACACACACAGACACACACTCACTCAGTCCAAATTCTTCGACTAAAAACTGGTGGCCCATTGGATTAGCTTGCAACCTTGGTGTTTTCACATTGCACATTTGTTGTTTAATTCTCATATTAACTTCTTGTATAGGATGTGCTTCTGAAAACTTTCAGTGCTTTCTAACTCTTCAAGCTATGGAGAAATAAATAGACATTTATGAGAGAGGTTTTCCTCCATTTCCTTTTGATTTATTTATTTTTTTGCTCTTTTTGCTACTGCTACTTAAAAGTGCTGTTTCTCAGAAAGTGATATTTGTTTGATTATTTATTGTAAAAGGTCGCGGGCGTGCTCAAAGTGGTGTGGCCGTAAGCTATTGCAAAAGGTACAATATAAAACTAATATTGCTACCATTTTGTGTTTTAAATGATTGCTGAATAATTCATAATATCAAACTAGTTGTGGTATGTTTGATTGTGGTATGAATGTATGAAGTGTATATTTGGAGTAATAGGAACTAAAATTTATTTACAGAATGCTCCAGTAATACCATTAAAATAAAGATTAAAAGACAAACAAACAAGACACAGTGAATAAAATAAGTCCTGCCTAGTGTATTTCTGCTTAAATATTGATTAATTTGCAAGTATTAAAATTCAAATATTTGCATACAGTTTTTAAAGCATAGAAAATTGTACTTCTGAGTCCCTCACAAAAGCTGTTGTACACAGGAGAATTAAAAATTTTCTGCTGTCTTGGTGAATTCATAGTTAAATCACAACCTTTGTTAGTAGCAGACTTGAAGACAAGAACATTGTGCGAAATTAATTAACCTGACACTGAATACTGCAATTTATTTTATTCAAATAAAAGGCTACATATCTGTTTAAAGATACAAGCAAAATGTGACATGGTAAGAATACTAATACACTTGAAAGAGTGGTATAGAAATGTATTGCATCACGTAACAAAATTACCATGCTACACCATGTTATATTAATACTGCAAATTTTATTGTGGAACAACAGATAGTGCAAAACTGTTGCTCTGTAAATAGTTAGAAAATGCAAATTTCCCTAACACACATTGTGCATGGACAAGAAATGTCATTATTGTTGAAAGTACGAGTTTAAGTAATATTTTATCATTTTGTTTAAAAGAGTAAATGTGTTTCAGGTATAATAAGTAAAATTACAGCTGAAATTGGATAAGATCTCCTTGATATGTAGATGGTTCTTGGAACAGCTTCTTGAAAAAGCTTTTAGTTTTCCAGCTTTACTCTGATCTAAATCATGGATGTAACAGAGTAAAAAAAAATGCTTGGAAAATGACATCCTATTGTTCAATCTTAATATGAAAATGAATTTCCAAAATAGCACAACATTACAAGACTTGAATGACTTAGCAATGTCAATCTCTGTCCCATCCAGCATTTTCCATATGAATTTCTTGAACAGCATAACAGAGAGTCTGAAGCACAAGTCAAAGGCAGGAGAATGGGATGGTAATATCTTTACATCACTAATTATTTTGTTCAGTCTATGCAAAATGGAACATGGAAAGAGATTTTATATTTTCCCAGATTGTATTTTTATATGATTAACAAATACATATTCATTTGTAAATCCTATCCTTTATTTGAAAACTGTTGTTTAGTGTATCACAATAGTCACCAAAGAAAAGTCACTAAGAAACTAACTTTCAGGAGAAAAATGAATCGTGCATAAATAAATAAATAGCTCAGACCTAGTCCCAAAGGAGAGTAAAGATACTTTCATCTGCTTAGTGGGATGTGGGGGTGCCTTCCAGGGGAGTGCCCTTTTGTGGTTATCTTCATGGTGGGTGATTTGAACCAAAAACCTGCTGGAGAGGGAGCTGTTTTGGGGGAAGGACGTGCAGAGATTTTGTAGATTGCCGAGTTCCTCTCTGCCTTTTGTGTCCCTCTTTTCTGCTTATAAAAGCACAGGGCACAAGCCAGTAACCTTATTATTCTTGAGTGCAGCATATAGCAAAAGAATCCAAAGGAGAAACAAGAATGATTTGGGGAATATGCATCGTGTTACTGCTAGCCCCAGTACTGACAGGTAAATCTACTTACGTCAGTTATTTTAAATATTATATTTATTGGTTTTGGAAATATATAATGGCAATTACTCTGCATGACAATGTGTGGGTATATAGTACTGTGCAAGTCTTTGGCAATCAAGTAAAGAAAATGTTTAATGCAATTTATCATCATCATATCAATGCAATTTATATATCATCTTGTTTTGTTTGACTCTTCTGCCGGCCCCTGGAGGATGGGCTCCCCCTTTGGGTCTGGTTCCTCCCAAGGTTTCTTCCTCCTAGGGAGTTTTTCCTTGTCACCATTACCTTTGGCTTACTCACTGGGGGGTCTTTACTTGGCAGAAATGTAAAGCGCATTGAGACAATGTAATGTTGTGATAATGCGCTATATAAATAAAATTGCATTGCATCTGGGTAGTAAATATATATTTGCTCTGACAGGGATTAACATTGGAATATATAAAACAATACAAAATAGTGACACAGTAAATATTAACAACAACAAAAGGTTGTTGATGTCTTGATAAGGCTAGTTAAACACTGCATCAGTTCCCAAACTTCTCTGCAGAGCAACTCAGCTATGTATTTATTAAATTTCATCAGCTGCTTACTTAATTTTTTAGTTAAATAACTCAATGAGTTACTGATTAGCCAAATATGACGTGCTAGTGGTGGACTAGTGGTCAAGTCTAGAAATCGAGGAGTGTATTGCATGGGGTGACTTTGGGAGAGTAAGCTGATGCACTTTGACAGATTACCACCCACTTTGACAAATTTAAACCACCAATCATTTAAACGTATATTTTTTGATTGCATAAGACTATTGCACAATTCTATATACATTTACATCTTACATAAAAAGCAATCCTTGCCAAATTCTTTTACGTTCTTCTCAAATTAAAAGCAGCATGTATGTAAGACACGAATATCCCCATATCTCCCAGATGCTAAAATTGATATCCATGCTACCTCCCAGGACTATGAAGTGGGAAGTAAGATACCACTGCTCTGTAAAGGTTAGTGTATGCCATGCACAGTAACTTTAAAAATTATGCTTACAAGTTTTTGTACTGCAATCATGATTATTAATGTTATCTTTTCTTTATTTCTGTTGCACAGTTAAAGTGTTACATCACTGACTCATTTTTTAAACTGCAAAAGCAGTTATCTTACACAAAAGCTCTAGTTAATCTATGAAATATTATTTTGTTAAGTCTATATGTTAACATTTTTCAAATTTATAGTTAAAAGTATTCGATTTAAAATGACTGAAAACACATTATTAGTATACTATCTATGAAGGACAGATAAATAAGAATCATATCTATTTTCATAAGTTTCCATACATTTACCAACTATTCATGGAGGTAACTGTAATTTAGCCAATTTAAATTTTATACTTGGTTGAAGTCTCAGCACCTTAACATATATCATTTGTGAATTTTGCAGTTTTACACAGCATTATTTTCTAGTTGTGTCATTGTGACTGTGGTGACATTTTTCAGTCAATACTGAAGCAGAATGTATATGGCTGAAGGATGAAGAGGAGATAGATGAAGACTGGGTGGAAAGTAAAAAACTGGACGAAACTTTATATCAGCTGACCATCAAATCTGCTACAATGGATGATATGGGCCGCTACACTTGTGACTGTAAATTTGATTCTGGACTGAAGAACAGCACAGACTTGATGATCTATGTCTACCGTAAGGCTATTATAACACCTCAATTCCTGCTTTCTACTTGCTAATAGACACTTTTTTTGCTTTATTCTGAATTGTTGAAGCAGGGTCCTAAACCAAGTTTCCCAACATAATGCAAACCCTGCATTGTGTGAGGTGTTAGTTATTGGTATTGTTGTTGTCTGGCTAATTTGGCAGTGTGTCAGTTTTTATGTGCTTAGCTCCTCTTTGCCATCATCAGCTTCACGCAGTAATTTTTTTTTTGTACAGAGCGGCCCACATTTGCTAAAACAGCAACTTACTATGAATTTTTGGAAGGAGACGTGGCTGTTGTCCCCTGTATTGTGACAGGGCAGCCACAGGTTGAAGTGAAGTGGAAAAAGAATATGGCCGAAAGTAATATAACCACTGACTCTGATGGTAAGTGGGTCTTTAACTTTGAAACAAAGCAGGGTGAAATGTTATTTAGTCATTACACTTCCAGTTGTTGGAACCTCCTTCTGGTGAAGATCAAAAATATTTTTGAAGTTTTATTCTCTCTTGCTTTCACATAATTGATGCAACCAGCACTTTGTTATTTTTTAATATAAGTTTTATGTTCTTTAAATTTTCATATTTATTCTTATGCTTTTACTTATGTCTGTTTGTACTTTATGCATTTTATCTCATTTTTTGTAAAACACCTTAAATGACCTTTGTAAATGAAAATGTGCTATACAAATAAACTTGATTTATCAAGGTCTGCAAACATATTCTTTCACATTGCAATGCAGGCCTGTAGCCAGAAATTAATTTCGAGGGGGGTCCAGCAAATTAAGAGGGGGGGTTCTAGTTAAAATAATTAGTCTAATTATTTTACTGTCGGGCTACATGCCTGTTGGGGAACAATCAAATTTCAAACCTGTAAGTTTACTATGTAGCTCTGTGCCTGTTGCAGTGGATGAGTGAGACCTGCTTAAGAACCGCCAAATATGTCCCTTTACCAATCCATGATCATTGTAGACAGGTTATATAATTCATACATTTCCAACACTTTTGAACCCTTTAGCTCGAATAAAGGTCCTGGAGAACAACAGCTTACAGATCAATGGCATTCAACGGGAAGACCATGGAGCTTACAGTTGTGTGGCCAGTGTTCCAGGTCGCCCCATCTCTGAGACCCTTGTCATCTCTGTCGTTGTCACCGGTGAGCTGAGAATAGTCTGCTTTAAAGAATATTTTATGGTTCCAGATGAGTGATTAGGGTATTGTTGTGTTTGTTTTAAAAAGCAACAAATTTGCTAATTTATACATGTCTAGAGCTAGATGCTGGTGGTGATGATAAATCTAAACTTTCCAATTGTTTCTTAAAGTTTTTCCGCGAGTGTTCTTCATTCGTTCTACACTGTAATGAATTAGTCTACAGATCCTGATTGGTACAGAACAGTAATAAAGATCATCAAAATCAAAAAATAATTCACAATCTTTACTCCAATGGACAGGCTACAATCAGAACACAGAGTTTTATTTGCTGCTGTTTATGGTCTTTCCTTCAAGCTTCTCCTAAAGTACGGATTCAAGAACATGAGAAAAGTGTTTTGGAAGGACCTGAAAATAATGTGTCCATTGTCTGTTTGGTGACCGGTGAACCAACTCCAAACATAACTTGGTCTGGGTGAGTGCATAAGCTATATATTACAGACTAATTTTTTTTAGCATTATTATTCTGAGGTACATCTTAATAATTACATACAGTAGTGGTGTCCACCACTACTCAAAACTCACATTTGCATGGGGTCCCTGTTGGTCATTACATTCCTTATTTAACACATGCTGAAGCAGCATGTTCTGCTACTGTAACAAGATATCTTCTGACTGTACTCACTAGCTATTTATTTCATTTTTGAAATATAAAAGTGACTGTGAGTGGGGCCCCAGAAACAACAAACCCGCCCCGATCACATGCAGTATGTGTCTAATGTGATTATTTACATTTTTGTTAGTTGAAGTACAGTGTCATTTTTACATATATAGCATGTCCCCTTACCGCACATTAATCTGAGATACTGTACATTCCTCATCCATTTATAACTTTATAACTCTTGTTGTCCTTATTAATACAAATTCTCTTTTTTAGCCCAATGTTGTCAAACAGCAGCCGTTACATATTCAATTCAGACAAGAGCGAGTTGACCATTACTTCTGTGGACTTCAGCGACAATGGAGAGTACATATGTACCGCTAAAAATAAAATCGGAGTGCAAAATGCCAGCTTCAAGCTAAATGTCTTAGGTAACGCACATCAAACACTGAATTAACACTCCAATTCCCAATCTCAGCCCTATTTTCAGTCATATTCAATCACTATAATTGATATAATTGTATTGGTTTGACTTATATCCCATTCCTACCCTAATGTGCATTTCAGTTTTTGAAAAAGTTAACAGTTAGCTGTAGAATTCAGCAAAACCATGCTAGATTCGTTAGCTTTAAATAACAAATACGGTTGTCCCTCATTTTTTTTAGTACCTCCTACTATAAACCTGAATACAGAGAATATGAAAGTGAAGCCCGGACACGCTGCCTCTGTGACTTGTCAAGTTACTGGACAACCAACTCCCACAATTACCTGGATAAAGAAAAACACCGGTGAGAAACTGGTAAGAGGCAATGTTTATTTTATTTTTAAATTATCATCATGGCCATAGAACCAGTGACTTTAGTGTTCATTTTGTATCTACCTGTGTGGGATGGCATGAATTCAGACCTCCACCAGTGGTCGGGTCAAAGCTGTGGGATCCACACTGCGGATTAAGAATGTGGAGCCCTCAGATGGAGGCTTGTACACCTGCATGGTCCACAACACCGCTGGAAATGACAGCAAAGATTTCAGCTTAGAGAGTAAGATCTTATTAAGTGTTATTGGCATATTAATCTTTAGTCAATACTTTTTCAATTCTGTTATTTTACTCATAGTTTTCTTTGTATAATTTTCCCTCTCTTTTTCTTCTCCATTTTCCCCTAAAAAGATAAATATATAGTTTTTTTTTCATATTTTCCCCACATCACATGGTTCTGGGTTAGATATGTTTAGATTGCTCTGCTGCAGTCCGTATAATCTTCATTCCCATTCATCTGAATGTTGCCTTTTCAGCTTGGCCAGACACCCCTGCTCAGATCACTATCACTGCAGGCACCACATCAGTTACATTTTTCCTAACAGTCCCCGTAGTAAATGGAGGATCATCAATCACCAACTACATCTTAGAATGGAAAAAGGAGGGTGCAGAAGAATGGACCCAGACATTGGCCCCATTTGAAGGTGGGAGTCTTATTTCAGCAATCCTATGCATCCTTGATTCTCAAGGACTTTTGTATCACCTTGTGGTCCACAGTGTCATCTGACTGATTTTCATGGTGTATATTCAATATTCAGAAACCGTGTCAATCACTTCTCTGAAGCCAGGCACTTCCTACTCTGTTCGAATGGCCGCTCATAACCGCATTGGCCAGGGGGAATTCTCCTCAGAGTATTCCATACGAACGCTACCTGATGGTGAGTGTCTTGCCAAAAACCATCCGTCTTCTCTCCACTTGGTTTCAATTTGTTCCAGTTCACTGTATCCTTGTTGCAAGCTGAGCAACTACATATCCTTAGCAGGTGCATATGTTTCGTTTTCTATATTATTCTCAATTCCAAGACAAATATTGTTAGTTTGGCTGAATTTAGGAGGTCAGAAGTATATGTCTTTATTGAGTTTGTAATAGGTTTCATTTGTGATTTTAAAATAATGATTATCATGTTTAATCTAGTGGCCATCCACATGGCAACTGCCATTCTCCCTACTTCCAGCACTCACCCTTGTCATTGCCAACATTATCCTGTTTTGTTGGCTGCCGCAGAAGATGAGCTAGCCTTTAGGAATAGCACTGATTCTAGTATTAGGTTGTGCAGTGTAGTGGTCTGCACTTGGTGCAAATTGCACAATGCAATGAAGAGCTTGTGTAAAAGACAGTTGAGGTGATTGCTGAGGCAGTTGAGAATTGTTACACAGGGAATGGCTATAAACCTTGTTGTTTCATATTTTGTGTTGCTGATACATAATCCATGACAATGTATGCCAATCTCAAGATGATAATACGGCTATTGCAGATGAGACTGAAATCCCTATTTTATTAACTTGGTTTGCCTTCAAATCCACTGGCACTTTCAGACCCACTTTTTTAACTTTACCACCCCCAGCTTGCTACCTGTAAGGACTACTGACATGGAACATTAGTGCTGCTTTCTTGTTACCTTCCTAAATGTCCATCATTGAAGTATTTTTGTGATATGTCGTTAAGACTTTCAAAGACTAAGATTGACTAGAAGGGACTGAGTGGAGTTGCTTTAAACAAAATGGTTTAACCATAAACCAACAAAATGGCAAAACCAGTCTTTGTGAGCTTGCTTTGTTGAACAACTTTTGAATTGACTTGCAACATACATTTTTGCTGTTGTCTTCCCCAGTGGTCAAACCCAGAAAGTCTGTGATGGGTAAAGCAGGCATGGTGGGCATTGTCATGCTGATTTTTGTGGTGATGCTGGTTGCTGTGGATGCCACTTGTTGCTATACGAACAACTGTGGTGTGCTGATGTTCCTGGCAGTCAAGTTTCTTGGGCGAAAAGCACCTAAAGACAAGGATCTTGAGCAGGTCAACGGGGAAATCTCCACTGTGTAAGTGTAGCCCAGTTGAATGTGTGTCTGTCATGTTTGGGTATGCACATTGAGACTGGCAAGTTGTGTAAAATTCGTATGCCTCATGCACTTACATTTTAATATTGAATTTGATACTTGCATTTATGTGTGTCATGAAACATATATTTTGTGCAATATAAGGGTGAGGTTGTGTGTTTGTGAATGATTGACTGTTTATGGTTTCGTATAGTAGTACTTTCCTTATAGACCTTTAGCAAGGCCTTTAATTGCTCCTCCTGATCATGTTCTCAGATTGCTCTTACCACATGTGTCTGTGTGGTAATGTGATAACTTAAGTCCTATCCTTCAAATTTGAGTTGGTGCCCATTCTGGTAGAGGTGCAGATAGTAACACCCTAAACCTAAAGCTGAGCTTTGCAAAAAGAGACACACTTCAAATACGTATTTATTCATTACTTTATAGCAATTATTTGTAAATATGCTTATTATGCCGTGCAAAATTGCATAAAATTCATAGAAGTTCAGCAATTATCTATGTATGTAAAAGCCGGGAAAAAATAGATATAATATAAT
>JAABNY020000082.1:19616771-19638009 GCA_015164015.2 Brevimyrus niger
CCCTCCCGTCCCCCCCACCTTGGCCCGCCTGTTCCTCAGCACCTGGGTGACGGCCTTCTCGGTGTCGCCGCCCGCCGCCAGCCAGGCGCGCTTGGCTTCGGCCCTGGACAGCCGCACGCTGGGGTCGCCGGGGCCCCGCTGCACAGATGCCGCCATGGCGCAGATCTCGTCCAGCAGGTGGGGCAGCTCCGAGTGCAGCCAGTCGCAGGGCTTCACGCTGCTGCCCCCGGAGACGCACATAGCGGCGTACACCTCCTCGGGGGTCACCCCTCTCTTCTCTCCCTCCTGCGAGAAGGAGCCGCAAACAGGGTGACGGGGAGGCAGGCGAACTGCTAGTATTTCCATCCATCCGTTCTCATGAACGGGTTCCGCGGTCAAAACTATGAGCATCCAATGTAAACAGAGCATGAGCTTAATTTGCGTTCGTTTGCATCACTGGTGGCTGTCAACAACTTACGATAAAATGACAAGCATGAAAACGCAGGCTGGCTGCAACCATTCTCACCACAGATAATTGACGAAACGTAACACTGCATTACCACCAACGACCAGAGGTGGTGCTGAAGCACCCTCAGCACCCACTACTTCCAGGGTTGCTGCGCTAATGTCTGTCCACTACCCATTAATGCACCCAGAGATTGGACCACTGATGACCTGCGAGATGGAAGATCAGTGAGATTGCATAAGCTCCACCCACTCGAATCTCCTGGATCAGCTTCAGGCCCTCCTCCCTCATCTGCTTCTGCCTCTTCAAGTCGGAGTTTTCTACGGACGGGCTCGGAGTCTTGAGGGGGGGCGCATTCAGCCGCGTGCCAAGCACAGGGGCTGTGGGGGTCTTGGGGGCCTGGCCCTTACGGGGCAGACTGCACATCTCGCATGTGTCCGCGGGCTTGGAGTTGGCGTAGGTGCAGAACTGGCACATCCACTAAAGAGAGGGTGGAGACAAGAAGATGGTCGCTGTGCCACAGGAATCTGCTCTGAACCAGAGAGAGCTAAGCTGGGCCGACCATGAACCAGCACTGAACTGAGAAGACATGAGCTTATGTTCCGCATCAGTGTTTCCCCACCCAGTCCCAGACTCCCAGACAGTCCACATCTCTGCCCCTTCCTCGCTGCCACCAGGTATTCACTGTTCTTGATTTTTTGACTTGTTCTCGATTGTTACTGTATATTCAGCTGTGCTGGGAGCTGAGAGGGAGCAAAAAAATGTCCGAGGTTCTCCGAAGGCTGCCTTGAGGAGGACCGATCTACAGGCCGCAATCAAAAGACAAAACACCAGCGGATAAATTCAACGTGGCCGATAGTTACTTGTGTGTCTGCGGGTCCCAGGCTTTTTGGGGCTGCTGAGGCCGGGTGTGCAGGTGGGCGCGTGGCCAAGCGGGGGCGCTCACACACCGTACAAAGCACACTGCTGCTGGAGTTCATCACCGTGCAGCTTTTACACTGCCACTCTGGGGGGAGAGAGAGGCAGATGCGAGACTCTGCATACGGCAGTCTCTGCCATTCATGCTAGTCATTCCTGCGTTTTTAAGCCTGGGTGATACCCGAGCTGAACTGAATCGATTCAGTTGGCCTGTGAGTCAGACCAAAGCCGCTGACCTGAGACGATGGAAGCCTGTAGCGAGTCCTCCTGGACAGCGGAGGCAGCAGAGGCTAGCCTGGGTCGGTCACAGGTCCCACACAGCGCCGCCTGAACCTCATTCACTGTTGTGCAATAAGTGCACTCCCATGAAGATAGCGAGGGTCTGCGGGAAGAGGAACTGATTGAGACTGAGAAATTGATTGACTGTGACTGAGATATAGGTAACGAATAGACAATATGAAATGCGTATGCCCTCCCGGCAGCAGTGCTATTCGTCTCAGTGTACTTCCAGCTGGACCTTTGTCCCCTTCCCTACCTCATGCTTTTCGGTGGAGCCGTCACTGGAATTCTGTTGTGGCCCCTGCGCTCCGGGTGAGAATGATACAGCTTGTCGCAGGTCTCGCACTGCCTCTGCCTGCAAGTGGGACAGTGGGCCCAGACGGGGAAAATGCCGCAGATGGTGCAGTTATCTGCGGGGAGGGCCGGCAACGGGAATTTCAAGCACGGCACAGGACGAGAAAACCCGATTAGTCACATAGAAAGCCTTTCCCTCCTACCGCCCTGTCTTTGGCTTACCGGGGACAGGAGCCTGCAGGCGCTCCCGTACGTGACTGGCTCTGTCAGGGTGGCGGTGGTAGACCACGTCACAGTTGTTGCAGAATTTAATGGAGGAACAGGCCCCACACATGACTGTGGGAGTGTTACCACACACGTTACATCCCCCTACTTACAGAGAGAGAGAGAGAGAGAGCGAGAGAGAGAGAGACTGAGAATTGTAAGATAACGATAAACTCGTCACCTATCACAAACAAAACATAAAAAAAAATCTTTAATTCTATCCTAACTATGTTATCAGACCTTTACCAAACAGTGCAGTAATCACGCCTACGTGCGGGGCCCTGTGAAGTGAGTGGAGTACGCTGTGAAGCCGGTGACAGAGAGGAGAGGATCTTACCTGCGCCTGCTGCACTCGGTGCCCTGGGACTGGGTGCGCTTCCAGGACTCGGGGTTTGCTTGGCCGCGGGGCTTGGGGACTGCGGCTGTGGCATCCCATCAGGGGTCTCCCCGATGCCGGGAAGGGGCGTGGCATCTGAAGGGGGGCACTTCTGTAAAATCAGCGAGGTTCCCATTAACCTGGTCCCCCTTATGAAATGACTATCCCTCCACAGGGCTGTAGCTCTGGGTTCAAGTTTTACCTTTAAACAAATAACCGCAAATTTGAGCTTAATTTGAACTGGGCATTAAATTGAAGAGTGGAGGTCATTTCACTTGATTATCTGCACAAATATGCCACCGTATTTCCTACGGGAACTATACGCGAGGACAGAACGTCTTTTAAGCAGCACAGAGCCGTAAACAATCATTTACCTGTTTGTGCAAGTCCTCTGCCCCCTGGAGCGAAGGAATTATAGCCTTAAAGATCTCTGGACTGCAGTGAGAATTCTGAAATGAAAAGTTTAAAAGAGTTAATGAGATAATGGAGTAAGATGCAAAGTGGATGTGCGTGCACTTGCGATGCTGTGGAAATCCTACACCCCCCCCCCCCCATTCAAATCTGGCCCTCGACTCCAAATCCAGGCCTTGTTTTCAAGTCTCCCAGGTAGTTAGTTTAATGATTTCTGGCTCTAGTTGGCCAGATGCTTCACAGCTGGCTCTCGGGTAAAGGAAAGCTGGAAAACCAGGAGTGCTCGGCCCTCGAGGACCGTGAGCTGAACAGCCCTGTCCTACAGTAATGGGCACACAGCCGTAACACGAGTGACTGCTGAAAATTCTCCACTCATACATCTATTAATTATTCTGTAACCCATGACCGAATCAGAGCATATTTGCCGGAAGGTCACGTGACAGCAGAGCAGCCTCGACCTTCATCAGCATCTCCAGTTCCAGCCGCAGGGTCATCACTTCCAGAGTCAGAGCAGCGACCTCCTTCACATTTGGATCTGTGATGTCATCGGGGAAGGATAGCCCATCTGGCTGCTCACTGGAGTATCCATAGAGATGGAGCACCTCTTTTCCACCCTGATAAAGCATTTAAATATAAAGGGTTTTTTTGGGGGTGGAGTCAAATGAAGCCTAATTAGATACTAGGGGGTACACATGACCCCCATCACCCCTGGTTCCTATGGCCCCTGCCTCCGCCAGCTTCTACCATTAATGTTTATTAAACGGATGACAAATGACAAGAAGTCAATTGGGCCATCACTGCAAGGGGCCATCAGAAGGCGCCTTACCTTGATGGAGCCCACGGTGGCCCTGAAGACGGGATTGTTGAACTTGACGCTACGCCAGTACTTGGGCCTGGTCGGGCTGGTCAGGTTGAGGCCGTACTTCTCCAGGATGCTCAGGGCCGTGAAGAGCTTCCCCATGGAGGTGACAGTCTGATAGGGGAAACACCAAAAGAAGAGGGGGGGGGGAGCAGAATGAGAGGAGTGGATGCCAAGCATGAAGGCCAGAGAAGTGAGTAGGTCAGAGTAACATCATACCCAAGTTATTCCTATTCAACCTTTGCATCACAGACGCCTTTTAAGATCAAGCTTCACAGGTTTTTCCACAGGCAACTTACCTCCTGCCAGGAGTCCCCAGCACTGTTCTCCCTCACCATGATCTCTGCAGGAATATGGCAGTATTTGGCAGACAGTGGGACGGGCATGTTGGCCATGGCCTGGACGTCATCCTTCACCTCCTGAGCAGACCCCTTGGATGAGAGGGAAGTCTCCGCCCTGCTCCGGATTTCCTCCAGCCGCTTGCAGATGTCCGTCATCGCTGGGATACAGAGCAATGGAAGTGTCGCTGTCACATTAACACCAACTAAGCCAGTATCAGGAGCTGTACCATTCATATGGCCAATGGCCATACACCTAGACACTATAGGACCCACACTGACTCCAGAGAAATTTGGGCAAATGTGTATTGAGAGAAGTAATTCTCCACACAAAAGCTATACCAAGCTGTTTATTTTAACAGTTAAGGCCTTCCTGTTTTAAGGAAGTCTCTCATTAATAACTTGCTTTTGCTGACATAAATTCCTTTTCTTCATCGCACCATTCTCTATAAACTCCAGACACTGTAATCTGCAAAAATCCCAGAAAGCTGGCACTTCCTGGGATGCTGGAAGGACCACATCTGGCACCAGCAATCACACCACGTAGAGATCAAGCTTTTGAGAGGTTTCAATGTTTCGCTGAGCAGTCAGTGAACATATTCTGCCTGCCGGGGAGCTGCATGTATTAAGCTGCGGCTACATGACTGCTGTCTGGAGGATCAGGGTGTTTGCATTAACGAGGAGCTGATCCTAATAAACTGGCAGCATACGAATATGATCTACAGATGAATGACAGATTGTGCGCAGCGCAACTGAAAAGTGCACAGCTATGGACATTTTTAACCAGCGAGTATTTCCTGGAATACATGCAACAACCGTACCCTGCTTGCTGAAAGCGATTCTTTATCTTATGTTGAATGTATTATTATATATGAACTAAAAACATCCATGTATGTATATTTATACAAATATGGCAAACGGCACGTACAACGGCAAACTAAAAAAAATCATGTAAAATGAAAGTAAACACAACTAACTTTGGTTGTTGAACCAAGGAGTTGAAACACCGTTACAAAAACGTAAGTTGTTAAATACATATGCGATATACTTTCTTAATATACAGCAGATATTATACCAGGAATATGAAAGCAAGTTTATGAATAATTGCCTAGTAGAGTTTACCTTATTTTGGCTTATAGCTGCGTATACATATGTGACTGCCTTGAATTCCGGTGTCTGCTTGGGATAGCACAAAACGTATTACATACTTTAAAAAGTCCAAAAATAAAAACCGCCAGAGTTCTACCACCAGCGCCTTCGTAAAGGAGGAACAGGTTAGGATGTTGTTTGTGTTTCGATAGCTCAGAATGTACTTTCGTTTCAGGCTGGAAACTGTGACCTGTGTGGAGCCATTTTGTGCCAAAGTGGCATCGCCTTTTAGGAGCGAGGCGCAGTCATGTAGAGCCGAAATGACGGCTCTTAAAGGGGTAGTGTAGATTTGCCTGTATTGCGACAATTTCGGCAAATGTTCTGCACCAGTTCCTGTAACTGCGCATTCTTTAATGTTATGATAGAAAACCCGGATTCTCGACAACTTATAGTGTTACTGTCTGATAAGGGAATTGTAGAGATTCAAAACACAAGACCACAGGATATAGTGAAAATGGCTAAAAAAAATCATATTGTGGTTTGTCTCTCTTCCACGCAGGGCAATTACAGCACACTCTGCACTCACAAAGCCTCGATTACAGCAGATAACCCCTCCAATGGACTCCTGTAAAAAGTATCACAGCAGCCAGACCTGTTCTGATAGGGTATCAGCTTCTTCTTCCAGACTGTCAGGCTCCTCTCCACCCTAAAATCCCCACCAACCCCCTAAATTTTAAAGCAGGCATGGCCAATCTTATCCGCAAAAGGCCAGTGTGTGTGTGGGTTTTCACTGCAACTCCCTAATTAGATTACCAATTAGAGGACTGATTGGCTAGGAGTCCTCACACCTGGGTTTGAACAGCTGCCCTACAGGTTATCCCAAAAACCTGCATACACACCATCCCTATGCAGATAAAATTGAACACTTTAAAGCAGGGGTGCCCAATCAACTAGCCACTTTACCTGGACTATCATATGCAACCCAGGCGGTGTTTTCCTCATTTCCTCTGTGTATTTTATACACAAAGCCGTGTCATAAAGTCCCTTCCCTGATACACTAGCAATTACATTTTAACCTATTCAGAAATTATAGCACACAGTAAAAGCTGTGATGCATCTTCAGAGGGCTGAAAATAAGAGGATGCACTAACAGGGTTTAAAACTGAAAAATACAAAGCAAGCCTAAAACTGCCTGAGTAAAATGGGCTAGAATATTGACCTGATTTTTATCATAACTTGTACTAACTTGCTTTTCTAAAACTGATTCATTGACAGTTGAGAGGAGATGTAAAACACAAAAACATACCAAAGGGTGCATTTTTAATGCATTTTATTTATAACAAAGAAAAGGCAGTTAAATGTTGTACACATATACTGCACATTTGTCTTCATCTTATTCTATACAACACAAATCAACAGCTCATTCATTACAAAATAATTCCTTGTCAATCCAAAGAAAACTAAAAACCAAAATGAATCAGGGGAACAGGGACCGAAAAGTCCTCAAACACAGCAAAAACGGCCAACAGAACATCTTGTCAAACTTCAGGTCCTTCACCTCCAGGAATCAACTGAAGGAAAACAATGGAAACATGTTATGCACCATTATGAAATTGTACAATGCATAAAGACGTTAAAAGCCAGAATAACCAAAACATCCAAGTGGGAAACTTGTTTCAATAAAAAGTAGCAAAAACTACTAATTTTGTGTTACTACCAAACAGTGGCAAAACCACTATGATCCTATGTCTAGCCTTGCATCAATATGTCATTCTTCAAGACTGAAGAGTCAAGGGTTACACTGCAGATTTGAGATTAAAACATTAGGAGGAGAATCCACTTCTACCTACCATGGTGATGTTATTTCCATTGAGTAAGATCTGGTCGAGTTTGGTAATCCGCCTTCCTTCTGGTGTAATCTCACTGGATAAGAAAGAGCCGTCAGTTGTCTCTTACGAAAATGAGTCTCATGATCCACCAAAAACACGGCATCACAGCAGAGAACCACAAAAACATGGAGAAAACCACTTCGTAACCTGACAGCAACATGCATATTCCACTGATAAGCAGTGTCAATCATATTAATAACATTTACAGAAAAATATCACCATGTGTGACGACAGGTTTAAAATAAAACCACGTACTGGGGAAACAATTACTTACTGAGGAGTTTCTTAACTGACTAAGATTTCCACCACCGCCAATTAAGTACATACTTTTGACTGGAGGTCAAATAATCCTGAACTGGCAAGTTGCCTTCTACCTTGTAATATACTCAAACTGTTTTAATCATTTAAAAAAGTAACACTACTCACAATTCAGTCACATCTTCAAGCACCATGTCTTAAATCTGAGGTGAAGGAAGTTTCTTAATGGATCACAGCTGCCAATTTAAGTCTGGTCAGTAACAAATATTAGTCATTTGAAACTAATACCAAACTTCCTAAATAAAAAATAAATAAAGATGACTCAAAAACCTAAATTCTTCAAAGGATACTGACAAAGTCGTCGAAGCCCAGTAATGTGCCGACAATCTCCTTGTCGTTCTTCATGACGATATGGATACGGGAGCCGATGCACTTATCCACCAGCTCTGTGGGGGAATTATTATTAGATAAATAGCGATAGTAAACAACGCACAGCATTCAGCAGAAGACAGGGGAGTGATCTGATCGATGATTTCGGTAAGCAGATTTTTTAAGTCACAGGTGGAGAGCATCCTTCCAAATAACTGATTGAAATACGACCCAAGTTAATTTACTTAAAAAACATAGATATGTATTTAGATGGAAATGCAAATGGCAAACCAAGTGAACAGCGAACGCCCACATATTTAATTACCGTGGAATGGAGTTTATGGGATTCCACGACATATCTGAAATAAACGGCCTGTATGGTACTCGAGATGTACGGATCCTCTTTTAGCAACGGGCTACAGCGCTTAACCGATGTACCTTTTTAATATCTTTAGACAGGTGACTTAATGTACCCGTAAACCCATTTTGAAACACCGCCGCAATTATCCTGAAACGCAGAAATCAAGCATACCAAGAGGGAGCAGTTGCGAAGGATTCGTCGCTTGAGTCGCCGCCATGTTGGAAGGGGAACAGAGACGCTCAATCGATCGAAGAAAAGCGCGCGTCGGGTCAGGCAGTAATAATAGATCATTGCGCGGCCTGCAGCCTGCTGTCGTCACGTTGGAAGGATAGCAAGTTGCTCTATCGATCGAAGAAAAGTACGCTTCGAGATAGACAGCAATAATCGATCATTGCGGGAATTCTCCTTCATTGAGTTGTATTGTGTGTGTCTTTTTTTTTACTATTATAGGGAACAACGGTGACCTGCAATGACTATTCCACTTTTGAGGCAAATGTACAGACAAAATCAGAATAAACTATGTAAGGTTACTGTTTTATTTTAAGCGAGAAAAGCGCAGGTTTTTCTAAAATCGAAAGCACACCCTGAGTGCTGTTTACATAGCAGTCATTTACACAACTTGTTTTCACCATAGCTTTCACAAGTAGCCGGACGGTGGTGCTGCTCCTGGAGACGTCTCTGCTGCATGACGTCAGGGGGTTTCAGTCAGGCGGAGCGGAAGCGGAGTTCCGCTGCTTGGGGCTGCTGTCACGGGCAGCCAACGGGTTAGTGCCACTCTGCGGATAAACTGATCCCGCAGACCAGAAAGCAGCAATAAGACGCACACGCAAATATATACAAAACATCGCTACCTAAGGAGGGGTCATGGAGGCGCAGAGCAAAGAGGAAACCAAGGGACCCGTACTTCATATTGTGGTTGTTGGATTTCATCACAAGAAGGGCTGTCAGGTGAGATCGTGGGGGTAGGACCTGGGCTTCGGTTGCCGGGGAGTTCGAGATGATGTTCTGAGCTTGATCAAAGTCTATCCGATTATCAGCAGCCCTGTTTATTTTATTTAACGAGACAATTACGCGGGAAAATATTAGGCTGTAAAACAGAAGCGGATGAGAGGTGTGGATGGCAGACGCTGGACGTGCAAGAAGACGCTGTACATGGCCCGAAAGCAATGTTAAATCGGATAAATGGCTATACAGGAACCTGGGCCATTATAGCTACCGAACACTTAGAGAAATATGCGCGACAACTGTACGGGAACTTCTTTTTCCATAGGAACATCTGCAGAAAATCAGCATTAATAAGCAAACGAAGACGCTAAATAAACATGGTTTTCGTTTGAAATCGAAATGATTACGTAACTTTGTTTTGTATGCATTGTATTTGGAAAGGCGGAATGTACCAAATACCTTCCAGCCATATGAGTACTTAGGGGTAAACAGGAGCAGGTCGGCGTAATGATGACCGACAGAAGCAAACCCTGTCAGGCAAGAGGAACTGGGTAGATGTGAGAACGACACAAACGAGAAAGATGGGAGGATTTCACTCACACCTCATAAAGAATGGATGTCGTGTCAGAGAGCGAGAGAGACTGAACGGTAGCTTGAATTTCAGGGTGCAGGGAATGAGCGAAAGGATTCTGGGGTAGTTTAGGGTTAGTTTAGGTTTTCGTAACTTTTAGGCTTGGAGCTGGCTACCGTGTTGCCTGCTTGTCGGGATATCCTGTTGTCTTCTGCATGGGGAAAGCCAGCAAAAATCTCCCTAGTAATATATTCGGGTAAAATGCTGACTAAATGTGAGCCGCTGGCCCGTTGAATACAACCCAGAATTGACTGAAGAGCAGAGCACTGAAACACGATGATCTTATATCCGGTTTCAAGCCGGGTGAGAATGGAGCATTTGCTTTTTTCACCTTTAACGCACCTGACAAATGTTATGGTCCTTATGCAGCGCAGATGCCACGATAATCGGCGGCCATTCAGCCCCAGATCTGTTTCGCCTCAGCGTCCCTCGCCATCTGTCAGTCATTCAAATGAGATGGGAGCTTCAGTTCCTGGGAGAGATTCCAGCAGTCTCAGGGGAAGCTCCCAACAGCAGGGGGAAAGTTGGACCGGTGAAGCCGCTTCTGTGTGAAACAGCCCAAGTCCCCACTGGGACTGCGACACATGGGTGTGGTTTTGTTCCAGGTAACGCAATTCCTGTCATGGAGAAGAGCGCGTGCTGAGCGTCACCTGAGAGGGGCTGCTGGCCTTCCCCTGCTCCTGATAAGGCTCCCCTGGCTGCCTACCAGCTGTCGCTGATGGAAGTGTAGGCTCCGTCGTGGCTTGTTTTATGTGAGAGAGAACTTGGTGTGGATGGGGAGTGTGTTGTGTCCCCTCCCCACCCTGTGGGGTGGAATCACCTGCTTAAAGTCACTTTCACAGTCACTGGCAGTGTTACTGCATTCGCTGCGTTGAACCACTTGAGCCTGCAAAGTGGAGCCTGTTCGTTAACTGGACGGACGGCGACAGCCACATTTCCCACAATGCCCCAGTTAACGTCGTCAGGTTGCGAAAATGCGTTCCGGCGTGAATATCTGTGCTGATTTTCACGCTCACGGACCCTGCGGGGCTCTTTAATAATTCCCGCCGGTGCTCTCGGCCCGGCTTGACCTTTATTATTTATACATGCGGAGCTGGAAATACTGAGGAGGGAGTTTGTAAAGAGTCACGCCATTGAGGCACCCGTGAGTGCTGGATGGGTTTGCTGGAGGTGCGACTTTCCCCAAAGTCCATCCGGTAGAGGATGGGATGGGGATGAGGATGAGGGTGGGATGAGGATGGGATGGGGATGAGGATGGAATGGGGATGAGGCTGAGAGAAAGTGGCAGCTCGCTTTAAAGGATGAGGAGCAGATAACGAGTGACGGATGTGACCCGGGCTGGCAGGTCTCTCGCATCTGGCGTGACATTCACGCGTTCAAACGCTTACGTCCGCACAAGCAATCCTGCCGCAAATTTATATAATTCCATTATAAGTGGTTTGCACACCCCGCAGATTCTTTACAAGGTGTTAAAACTTTTTCTTGCACGTACATGTGTGTGCAGAGTTGCCTGGAATTGAAAATCTCACTGCAGCCTGCTGACCAAAGATGGCGGCCCTGGTTCTGGAGGAGCCGTGTGAAGCTGCCTGTATGATGTGTTCAGCCAGTGTTGTGAAAGCAAACCTTCCTCTTGCTTTCATATCCTGCTGGGTCAAGTGTTCCACTGCGTGACTCGACCGCACGGCACTGACTTTGGACTCCCTTGCTTCTCTTCCCTCTTCCTCTCTCTCCCTCCCACTCTCATTCTGGTGCCTCCCCCTCCCCCCCAGGTGGAGTTCTCCTACCCTCCTCTCCTCCCCGAGGAGGGCCATGACAGCAGCTTACTCCCTCCGGAGTGGAAGTACCTGCCCTTCTTGGCGTTACCCGATGGAGCCCACAACTACCAAGAAGGTGGGCCGACCTCCAGACTCCTGCCTTTTTTCTTTGGTGTCTCGAACCCGAGTCTGGCCTTCAAGGCTCTTTTTCTCAATCACAGTGTCAGTGGACAGAGTGGGGACTGCGTCTGCGGGGGTCAGAGCGGGGACTGCGTCTGCGGGGATCAGAGGACAGATAGCGGGGACTGTGTCTGCGGGGATCAGGGGACAGAGAGTGGGGACTGTGTCTGCGGGGATCAAGGGACAGAGAGTGGGGACTGCGTCTGCGGGGATCAGAGGACAGATAGCGTGGACTGCGTCTGCGAGGGTCAGGGAACAGAGAGAGGGGACTGCATCTGCGGGGGTCATGGCACAGCGCAGGGACTGCGTCTGCAGAGGTCAGGGGTCAGAGGGGGGACTGCGTCTGCGGTGGTCAGGGTAGTTAGACGCACATACACAGCGCCAATGAAAAGTTTGGACACACCTACTTATAGAAAGGTTTATATGTACTTTTATCATATTTATCATTATATAATTATTATAATGACATCATAAACACTGTAAAATAACATTTATGGAATTATGCACTGACCAAAAAAGTATTCAAAACTTTGATGTGTGGGAGGGGGGAAAGCTTTGTGGAATAATTCAAATCCCAAGGTCGGCAGAATGATCCCACCATTGGGCCCTTGAGTGAGGCCCTTAGCCCCAATTTCCCCAGGTACTGACTGACCCCACTGTCTCCTCTACACCAGTCCCATGAGGTGGCCCCCTGGGATGCTCTTCCAGCCGTCCTGAAGGAGCTCCCACATATATGCTGAGCTCTTATTGGCCGCTTTTCCTTCACTCTCTGGTGAAACTCCTCCCAAACCATCTCTACTGTGCTTATGTGATGCAACACTATCTCTCTGCTTTGTAGGCGGCTTTGCATGTCCCCACTTTTGACTGGTACCGTATGCGTGTGTGCGTGTATCCCATTGTATTCCTATTATTCCTGTCACTGTATAAAGTTATTGACTGAACCTAGTTTTTCCCATAAGACTCTGATTCGGCATTACACTTACCCCCCTACCCCTTTGTAATTCCGGAATGTTCCCTCTGTCTCTTGTTCTAAGCATTGTCATATGATATCACCATGCCCAAGTGTGTGTGTGTGTGTCTTTAATAGTACGGAATGCTCGGCCTGCGATTGACGATTGTTATCTCTGTCCCTTTAAGCACGACACATACCTTTAGGTTTTTACGACTGCCCTACTTGGTGGAGCTGCCATGGCTTTTTTTCACTTAAACTGTGTATATATACTGCGGGATTCCCGCCTATTCAGTTATGAGTGTGTGCTGGTCTCAACCCTGCTACTGCATTTAAGGAGTAGGTGTTATTGAATGATTTTTGTGATAAAAGTCAATGGATATCCTACACATTTCTGGTATTAAAATAAAGCAGTTTGGAGATTCTGTCCCACGGGCCGCATGACATTAATCCCTTTACTCAGCAGTCTGTTTCTTCATATTGCTGTGGACGGTTTCTCTAAAGGGTCACGATGCCAACCACTTGATACGGCCACCAGGTGGCATGCTGGTCAAAGGACTAAATACGGATTGAGAGAGTGAAAACCCGAAATCTGCTGTTGAACCCTTGAGTAATATATTTGAATAGGATGGGGTTGGTTGTGCGTTAGATTGTACACTCCCTCTGCTTTAGATGAAACCATCACCTAAACAGAACCTGCTCTTGGACCACTGAGTAACATTAAACGCAAATTGGATTGGCTGTGTGATGGATTGTAAGCTCTGCCTGCATAAAATGAAATTGTTTACTAAGTCAAACCTGCTGTTGAACCCTTGACATACTAAACCAGAATGGGGTCAGCTGTGTGTTACCTCGTCAGCTCTGTCTGACTGGCATGCCAACATTCCTACGAACTTGTGTTCTTCTCTCTCCCAGACACCGTTTTCTTCCACCTACCCCCCCTGAACGGGGACATGAAGTGTGTATATGCCGTTTCCTGCTACCGGCAGATAGAGGCCAAGGTAAGTCTGCGTTCACGCCCCTCCGTGCAGCCTTTAAACACGTGGAACACCCCTTGTTTTGCTATGCCTTGTATTTCTTTCCCCCTGAATGATGAGGGGTGCCGGCATGAGGGTTAGTGTGTTGCGTGGGGTGTGACTTCCCCCTGCCGACACATAAAATCTCGAACCCGAGTTCTGAATCTGTAGCCATGGTCACCGACGACGTGCCCGGTCGACAGGGCAGAGCGTCCTTTTACGGTAGGAGAAAGGAAAGCGGCGGCTGGCGTTTCGCCCGGTCGCCGTGGACGACGAGCTGTGTGACGGGGAGGGGGGGGGGTCAGTAAACCCCCACGCCGTCCGTGCCTTGGGTGGAACTCCTCGCTTCCACGTCCTTCCCTAAACTGCGTGTTTTATTCATGCTCTCGCCGTAAGCGCTGGGTGTGGGTTTGCGACCCGTCATCTCCCTGTCCGCCCCCATCCCCCCCAGGTGCTGAAGGTCCGCCAGGCCGACGTCACCAGGGAAACGGTGCAGAAGAGCGTGTGTGTCCTGAGCAGGGTGGTGAGTCATGGCTGCCTGACCGCTCCCCCATCTGTCTGCTCTAAAAGACATGCCCCCCCATCTCTCCTCAGTAGTGCTATTACAATGGTGGGGGGTGGGGGGGTAGCTTTATTTTACGAAAAGCTTTATTTTAGTTTTAATAAGCTCCTTCTTTTAAAGACATTTAGTGTTCATATTTCAGTTTAAGTTTTAGTAATATTAATTTAGTCATTTCTATGGGGAGACCGAACGTTGCAGAGCTGTTTTCTGTGTCTGATCTTTAGAGAATCCTGGTATGCTTTATGTGCTGTGGTCCTCACGATGGACAAAACATTCTGCAGATATTGTCATTGGTCATTAAAAATAAACAGGTCATTTCTGTAAATAGCATTGAAAACGGGAAGCACTTGACTTCTTCGAAATATTTGACGCAGTATTAATAGTTTTGTTTCAGTATTTTACTGTCTTATTTCCATTCATGATGACGTTTGCCTTCAGTTTTCGTTCGATAATCACCCTGCTCGGTAGTCGGCTCGGGGCTCCGGCCCTGTAGGGCAACTCTGTGACATCGTGTGACATCGTGTGACATCGTGTGACATCGTGGTACTTGTTGCTCTGAAGTGAGCGCAGGCTTTACGCCCCCCTGCCCTGCCCCCCCAGCCCCTGTACGGCCTGCTCCAAGCCAAGCTGCAGCTCATCACACACGCCTACTTCGAGGAGAAGGACTTCTCGCAGATCTCCATCCTGAAGGCGAGTGCCCCGCGGGGCAGCGTGGTGTGTGACTGCCGTGTTGGCCTCAGCCCGCCGGCACGCGCTCACCCGCTTCTGACGAAGGACCGGGGGACCGCTGGGAATCTCCCTGATGTATTATTTTCTCTCTTTCTCCTTCCCTCACTCCCCAGGAGCTGTACGAGCACATGAACGGCTCTCTGCCTGCCGCCGTCCCTGAGGGCTCTCAGGTCTTCCTGGGTAAGACGTTCACACGGCGCCCTCTGCTGGGCGCCACCAGCAACTGCTCTTGAGTCTGTGAGAGACTCACGCTCTGTCTTCCTGCTCCTATTGAGTGGGCTTGGACCCCAGGGAACCCCCCACTATTCAGAGTTAATCTAACGTTTCTGTTCAGATCCTCAGTGACACACCATCTCTGACCATGGTACAGCCTTATAAACATACTACTCATAAAACAACCTATAAACTTTTTTTTAGTTCTGCTGTAAAAAAAAAAAAAAAACCCTCATAATTCTGCTTTTAAATACTCACCATACTGCTTATAAAAAAATCACAGTGCCACTTATAAACATTGTTTACATTGCCTTTCTCTAGAAAGACAGTAGAAGCCGCCATTTTCTTTTTTATCGGTTTTACAGATTTGTTCATTTGAAATGTTGGCACTTGGTGCAGATCATGACTTACGAGTTTCACGCCTTTCTACTGCGATAAGGCGCCAGTTTCCAGCTCTCTGCCTCGACAGCATCCTGCCCTAACCCCGCTGGGAACCGTGGAAGGGAACTGATATTTCCATTCTTTGTTTACCTTCTAGGCATGTCTTCGAGGGATTTGATCCTCCGCTTTCGGCACAAGGTAACCTCAGCATGAATAAAACTCCCGATCTTATTGACGGGGGTGATGGAGGGTGTGGGGGGGGGGCGTCTCCGTGCGAGTTCTGACCTGATGAGCTTTTCCATCCTCTCTTGGCGCAGGTCCTCATCCTCTTCAAACTGATCCTCCTGGAGAGGAAGGTGCGATCGGGAGCGGGACCCCGTCTTCGTCAGATGTCGCATGCGGTCACGGCATCGCTGAAATAACGAGCCCTTCCCCCCCCCCCCTGCTGTTCATGGTCTCCTCCAGGTCCTCTTCTATGTGTCACCAGTCAACAGACTTGTGGAGGCACTAATGACCATCCTATCACTGTTTCCCGGTAAATAGTCGTTTTTTTTTAAAGATCTTCTTCTGTGGATTTTTTAATTGCTTATTTTCCTTATTAGTTATCCAGAAAAGACAACATTTAATGGAAGGGCAAAAGAATAGCTTGTGTGATTCTAGCTTGATTTTCTAATGCGAGGATCTTGCTCCTCCCTATAAGAACGTCCACCTTGGGGTTGATATTCAGTCTGTTATCAGTCTTCTGTCACGACCCGCCTCGATGAAAGGGGGCACTGTGTAGCTCAGTGGGTTAGGATGCCGTGCCTTTGACCGGAAGGTTGCCAGTTCAGATCCCAGGGTCAGCAGAGTGATGTCACCATCGGTCCCCTGAGCAAGGCCCTTAACGCCAGCTGCTCCAGGGACCGTCTGACCCCGTTTTCTCAAAAAAATGTGCATCACTGTCGATAAAACTCACTGCTAAAAAACTCAAATGAAAAGGGTAGATAATTCGGGGTCGTTTTGGTGGATCGGCGGCTGGTGGGAGCGACAGGCTTCATTGCGGCTTCCTCACTCGCAGGGATGATCGAGCACGGCCTGGCGGACTCCTCCCACTATCGGCCGAGGGGGAGCGTGTCCGAGGACCCCGCCCCCGTGACGGCTCCCCCCGCCCCCGAGGAGTTCATCTCCGTGTCCGTCACCGACGTCGACGGCACCCCCCAGGAGCCGCCGGAGGATTCGGAAGACGTGGGCCTCCCCGCGCCCGACGCCGCCCGCGCGCAGACGGAGAAGCAGCGGCTGCGGCTGCCGTCCCGGTCGTCCCCCGTGTCGTCGGAGAGTGACTGGGAGACGCTGGACCCCGGGGTGCTGGATGAGCGGAGCCCCGTGGAGGCGGCAGTGGGGGAGGAGGCGGAGTCGACAGACGGCGAGTCGGGCTCCGCCATCACGGTGCAGCCGCAGCCGACCGGCGGACAGGCCGCCCCGGAACTGGGCATCGCGTCGGGCCTCCAGGAAGACCAGTACGGCCAGCCGCTGGCCATCTTCACCAAGGTACCTCCCGCCCCCTCGCCCCCAGATCACGCGGACCTCTGTCCTTATCAGGGCCGTGCGGAGGCTTTTCGAGGGGCAGCTCAACCGGTAAAATTTACCAGTGGATGGGCACCCCTGGGTAAAATATGAAAAGGAGCCACTCAGGACTGGGAACCCCCCCTTCACACACACACACACACACACACACACACCCATTTCCTCTAGATATGAGTTAAAGCGCATTTAGCCTTTAGCCTCGGGTGAGCGGCTGACTTGCTGTGTCATCGCCGTGCCCGAAGCAGCTGACTTTTGGACGCTCTAAGTGCTCCAGTGAGGCCGGGAAATGAAATGTGTTGCTGTTATGAAATCATCACATGCTCTTTATTCTGGGTGTGACCTGTTTGCGCCACGAAGGGCCGGATTCGCTGTATAAACATGGGCTAACCCGGGAAGTTAAATAACCCTGAAATAAAGCCCCGACTCTGCGTCTCCAGGGTTACCTGTGCCTGCCTTACATGGCTCTGCAACAGCACCACCTGCTGTCGGACGTGACGGTGCGCGGCTTCGTCGCCGGGGCGACCAACGTGCTGTTCCGGCAGCAGCGGCATCTGAGCGACGCCGTGGTCGAAGTGAGTCGCATGGTTTCCTCTCTGATTCATGCGCGCGTGTCCAGATATGTCAATGTCAGCAAGATACGAACTGAATGGCTTTATATCCACAATTACCACAATTAGCTATTGACATTAGGTATAGGAACCAGGGTGGACGTGTACCTCCCAATACTTAATTTGACTTCTTTGTTCATCTGCACTGGTGTAGGAGAGAGTAAAATGAGTGAATAGCCGATGCTCGGCTTCACTCTTTGGGGTGGGGGGGTGGGGGGTAGCAGAGTCTCTCACGGGGGGGGCTTCATCTCCGGCAGGTGGAGGAGGCCCGCATCCTCATCCAGGACCCCGAGCTGCGGAGGCTGGTCAACCTGTCGACGGCAGACCTGCGCTTTGCCGACTACCTGGTGAAGCACGTGACGGAGAACCGGCAGGACGTCTTCCTGGACGGCACCGGCTGGGAGGGCGGCGACGAGTGGATCCGCGCCCAGTTCGGGCTCTACCTGCACTCGCTGCTCGCCACCTCGCTGCAGCCGGGTACGGGGGAGGGGCTGCCGCCGGCTCCGCCCCCCTGCGGACGGGGGCGGGTCACGGGCCGGAGGTCTTACTATGCTGCCCCCGCCTCCACAGATAACGAGAAGCTACTGGCCGACTACGGCGCCCCCTTCGTCTCCGCCTGGAAAATCACCCATAACTACAGGGTCTGGCACAGCAATCCACACGAGGCCATGTCCGAGGTCGCCGTTGGGTGAGTGCAGCCCCCTCATGCTGCTGCTGCTGCACAGTACATGTAGAACCGTGCCCATGACTGTGGGCATCTCATACACACCAAACACCATGGCGGACTTTACCTTTGTATGAGGTTTGGGGGCCCGCTGTCATCCACAGATAGGCACTACACTAAATATTAATTGTGTGTATTGAGGCCCCCTG
This sequence comes from Brevimyrus niger, assembly GCA_015164015.2. Taxonomy (NCBI): domain Eukaryota; kingdom Metazoa; phylum Chordata; class Actinopteri; order Osteoglossiformes; family Mormyridae; genus Brevimyrus; species Brevimyrus niger. Next base: position 19,635,326 of record JAABNY020000082.1, read on the forward strand.
TTGGCCACAGACAGTCACTATACTAAATATTAAATATGTGTTGTATTGGGGCCCCCTGTTGGCCACAGGCGGGCACTACAATTGGGGGGGGGGGGTAAACTTCATAAACAACGAATCTGCCCCGTACTGTACTTCAAGCACCCCTCCCCCCATTTTACCCCCAGTTACACATCTGCTCACAAACCAAAACAGCCCAGCTTTCCGTGAGATGTCTAGTCACAGGTACTGATGCCGGTGAGTAATGCGGACTTCCTGTTTTCCCAGCCACCCTTTCCAAGGAAACTACAGTGTCACCGATGTAAAACTGCGCTTCTCACAGTGAGTAACCTGTGTGTGTGTGTGTGTGTGGCGGGGGGGTGGATGATATTTTCAGGTTTCTTGCACTGAAGGATGTGTTACTGCTGCCATTGTGCTGACAATGAGCAGGACAGAGATGAACTCTTTCTCTCGGGATGAAGGGTCATCTTTGTGTTCTCTTGCCTGAGTGTGACTTCGCAGGGCCTCCCTATCGGCTGCCGTATCTTTTGTGTTCGGGGTGTGAGTGAATTGAGGGCGTTGCGTCTGTACTTGTGTCTCTTGTGGCTGTATTTACACCGACATTCTGTCTCACCCTCAGCTAAATGCCAGTTTTGCCCATGAGTTACAGTATCAGTCAAAAAGTGTGGATACATCTGTTTTTAATGCATTTGTTTTTATGTTAGTTATGTTATTTAACGTATAGTACAAGGCCTTGAGGCTATGAAGTATCACATGTCCGCCCATCCATTTTCCAAACCGCCTATCCTTCAGGGTCACAGGGGGTCCGGAGCCTATCCCGGATGCTGTGGGCACGAGGTGGGGAAGGACCCCGGACAGGGGGCCAGGCCACCGCACCACCGTGCCGCCCCTGTATCACATATCAAATAGTGCAATTTTAGACTCTTCAGAAATTGCCCCCTCTTGCTTTGATGACAGCGCCGCTGACTCTCGGCATTCCTTCAACCAGCCTCCAGACGTAGCCACCTGGAGCGCTTCTCCGACAATCCTGAAGTTTCCACAAGTTGGCTACTTGTACTTTTTCATCCAACTGGCGCTCCGTAGGGTTTAGGTCGCGGCAGGTCGTCTCTCACAGTGCGCCATCTCCTTCCTAGTCCGCAAGCTGATACAGCGTTCACATGCCATCTCCTTCCTAGTCCGCAAGCTGATACAGCGTTCACATGCCATCTCCTTCCTAGTCCGCAAGCTGATACAGCGTTCACATAAACGCGCGCGAGGTGCGCTTATGGTCGTTACCTCGTCGGAAAACTAACGATTTTCACTAGGCGCGTCCAGGCTTTTGACTGGTACCGTTTTTCACACATGAGCACGAGTTCTATAACGTTGCTGAGAAAGTGCCTTGGTCACTTGGTGTGCACACACACACACACACACACACACACACATGCACACGCACACCCAGACATAAATATAAACCATCTCTTATTTCACATGTCATCAATTAATTATAGAAGTTTTATTCTTGAAAATGATGCGGGTAACGTTTCGGCCGGGAACGTGTGAAGGAAATGTAATCTGGCAGACCAGCATTGCTCCGCATTAAGAGGGGGCCCTCTAGGGTTGCAGTAGTAGTCCCAGGGGGCTACCCCCCTCCCCCGTCGCACACATCTATTGATATCCTCGCATTGAGTGTGACTGTGGAGAGGGATGTCCCAGTTCAGGGCTCGTGGTGCCCCGTCCCTGCCATGGTGTCTGGTGACTTGGCTCAGCAGGCGGAATCCAGGCCGTGCTGCTTGACTTGGACTCCAGCGACCTGTCCTGCCGAGCTGCAGGTGGCTCTTCTGAGTGCGGACGGGGCTGCCGTTTTCCTTGGGAAGCTGGAAATTAAACTGATCAAAGCTGTTTGGGCTCGTAGCACTGCTTGTGAGCAAAGCCTGCTCTGTGTGTGTGTTTTTGGGATTAGGTGCAATGCCCCCTTCGGACACTAGAGGGTGTAGTTTCCCTGATTTGTATGTTTGTGGTAGGTGTGCTGACGGTTTCCATCTGTTTCGAAGCAGTTCTTTTTTAATTGACTTTGTGACCTTTTGTGAGACACGGGGGAGCAGTGAAGCAGGTTCTCAGGCGCGCGCGCGGGCCATTAGCTGGGCAAGCTGCTCTCTGGCTGGCCCCCGTTTTCAGAGGGGGCGCGGGCAGCCTCCTGGAGACAGATGAAGGGAATGCAGCCGTGGTGTGTCAGTGGAAGGTGAACAAAACACAGCAGTGCCAGGAAGGAACTGGGGGGGCCAGGGAGGGGGCCGTAGCAGAGAGGAGGCCAGGATCCATGGAAACCGGCGAGGCGGGCAACACAGAGTGCACTCGGTTGGGGGGGGAGCATGGGGGGGAGGCTTCCTGACCCCCGACTGCGGCACGGACCTGGGGGATAGTGGTGGGGGAGGAAATGGGGTACCATATGTGCTACATTTCCTGTGCCCCCTTGCAGGGTGTCTATGTATGAGTGTGTGTGTGTGTGTGTGGCGGGGGCTCTTTCTAATGTAGTCTGCCCGGATAACGTCACCATCATAGTGAGGAATCAGGCTGATTCACTTCACTGCTGAGAGACGATAAAGACAGCTCCAGTTTTTGTCTAATTCTGAGACATTTCAGGGCAGAGCTGTGTGTGTGTTTCTTCCCCGGGAGACATTTCAGGGCAGAGCTGTGTGTGTGTTTCT
>JAABNY020000082.1:19647445-19659001 GCA_015164015.2 Brevimyrus niger
CCCCCCAGTCCGGCCCCCTTGCGCTCCCGCAAAGCGATTCCTCCCGCCCCCCGCCGCCCGACGCGAAGGCTTCCCTTCCTCCAGCTCTCGGCCGACACAGCGGAGCCCCTTTCCTGGGAGGCCAGGGATGGGAGCCAACAGCAAGGGGCGGGAAACACCTTTCAAAGGGTGTGTGTGTGTGTGTGTGTGTGTGTGTGTGTGTGCGCCACTTCAGCACGTGGGAAAACGCAGGATGTGGGGGAGCAAGGCAGCTTCAGTCTGCGGCTGTTTCCCAATCACCGTCCGGGGACACCCCGTAGCCCACATCTCTGAACTAACGCCTTCGCTTTCCTAAAACCCCTGCATTACATTTGCTTTTAATTGTTCAGTTCCTGTGTGAATTTGTTTTGGTTTTTTTGCCCTGGACAAGCATCAGGGGATTTTTTTTTTTTTTTAAATATGCGGTTATAAGAACACTGTGTAGCTCCAAGTCAAGCGTGGGAAATGAAACGGACTCTAGCTCGGTCTAGATCTTCATAGAGCTAGATACCTAAACAAGGCACATTAGGCAATGATATGTACAAAGGCTGCAGGTGCAAATCAGGCTTTACTTCAATTCTGTTAACTCAGATATTCATAACCCCCCCCCCCCCCAACCTCACATTTTTTTCCATGCTGTTCAGTTATTCAGCCAGGTGGAGACCAACCATCCCCACCCAAAGGTACACTTACAGAGACATTACTCAGATAAAACTGCATCATTAAACATTTCGCAGTATTTACACATTTACAGTTTTTACATTACAGAAGGCAAGCTGCTGTATTTATGGCTTCAGGAACAGGACAGCTCCGGGGGACTTGAACCCACAGCCTTCTGGTGAAACTGGCCCATGCCTGTGTGGATGTAACGTTCCTCATTTAAAAACACATCAGGTATGGGGAGCCAGGATCACAGGACGCCGAAGGAATCACGCCTGCTGCAGACACGCATGAAGTAGGAGGCCGTTCTGGCCAGGAAAGGCCAGTAGGGGGCAAAGTCAGTGAGGGGACGCTCACCTGAAGTAGGAGCTGCACGTGGCTAGCACCATCTTGTGGCAGGGGAACTCGGCGTCCTCGGCCAGAAGCACCACGTCCGTCAGCAGCCGCTGCTCGTAGAAAAGCCGCAGCTGCTCCAGCAGTGACACGGCGTAGTCCGTGTTGACGGGGGGGCTTTTGGTGCCACCCGACATGCTTGCATCACACGAAAAAAAAATCCAGAGCCGTCACTTAAGCCTGCCGAGAATCAAGGAAGGGGGGGGAGGGACCCAGCACTCAAACCCCCCTCCCCCAGCCAGGGGTAAAAAAAGAACCCCACCCACCAATCACCGTCAGGGACGGCAGGGGAAAGTATACATGAAGTCCAGAATATCTGCAGCTGGAGGACTCTGGTGGCCCCCAGGAAAGACCCTGAGGAGCAGCCTGCGGGTTTGCTGGGGAGGCGCAGCTCGAGACGCTCGCACCTCGGCTCCGCTCCTCCTGCTTTACTGCCGGCTTCCTCTTCCGCGGTCACTTGGTGCCGATTAGCGTCTGGAGCTCCTCTTCCTCCCAGCGCACCGGGGGTGCAGAGGGAGGCTGTTGGTGGGCAGCGCGACGCAGACTCATTCTAGGGCTCTGGAAGTGGCCGGCAAGTCGACGCAGGCCCCCGCCGGCGATGTCTCCGCATCGGTGCTCATCCAGCGTGCTGGCAAACGGAGGGAGAAGCGGGTTAGTGCCGCCGGAGCACGACGAGGCTAAAAGATGACCAGCGGGGGGAGGGGTATCCATCATGCCTCCAGACTCACAGGTGCTCACCCCGCCTTAGCTTCTAATTGGCTGAAGTCATTATTTCAGCAGCTTGTCTGCCCACACTGGAGAAGGAGCAGGTCTGTGGCCCATTAAGAATCAGGCGAACAATCAACTACTCCGTCCCACACGTATTTATCTCCATTCAAGCTTCGATCCGGTCCCTATCCTGCCACCCTTACAGCCACTGACAGAATCACTCTCATAGATTCTGTTCCCCATTCAGAGCAGCTCTGGCCTCACAGACTAATGCTCACGGCGCAGAATCACCCTCTACGGCACGACACCGGGGCAGCGAATCGGAGGAGCATCACCATCAGCATCCTCTAGCGTACATGCCCCATCAACAGCCCGCTTTCCCCCTGCAGGATCTCCAATCAGTGCTCATCAAATGACACCATCCCCCCCCAACATACACACACACACACCCCCCTAAAGACATACCAACTGACATCTGACCCTAGCCTACGCAGAGCAATCTCTTAGTGGCGCAATCCACCGTGTGTGTGTGTTTATGTGTGGGAAAATGAGAAGAAAGTGTCAGGCTGTCTGCTTTTCCCACGAGGCATCTGCCTGGGCTGTCTGGCCTTAGCAGGCACCGTCATGCTGACCAGACCATCGTGGTGGCGCATGCCTGTCGCCCAGGCTGCCGTGCACTTCCCACAAACACCCACCCAAAGCAGCTGGCCCACACTGCTTTTGGCATACCACAACAAGCAAATCACGCCCAAGGGCTACAACCACTCGAGCCCTGCTTCCTAGCCAGGAAACACAGCAGACCAGTCAGCCAGAGCATGACCCCCCTCCCCCTTTTTTTGTTACTAACCCCATTTCAGCATTATTAAGCCAGAGGTGTCTTCTACAAATAAAGCAAAAGATGTTATGAAACTGTCAGCACTGGGAGGGCAACCCCACCAAGCATGCAGTTTTAGGGGCAGCAAAACTCTAGTACTGTTTATTTCAATGGATTTTATATCTGCAGCGTGGAGCAATCAGAACCACGCCGGAGTATGTGAAAGGTAAAGAAAATAGCAATTCAACCGCCTGATGCAGGTGACGCATACAGCGTCACTAGACAGACACAAATTCTTCTTTTTGAAGTACGGGGTGTACTACACACTGCAACACAGTGCCGGTTGTGCTTTTACCCTTTATAGGTTAATGGTCTCTTTATTATTTTTATTCATCACACCAGTTTTATGACATCGACATAGCAACATCACACTGCCCCCGCCGGCCCGCCCTGTAACGAAGGCAGACCCATGCCTCCCCACCCCAGCACCCGGCTGAAACGGCAACGCCCCCCGCCCTTTCGCTGCCGAATGATCACGGCCCCTCTGCCCAAAAAGGGGGGGCGTCTCCCCACGGAGGTGACTGTACCTTTATCTCGATCCCCACTCCCCGCCCATACAGATATATGGTTTCATCTCTGGATCGGTATCTAAGCTTCACACCCCCAGTCGTCTCCCCACTCCCAACCATCAGTCCAGATGCCGGCTACTAACCCCCTCTATCCCTACGGGATCAGCCCCGCCAGTCCGCACCGCACCCCCTCGGATCTTCGTGACCCGCCACCGGTCCGCAGTCACACAGTCAGTCGCGGGTAGCCGGGGCCAAGGCCGGTGAGCCGGCTAGCTCGGCGAGCATTACCGTGCGGGCGCTGCTGCTGGGCCGTCTCAATGTCGCTGGTGTCCCCTGGTGCTCGTTAATACATTCGACACGGACACGCTGCGTTATCCTCCGGCCGTCACACGAACCGAAGAGTCCGGAATCTTAATCGACACAATCAAGGCGGACCGAGCGGCGCCGAACCGTTTTTCTCTCTCTCACTCACTCTCTCTCTCTCTCTCTCTCAGCCAATATATTTATTTATTTGCTGTCCTGCCGTGTGCGCATGCGCATCAGAGGCCAGATGAGGACATTGCGCATGCGTGCCGTTGTGCGTCAGAGGCCAGCCGAGGACACTACGCGTGCGTACAAGCAGAAGCGCCCAAGTTTCACATGTTTCCAGTGGGAAAGCTTGACCTCTGCAGGGGAAATGCGGTTATAGTCGGCACAGCGCCGTAAGGCTCCAAGAATAATGTCACAGCTGGAGACTTTTTTTAACAATAAACAATGAAAAACACTCTCACCAAAATGCGCAAAGAGAGAAGTCATTCATCCTCTCATGATTTCTTAAGAAGTTCCCATTGTGCTCAGTATCATTATGAAAGAAAATAAGCAGGACAAGTAACTGTCACAGTAATTTGAATGAGTGAATCTTTTCATACTTATCTGGTCGCACGATCAAAGAGATACTGAGCATTTCAGTGCATTTTTTAATATACGCTCAGTCGCTCAGTAATTGAAATGCAAACAGCCTGCATTTCATTATACCCATTTAACAGTCTGGATTTGAAACTTGTCCAACTCGAAGCTACGCGGATAAATACGCCTCATCGACTCGTTATAATGGGCTATCCCACTATAGTGATAAAACTTTTTTTTTTTTCAAATGTTTGAACTTCAGTGCAATAGTTATTATTTGTAGCTTTGATTTCTGTTTACCTATACGTGCCATAAATGTACTACATTGTTCCCCAGAGAAGATAATTGCCATCAAGCATGTGTTTGTATACAGAGTAATTATCGGATAATTGAGGCACACGGTGCCTATAAAAGATCTCATAGAGACAATGACGTCAGAGGCTATTTTTTTTTCTTCGAGGTCTCCCAGTTAGGTGCACTAGTCTACTATTTTACACCAAGTTATACAGTCACGTTCACGGTTGGTAATTATGTTGTTTGTGTACCTCTGTGTGACAATCTTAAGGGACGAGTATTCGTGTATAATTATGATTTTTGTGTTCCCGCAGTATTTCACGGTGCAGAACATCCTGCGCGGCGTTTTTCTGTCCTGATAAACACAAGTGGGGAAAATGGAAGGTAATTTCTCCTTCCTAGGAAAATTACACGATTTTAAGTATAGCGGTGGCGTCTTGGTCTGTATATTATCAAATGTATTCCAAGTTACAGGGGAGGCTTTTTAGCGTGGCATGGTAGTGTGTTTCTGATGTTGAGCTTGTCTAGAAATGTCTGATAATAAAGTGCTTTAACAATTTGAAGTGAAATTGAATATACTCAGGGGAATCTTATTGGCTTTAAAATTCATGTAGTTCTTTTTGTGTTGTCACCTCATATTGTGTGTTTTTTTTTTTTTTTTTTTTTTTTTTATCCTCCAGAAGGAAATAATGCTCCACACACTATGGGAAATGGGCAGTCGCAACAGAACCCGGTGCATCACACTAGACCGTTTTTCTATGTTCAACCACCACCTCAACTTTATTACATGTACCAGTGGCATATGTATAACCCGTACGGGCAGTTTGGCTACCCTGGATCAGGTAGGATTGAGACTTGTGTGTATGTGGAAACTAGACTTATTGCTGGTCATTGTAACTCAAGTGCTCGAAAGGATATTGGATTAAGATCTGCTACTTGGTGTGTGCTTGCAAACTGAAGGGACTCTATTTAATGGGCCTTATGTAGTTATGTAGCACTGTGTAACATGGGCACTTTTAATATTCAACAGGTCTCCATTTTGGACGTCCGTATGTGTCTTCTATGCCGTACATGCAGTATCCGGGATACGTCATCCCTCACGCGCCTTTACACCCAGTTGAGTACAGACGAATGTCCAATCCGTACATGCCGCCGCCTCCGGCAGCATACGATGTGAGGTTCTGCCACGACGAAGGTCGTGAGCGGCCGGAGACCGCTTGCTCAGAGGTCCAGACGGAGACCAGTGACCGGGTAAACGAGCTGCTCGAAGGTCTAGGTAAACTTGAGGTGTGCGAGGCAGCCAGCTCTGGGAAGCAGCTGGATTCTGGTGTGGTTTCGCCCGACTCCGATATTTGCTTCTGGGAAGACGGGCGAAAGTGTGCTGGGCAGGATGAGGGGCACGTACCCATGGTGACGGAGCGGTCGGATGCTCATCCGCAACCACCCATCATACTGCCCAGTGACTCCGTGGGAGGTGCCAGCGACATGGAGTCGACACTAAGCATTCTGGAGAATGTGGCGCGACGGCCGGAGCGGTCCGGCGTTCTGCCCCGCGATGGCTTCTTCGCTCTCGAGGATGCTACGCTGGCAGATACCGGGTCGGCACAAATCTGCCTTCCGACAAAGACTGGACTTTCTGCCGAACCGGGAGACTGCGAACGAAGACTCGGCCCGTGCGACCGGACGGGTTGTGCGGCGAGTGCCCAATCTGAGTGCCCGGCGTCCCAAAGTACAACTGAGGGCTGCAAGGAGCCAGCCGAACGGAGTGCTGAGCCCGTCTGGCCTTCGTCAGAGTGCCTGCCGTCCCATCGTAGTACCAGCTGGCTCGACAGGGCAGCGGTTTTGCTGGGAAATGATGAGACTGGTGAGGCGCCAGCCCCAGCGGGTGCAGCTGACGTAGGTGCTGCTGGGGAGCCAGCCCTCAACTTTGAAGACCTACCTTACCGGATCCTTCGGTTACCATTTGACAAGGTAACCCCAATTGGGCTGTCGCAAGAGGACAACCCATTATGGTGTGTGGACCAGTTGACCACCTTTATCCCTCCAGCTAGTTATTTGTCTTCGATTAATAATGCTTATTATAGCTACTACCCTCAAACTGCCCAGGAGCGGCAGAGTATCCTCAGTCCGTCTTTGGATGAGCTCTCCTCACGGGACGAAGTGTTCTCCACTGATGTGGAAGATATGGATTTGATTCCAGGTCATGTGCACGTGGCAGGAGGCGAGATGGCAGATGGCTTGTGTTGCACTGAGGAACCCCCAGGTGAGTTGGCACTTGGGAGCTCATCTGAGGAGGAGTGCTCTGTGTGCTCGAGGAACACTTGTGCCACCTGTGGCACTACCCTGTCCAAAACAAAGTGGAGCAAACGGTGCTCTCCTGGACGCTGTTCTGAAAAAGGGGACACCGATGAGGAGATCGGGGATGTCTGTGGCGGTGAAAGGGACATTCCTGACACTCTGAAGGCTGCAGTGAAGTCGCATATGGCCAAGCGCTCACAGCCTCGTGGCCAACAGGCCTCTAGACAGAAACCTAAGAAGGGCTGTTCTGAAAGACCAGATGACCCAGCTAACAAGTACAAGGAGCTGGAATCAAAAAGCGCTCAATCCAACCCTCACTTGGGTAATATCCTATTTCTTATTGGTCAAGACTGAATGTTTTGCTTTAAAATGCCTAGGTGGATTTTTTTTTTTTTTTTTTAATGGCTATTGTGGAAAAATGAGCAACAAGCCCTCATCTCCTTTGTTGTGAGGGTGGGAAATGGTTAATTCCTAGCTGTAAAATATAGAAATGGTTTCAAATCCCCTGTGGAATTCATAGGATTGAAGACAGGAAGTGAACTAGGTGTGCTTTGTGTGCAATATACCTTGGTTAAACTTTGAATTGCAGAAGGACAGTGGGAAGAGGGCACTGTGGCATCTGACCAGGAGAGCTGGGAGAGCTGTAGCATTAAAGGACGACCCAAGACCTGCAAACGATATCATTCATCACATGGACAAGGTAGCTGAAGGGTGTGCTGTCGACTTGTTGCTTTTGTAGTAGCTACACACAGATCTGTCATCTTCCCTCCCACTAGAGAGATCCTCTCACAAAAGGCCTTCCTGCAAGAATTTTGGGCATCAAAGAACCCGAAGGAATGACCCTGACGAGGGGGATTTCCCTCTATTCCACAGGGGCAGAGGTATAGTTTTAAAGCTAAGTGTTTTTCCCTGCAACTTTCATTGGCCTGATGCGTGGACTGCTGACCTAATGATGACATTGGTTCTAGGGTCTACGAAGAGGAGAGGCACCAGATCCTAACCAATCACTGCATTAAAAATGCTTGAGAGCACTTAACCTAAAATTATGTAATGACACATTTTTGTATAACACAAGTGGGTGAGTTGGCTATAGACCTGAACTTCCTCTGCTTGACAATGTCCTGCTGGATGCTGTGCATTCAGCTCATTAATCCCTGCTGCTGTCTTCACTGGACCCCGTTTTAATCCTCCTCTGGGGCTCTGCCATTGTGCATTGGTCTGGGAGGTGTAGGCCTTACTGCTGTTGGGGCTCCAGAACTTGCCAGGGTCAAGACGGGCTGTTCACCGAGGACTAGCATCTGGGCTGCCACTTCTTGGGCAGTGGAAGTCCAGGCAATGCCTGATGGTGAAGGTCTGACCTCTAGTTCGGTATTTCAGCTAACTGGGTCAGTCTTACTGTAGTGCAAATGTTTTGACACATTGCAATATTTACATGGATTTTGGTGTCATTAAAATATATGCATTGCTCTTAAACTGGTCTCCGTTCCATGTCATTTGTTTGTGGACTTGTTGAACCATGATTGAGCTGTCATCTTTTTAAAGGACCTTGGCTAATTGTGGTAATAGTGGTTATACCTGTATGTTCAGGTTCACTTTTTCCCCACAGTGTTTTGGTTTCTGTTCAGTCCAGTGTTTCTCAAACCAGTTCTCATGGGTTGATATTTGATATATGCCAGAATGCAACCAGACCAACACAGTAAGCATGTTACAACCATAGTCTGTCCTGGTGTCTTCACCACACACTAATCAAATCCAAGCTTCTTCAAGTATTAAACCTTTCTCCTATACTTATCCATTTATAGTCCAGCTGCTATTTTGGGCAAGGTATGGTAGGCCCTGGAGCCAAGTGCAGCCTGGCTTGGGTGAGCCTGTTCATTAGACTGCTCATACACAATCATAGATGCAGATGGGCAGGACAGTTAGCCTAACGGTATAGATTTTGACCTGCGAAAGGGAAGTGGAAGAACAGGCAGTCAGTGGGATTCCATTTCCCAGCCCTGCTGGGTTAAGATGAGTGTGACACCATGCTTCCAGTAGGGGATATTTCAGGTCAAAGTAAAATTTTCAACCAGCCCATTTCATATGGAGTCACAGTACTCCACTGGTTAGCTGAGAGCAAATCTTGGTCTGGATTTTTACTTTCTGGGTCTGAACAATCCCCCTCTGCTCGGTTCTCCTTAGTAGATTGGCAGAAACTTATGAAATCCCCAAGCACTATTCAGTATACAAGGCATAATGCATTTAATTTAGCCAGAAGCTAGTCACCGCTAATTAAGAGCTTAGGAGTAACAACAGAGTATCATGGAGCGTTTCGTCTCATAACTAGTAAGTAGCATTAATAGAACTGCTCTGCTCTCTGCCAGTGAATAAGGCTGGTGTGGCCTGCTTCTTGTGCCTGGCTCTGATTAAAATCCATAGATGTACTTTTGGGTTATCTTGAAATGCATTGTGTCAAGTCAAGTGCATCAATATATAGTCTCGTAATACATCTTCTAACCACTAGAGGGCTGTCTCCTACATCACATTACAATACAGTGACAAAAGGTCCTTCAAAATGCTTTTATAGGTAGGCATGGTGTTGCGGTAAACGGCAGGTAATCATTTACGTACTGTTAAACATTTTTTATATTAACGGGTATTTGACATGTACCGCATACATTCGCGGTGAAACAGCTTTCACGACTTCTGACTGCTTATAACTGAATCAACGTAGTATTCATGAAGACGTTTGATAGGTCCTAACATTCTGGGGACTTGTCTTAGCCCGTTAAAGGTCATTTTATAATATTCTTAAGGTAAATTGAAAAGTTCTGAAAGCGGATAGGTTGGGGGTAACACGACAAAGCCCCGCCTTTCAGAAGCAGTTAATTAAGCTCCGCTGTGAAGGCTTTGTTCCGTTTTTGTAACTTGCTTTCTTCTTTGCAAGTATGTGAAGTATTTTGGCAAAAGCTGTTTATCTATTGTGTTGCTTAATTGGTGATCTTTTATAGTGGCGTTTGGCTTTTTTGTAATTATTTGGCATGTCCTACAGTTTTAACTTTGTTTGCTTTCCCCCCTGGTTTCTCTCCCATTTATTGTGTGAATGATTGAAGTTTGACTATTACCGTGTTGACCCGAATATAAGACGTTTTTTTCCCCCCTTAAAATATGTCTGGAAAAGTGTTGTCTTATATTCGCTGTCTAGGCAAAAAGGGAACTGATGGCGTCAAATATGTTTTGTAACTAGTGCTTTGGCTTGCCTTGATATAAATTTGCCATAAGATTAGCTTATGGGAGTCTAAAAGCGTGAGCTGGTAACGCTGCTATGTTTAGTCAGTGTCCCTGAGTGTGGTGTTAATTGTTGGCTGACCGGGCAGTGCCGCTCCTAGTATTAAACCGATAGTGACTTTATTATTATTAATGGAATTTTTATTAATATGGCTCGACCGGTTATTATGGCTCAGCCTTTCTCGACAATACATTTTATCCTCTTCATGTGGGCCTGCTGCATCGAAAACATATCTGTTCTGTACCCTTAAGGTAGTATTCACTGTGCCGTTAAATATTCGTGATCCGATTGCCTGTGGTCGCTGGTTAACTTGTATGTTCTTGTCGGGTAAAATTTTCTTATATACTTAAATATTTTTTCTTATATAAAGGTAAGATTCGGTATTCCAAAAACCACTTTTCTAAAAATGGTTGCCAAAAAGTGGGGGGTGCTCTGGTATCTGGGCCAATACGGTAATAATAGTTAAAGATTTGCTTGGCCTTACTTTTCTTCTAGGTATGGCAACTGCCCGCCAGTCGCTAGCGTCAGGATCTCGCAGTCAGCAGGCTCCCAATGGGCCCCCCGACCCACCTGAGGGGCCCCACCTGGCACAGGCCTCGTGTTCCACTCACCCGGAGAATCAGCCCCCCCCTCACATGCGGCCTTTCTTCTACGTACAACCCTCCCAGTCCTACATCCCTTACCAGTGGCCAGTTCCTGTACCCTACAACCCGTACTGTGGATTTCCCAGTTTCGGTGAGGAATGACACTTCTCTTGACTGGCATAAGGTGTTACTCGATGATGCTTCTGCATGGTGGCCTTAAGCTCTTTTTGTGTTAATTGTTGAAATCCTAGGTGTGTGGGACTGTATTTGTTCCCTGATGAGTGTGAGGACTGCTGCTTACCTGAACTTCTGATTAGCCGGGTGCTTCTCAGCTCCTGGTTGCCTGAGCCTCTTATGGAAATCCTTGTGCTCTTTCTCCTATGTGGTTTGTGTTGCAGTGCTGCGTGGGTTTCTGATTAACATACAGTGGCTTGAATTGTCTCCAAGATTTTTTTTTTTCTTTCGTGATCTTGTGAGCTCTGAAATGGAAGATGAGGGTATTAATATTCAGTACTATCAGATCGTGTGTCTGGTTTTCTAATTGAGTCATCAGCCTCGACTGGGCTGGTTAGGTGTTTAGGCTGACCCATGCTCTCTGTGTTTCGATAAAGAATACCCTTAGTCCATTTGGGCCATGTTTTGGCTTCCATGTTGCAGTAAATGACTAAAGGTGACTTGTAATGCATTTTCTTATTCATAAACATGTTGGGTGGCTGTGATTTTTACATCCATATATTGATACCTGCACTCAAAAGCACCCTTAACACAGGATTTTAAGACTTCTCTGATCCATAGTATGTGTAGAAGTTTGTCTCCCTTAACAGGACTGTGGCCAAAAGTACTGAAGCACTTGGGACATGCTTTGTGCCGGAATATGCAGCCTTTAAGGGATTAGCGACAGGCTACACTGTGTAGGTCTTTCAGTGAGACTTTTTAGCTACTTTTGATGCTTACAAGTTGCCAAAATGTTGGACTCTGGTAGCTGCTCTGCTCTGCCCGCCGGCCCCCCCCCCCCGCCCCCCCCCCCCCCCGCTGCGCCCGCTCGGCGGCCGGGTGATTGCGGTG
>JAABNY020000082.1:19659011-19685534 GCA_015164015.2 Brevimyrus niger
GCAATGAGGCTATTGGGATGAGCTCTCAGGAAATAGTCATCTCTAGCACTCCCAGATTGCGTTACTGAAGGAGGCGAATTATGTTTCAATCCAGATCAGTGTAGCCCATCTGCTGACTTCGGTTTGGCTTTTTTTCCTGCTTCCTATGTGTCTGCGGGCCACTCTCCAGGATATAAACAAGTGTCACTTTTGCTTGAGTGTCGGATTGCTTCCGTTGCTTAAAGACAAACTTGCTTGCTTTTGAGTGTGAGCACCTTAATGCTGGGCTGTCCAAAACGACTCCAGGGGCTGTACCTCGCTGCAGTGCTTGGGTGCAGCTTTAATTTGTCACACCTGATACAGATGAGCATTGGAACCAGTTTTGTTAAAGCCAAGTTTCACCCAAATATTGAGATGATACTGAAGGGCCTGATTATCTCTCTCAGGTGTTAAACTAGGGCTGTACCCAAGCTCTGCAGGGTGGTAGATCTTCAGGAGCAGGATTGCGCAGTCCTGCCTTAGTCTATTAAATACCTTCTAGCATGTAATTCTTGCCTCTGGACCTGTTTGAGTCTAGTCCAGTGAATAGTTTTTCTGTGGATTAGCCTCACCTTTTTCTCTGGTCACTGGCTGATTTGTGTCTGGGTGTCCCCTGCATTGTGCCCTTCGCTTCCTGGAGAAATGGTTATGGAATATGAAGGGATGTTGGAAGCTCTGCTGGGAATGAAGCAGATGTTGGTACCGTGCCTGTCTTTCGCCCATGGTTAACTCCTGTTCCCCTCCATGCTGCAGGTTATAATATGATCATGCCTCCAAACCTCTATGGCTTCCCACCAAACCCGTACATGGAGGCCCCTGGATACATCATGCCGCATACCCAGCTGCACCTGGCTGATTACAGGCGGATGCTGAACCCGCAGTTTCCTTCGGCGGTGGCTTATCATGCACGCAGGTTCCGGTGTCAGCATGTCATGGTCCCGCGGGAGATGGTCAGCTCAGAGGTGCAGACGGAGCCTCTTCTCCAAGAGACGAGTAACTCCCAACTGTCTTGTAGCTCGGCATCCTGCTCCGCGGGAGCCCATTCCATGGGATCTGATTCCGGCAAGGGAAGTGGCTGCACGAACGGCTCCTCCTCTCAGGGCTCAGAATCAAGTTCCCATCCAGGAAACACAGGAAGCCTAGATGCGGATGCAGACTTGATATCCACGCCCCCTCAAGCTTCTGCCACGCCCAAGGGAGCTTACATGTTCCAGTGGGATCAGGCGCAGATGAGTGCCGAAGCTTCCTCATTGGACTCCAAGACTGTCCCCTCATCTGAGAGTGTTGCCGAGTCTGTGCAAGATTCATCTGGATTGCTGGTACAATGCGATGACTCCATTAGCTCTAGCAAGGGCGTCATCCCTCTCTTCTCCTCCTCCGCCAATGACAATACCACCCCTGGGCAAGGGGTGGAATGTGACCCCGGAAAAACGGAACAGCAGTGTTTGCCCTCATACCCGGATATCCTGTTGGTTAGCGGATCCCCTACCAGCGGCACTGACTTGAGCCTCAAGGCTGTTCACAGTGGGGGATGTGAGACTGAGCAGATGGCGACAAATAAGGTCACTGAACTTGAGATGGTAGATGAGGAAGTGGCTGAACATGCTAGCACCCTTAAGGAGGCCTGCTTCAAGATTGTCCGACTGCCCTTTGAGATGCACTACTTGGAGGAAGTGCAGAAGGTGGAGTCGTCGGTGTGGTCTGTAGAGCCACTGGTCCCCTCTGTGGAGTGGATGGTCCAGCATGAGTTCTCGGAAGCTGAGAAGGTGAAGACTGAGGTTCCTGAGGGGCTAAACCTGAACCAAACTCCAACATCTCCTCTGGAAAACTGTCCAGTCACCCCGCTGTCTCCTTACCTTCCCTCTGCCAGCTGGCTAGCAGACTTCGGTAATGTGTACTATTACAGCAAGATGCCCCCGAGCATGCAAGCGCACCTGAGCAACTTCAGCAGCTCCTCAGAGCCTCCAGTGGGGAGAGAGAAGCCCCCCCGTGACCTCAGAGGTCATAGCACGGGTGGCAGGACCAAGAAGTGCATGCATGTCAGGGGGATGGAAGGAAAAAGCCACGTCGACCTCAAGAACCTCCTCGGCCAGTCGCTCGAAAATGTGTCCGGCACTGCTGGCAAGGGAGAGAGGAATTGCCCTCGATGTCAGGCCAAAGCTGACGTCTCTCTAGGTGTGAACCTGAAAGCTCCCAGCAGGAGCCACAGAGTTACTCATTTGTCCACTGTTGACCCGAAGTCTCAGACCCGCATATCCTGCAGATGTTGTGCGGGGAAGGTTCTCAGGAAGGGGCGCAGCCCCAACGTCTCCTCACAGAACAGAGATGAGGAGATGGAGAACAGTGCCCCCTCTGCAATACCGGGGCAGCCGGGCAGCGAGGGCAAGCGCGGCGCTGAGACCGGAGGCCGCGCTCCTCTGAGGAGGCACTCCGAGAAATGCTCGGTAAAGTGTTCAAAGCTTCAGGAGAAGAACTGTGCCTGCAAGGAGCACAGTGGTCCACCGGTCGACGAAGGAAACTGGTGGAGGCACGCTGACGGGGTGAGACACAATGAGGAGAACGTGGCTTTCATGAGCCTCGCCTCGGACAAGTGCGGAACGCCGGAGCGACGATGTGCTGTGCGGAGACGGCAAGCAGGTACAGCTAGAACTGCTCGGAATACCTGTGCCGTCCAGGCCGAGTTCTCATTCAGAGCTGACCATTGTCGGCCTCTGCGAAACACGTCATCTATAGTTTAATTGTAGAGGAACTGAAATCCGTGTATGCTCTAAGTGGTCTGTGTAATTGCTGAGCAGAGGTGTAATTGCATGTTTTGTGGCGACAACGGTGTGATTCAAATACAGATTCTTTTGTGGCAGATGCCTCATGGAGAGGAACACCGGTGATGTCTGACAAAGAGAGTGAGATTGCAGCTCGACGAAGGACCCCAACTAAACAGAAAAAGCAATGCGCACATTCACAAGGTAGGATCATATGATGCACACCCCTCCCCCCAGCCTGCTATGTGCTTCATCGTGGCTCATTGCCTGTTTTGCCCCTGAAAGCTAATTTTCATCCTCCCACAGAGAAACTGCACTTGAGCAAAACCACGGCACTAATGACGCACAAAAGTAAGTCTGCTGAGGACTACTCCAGCACCTGCACCAGGATCAACACCGGTAGTTCGCTTTGTTGTCTAGATGTCGAACGATAGTGAATCTGCGTCGACTGTAGCTTGATGTCTCTGCATTACTACTGTGGAGTGGGGCCACTGGCCCTAGCTGAAAGCTGATTGGCCCCCGGAGTGCCCCCTCATATGTGACACTGATTCAAAACTCTTATTGGCAAACGACAAGGTTGCCGCCTCCTGTATGAATTATCCTCCCCCACCTAAAATCCTTAAATCACCCTTGTTATGAATTATCTAATGGAGGTTGTGCTGATGATGGGTTTGGTTGTTTAAAATTCCTTTTTGACTTCTCTCCTCAGGAAGCTACACATGATTGTCTTGAAGTTCTTCTAGATGTGCACACCCACAAACGAAGATGTTCAGCACCATTTCTTAACCCACGACCACCTTTTCGTGAATAAACACTGCTTTGGGCAAGTTTGGCTCTGGTTATCCTTTGTCTGTCAGGGTCTTTCGGGAGCAGTAGGGAGCTGGCCGGGAATATCTCAGGTTGGGATCATCCTCTGTGACCCAGTGGCAGCGAGTCAGCAGATGCTTCTGGGTTAATCTGAACTGGTTGCTGCTGCGATGGTCCTGTTCTGGACCTTCATGCTACTGGTACAGCCTGAAGCGTGTGGGCATTGGGCTGTAGGTGACGTCACATGGTGCCTCCTCATTAACTCTTCATTCTTCACCCTGGTAGGTCCTCCTGCTGGCATCAGTGCTGGGGATAAAATGGCCGCCAGTCACTAATCCAGGGAGTTAACAGCCCCCTTGTTTTGGCTGCAGTGGGGGTGTTTACGCCTTTGGATAGCTGGCTTGTGTGTGACGACCTTTAACCAAGACTGGATACTGTGCAAAGTGTGCAGTCTTGCCAGTGTGGGTTTTGTGATGCTGTTTGATTCCTGCAGGGGGTGCTGTTTCCACACCAAACAGGGTTTCGGTCCCTGCGGTTCCTGGCTGTCAGATGGACTGTGCTGCTCCTTCTAGCACTGGGTGTCCTTTGCTTCACTTGGAGCATGTTTAGTGACAGCCTGAGAATCTGATTCTGTTGACCAGCTGTCGTCTTCATTGACTGACCTTGAAATAAACTTTCAGCGGTTGGGGGTCTTGTTCTTCATCCATGATTCTAAACTACAGTCCTTTTATGCAAATAGTAGGGGGGGGGGAGGATTCTCCAAATGTGTTCAAATGGATTTAGTGATGGGAAGAATTGCTGATTGTATGGTTGCTTTTGTGAAAGTTAGTGTCCAGAGCATTATGATTATTCTGGGGGGGTTGGAGTTGAGATGTTTTGTTCTTTTGGTTGTGTGTTCTGTGGGTCCGTAGTCTATGGCAGGGTTATTCAAATCATGGTCCTCGAGGATCGAGCACTGCTGCTTTTACTGCCTTCCTTTACCGGTTCGCCAGGTATGAAGCCTCTGACCCACGGGTGACCTATCTTATCCGCAAAGGGCCGCTGTGGATGCAGGCTTTTGGGATAACCTATAGGTCAGCTGTTCAAACCCAGGTGTGAGGGTTACTCAGCCAGCCGGTCCTCCTAATTAGTAATCCAATTAGGTAGTTGCAGCGAAAACCCGCATACACAGCGGCCCTTTGCGAATAAGATTGGTCTGGGCACCCCTGCTCTGACCAATATGAATCGGTAATTATTAAACTGACTACCTGGGAGAATTGAAAACGAGGCCTGGATTTGGAATCGAGGTCCAGATATGAAGAAGCCTGGCCTCCGGGCATGTAGCTGGCACCTGGAAAGGCCACTTCCTGTGATGTCCTCAGGTCTCTGCCTGTCTGCCCGTGGGCCTCGCCCTCCACTGCAGCTCTGGCGCAGAGGCCTGCTGCTCGTACGTTTTGGAAAACGAGCCCCTCTAGCTTTGTTTTCCTCTCTTTTCCTTCTCTAAGATAATGGAGGATTTTTTTCTTTCTTCCTTCCTTTCCTTGAAGCTTGGCTGTCCAGGCCTGGCTGTTGGGGGGTGGCAGGCTCTAGCAGAATGACAATGCGACCCCCTCCAATCTACGGCTACTTTTGTAATTCTCCCCTCCTAACTGCTGGGGATGATTCTGAAAGTATGTTTTCCCTTATAAAGCCGGTGTTGACGGGCTGCTGTGTTTCTCTGCACATTGTTTTCGGCTCCCTCAGTAACGCGGCCGTTTCGGTTTCAGGATGTGCCGCTTGGAAACGCTCGCCTTCTCCTTTTGAAGTTGCCGGAGTGCTGGCTGCGGTCAAGACGCTCCCTCACCTCTCGCGGCCTGTGCATCATGTTCGGTCACCTCTCGATGACCGAAAGCCTATCGGATTAAATCCACTATTCATTCGCACCTCGGGTCGTCTATGTAATTCGATCTGTAATTTGCATCGGTCGGTGCCCAACCGTGGGAGTCGTTCCCCTAGTTTGACCTGTTTGTTCATGATGTCAGCGTTTGGCACGTGTTCATCCACAAAGAATCCAGTCACTTTAGGCTTTTGAAGTGCTTGGCATTGGATTAGGGTGTGGCTAGCTGGTGTTTAGGGGGCCCTTTTGAGGATCTGTACCGGCCATGTATAAAACATCACCCTAAAGAATAGATGAAACGTCAGACAGGCCATCTCCGTTTGCTATGGAGCAGGTGGCCTCCTCAGAGCTGATGTTTGTTTAGATACTCGCACCAATGTTTTTCAATTGCTGCCTTTCTCTAACCTGTCGTCCAATTTTGAATTTCTATTGTCCCGTTTTGCGTCTCTGATTACTGGTGACTGGATAAAAGCATGAAACGGCCGCGTGTTCACATTTACAGAAACATCGACCGTCTTGCTGAGAGGCCGCCGTCCGCCGTGTGTTAGTCTTATCTGCCGGTATGGTGGTGAGAGCATATTGAAGTCGATTTAATTGGATTTGGGGCATAATTTGACTGCATTAAAAGTACAATGCAGTAATCAGAGTGGACTGACGGGCGCTGCTAAGACAAAGGCGTGGAAAATTTTAAATGCGTTTACACAACAAAATGGTTCTTGTTAACCTTGGGGTTGAATTTGGATCTGTGTACAAATGCCATGTAATCCACAAAACAAATCATGGGAAATGTGCAAATCTAGTACGTCTCTGTCTGGGTATTTGCGTAGGACTTACAACTGGCCTGTTCACCTGCCCAATGCACCATGGTAGTTTAATACCGGAATGTGCTATAACATCAGGGGTGTGTGTGTGTTATTTTCTGTAATGAGCTAATGAATTATGTGGTTGGTTAAAACACTGTGGGATGATACACAATGTTATCATTAGAGAAATGCTCATAACCAAGTAGCCAAACAGATTTTGATTGGGAACAGCAGCACTTTTTTGCCCTTAATTAAATAAGCAATATTTGAAGTGAATAGTGAAACTTCCAGTGCTGTTACTGATTTCTGGGGTCATTGTAAATGACCTGAGGATATCTGTATTTCTCAAAGGAATTTAGTTTCTGTTAGCTGAGCTTTAACACAGTGAAGTTTCTGTTTTGTTGTTACGCTGCACACCATCACATTCCTTCTGGGGCCTTCCAAGAATCCTGAAGGCGCCGGAAAACCTGTTGGGCTGCAACCAAGATCTGGTGATGGCTGAAGCTGATTGAAATTCGGGGAAATTAAGGAGGCCCCTCCCCCCAGGGCCGGGCCGGGCTTGGCCGAGTGCGGGCCGGGCCCTGCCGATGGCTATCGCCCCGTGGTGAGTGTCATGGCCTCCTCATGGGAGGCGGAGGAAGCAGTCTGCCAGGTTGGAGTACCAAGTGCCCGGAGCAGACAGGCCTGTAGCAAGATCCCTCTTCGATGCTAAAGGCGGTTAGCGGGTTAATGGCTGTTCCCACTCCGTCCTCCCCGGCAAACATTTTACATTTGTTTACCGCAATTTACTGTTGCGATCAGCACCGTCTTGGGAGGCGTAATGTGAAAGTGCGACAAGTAATCATTCCTGAGTAGACGAGGCTTACGAGAAACGCAGGTATTTTGCATTAATGGCTCGTATTAAAGCGATACTGGTACCCGCTTCCACCTTTGTGAATGACATGTAGACGCGTATTTGTGCTTAATGACCCAGGGGCTGATGGGTAGAAGGGGGTGGGATTTTTGGGGTGCTTATTTGGTGGCAGTAACACAGATCCAGGAGCGTGGCCTAGAATAGGACCGCAGATGAGGGGCAGCAGGGCCATCTGCCTCATTAATGGCATCACTTAGGCTCCCTTAGCCTGCAGCCTTTTAATTTGTTATATCGCAGTGATTGGTTTGCAGGGGTCACACGGGGTAGATGTGCGTATTTGGTAAGATTAATATAATTTATGATCCTGGCTGACTCTTAGGGTACGTGTGCTCAACTGTGTAACTTTTATTTTTTTCTCCTGGTGTGTGTGTGTGTGTGGGGGAGCTGACTCATCATTCTAAGCCCACGTCACTTTGCACGATGCCCCGCGGTGCAGGACGGATGGTGCAGTGGGTTGCTGTCCTTGGGATGCCAAATTAGCTTGGATGTGGGGAAGAGATGAGACGGCTACAGCGGTGAGTCTGGGATCTTTTAAGGTTGGCGACGTAAGAGGGGCCAACCTTATCATTAGCCAATTGTATGTTTTGTATTAGTGAGGGACAGAGTAGGGGGCACTGCGGCAGCCAATCAGCTTTCAGTTGGGGTCATTCCTTCTTTTGGTCCTGTCCCTGTATAGCTCCTTCATTTACCCTGAGTGTGTGTGAGATAAATCCCGAGCTAGCACTCCTGAGTGTCTGTCATGAGGTTTTAAAAGTTAAAAATTCGGTTCCTGATTCTTAAGGTTTTTTTCAGCTGTGCTCTCCACAAACCAAGGTGCACACCAGGACTAAGATATAAAACTTTATTTATCCTGAAGGAAGTTGTTGTGCCATGGCATTACTTTCATCATGCTTAAAAGTACTGAAAATAAAAAATACTACAAACACAAGAATTTCATTATAATCCAAGACATTAGAAGTAAAATATAATACTGGGGACCATTTCATTCTTCTCTGCAGTCATACTAGCAAGAACGGGCAGGACGGCTGGGGGCCCCCGAGCCTGAAAACTTAAGCGATAACTGGGTGGCGAATTTTGTTTTGGTTTTACGAGGGAAGCTACTACTACCTCTCATAAATTCGCCACACGGCCGTTATGGCAGCTCTGTTGGCTCTGAATCGCCGATTAAGGAGGGAATAGCCAAGCCAGAGTGGAGTAGCTTGAGAGCCAAGTCCATGAGTAACGCGACATCAGTAAGCCGTCCTACCCTGGAGAACAACGCGGGTCCCCCTAAACCATAATGTTCACCAGATGCTTTGATTCAGTACATATTCTGCTGGTATAAATGGATGAATGTAAAGTTAACAATAAAAAAATAAAAAAAACACAGAACCCTAGAGATGTAATAAACCTCCCTTTGACTTGGCACAGTAGACGCTGTTATGACGTATTTCCGGAAGCTTTTGTTTACATTTTTTTTTGTCCGCACCCTGTGTCTCTCCTGGTTTCTTAGAAACAGTCAGGCGCGATCTGTAACGATAAAACTTGGAAAAAGCCATGGCAGAGTGTGGCCCAGTGCCCTTTCTGAAAACAAACAGCAGAAAGGATTTAATCGACCCCCCCCCACGCCCTGGGGTGTGTATTCCACACACCGGCTCTGCGAAATGCCTCTTTCCCTAGCGGCTATATTATCCGGCTGGTTCTCATAAAGTGCTCGTGTCCGTGCTTGGGCGCGATCGCTACGCGGCACGAGTTTCTCACTGTGATGACTCGAAATGCGATTTGGTTCCCAGAGTGTGAGACAAAAATAGAATCTTCTGACTGAGGACACTTGGGCGACTCGCCTTGTTTGGCTTCGCCTGTGCACGATACACTTGAACGCTTCCTGGTTTTGTTTATGCGGAGGGCCGTGTCCCACGAGGCCGTGCTGTTTCTCATTGTCTTATTGCATTCTGCAGTCTGCTTGGGTGACTCAAAACAATTATGATTAACGGAGTGCTGGCAGGGAAGGAGAATGCTGGCTCTTTACATTTGCGTTCCCACAAGCACAGATACTGTACACTGGGGCGGGGCAACAGGTACACTGGCCCAAGCTGAAAGCTGATTGGCCCCTGAAGTGCCCCTTCCCCTGTCACTCACCAATTCAAAATGTATAAAATGTATATAATGATAAAATTGGCCTCTATATGAATTATGGTGAATTATATACCCTTTTATGCTGTAATTGACCACATGTATGCTGAATTTACTCTCACCTAGCTGATGTCAGTGCTCCCGAGCTGATTTAATAGAACTGTCAAAGTTGTCCGTCCTCCTTGAGACCTTGTGTGTTTCTTTTGCAACTGGCTACCGGTTCGAGTTCACATGGAGTCCTCGTTACTGGTGGGGCAGGTTGCCATGGGAACAGGCCCTCCACACTTCCCAGATGTCAGCGAATTCTGGAGCCCTTTGAGGTTTGCACATCCCTCAATGGGCCTTGCTGTCTGTTGTAGATCCTTGGTGGGAATGGGCCAGGAAAATCAAAACCCTGCTTCTGACCTCAGGATCCTGCATGGTGTGGAATGAGCTGCTCTCACAACTAAATCTCACAACGCAACTGTTTTCAGCCACCTGACAGCATTCCAGAGTCTACAGTTTCTTTTCTGTGTATATTGGGTGTGCGTTTGTTTGGGACGCCTAAATGTGCAACATTTTTACTGAATTATTAGTTTCGTAACAAACAAACAATGTCTAACATCTATACATATCTTCAGCAGTCATTTTTTTAATTGTCATAATTATTTTTGACTGACTCATTCAGTTCTGTTTTTGCAATTTCATTGTCTCCCAAAGTGATACTAAACTTTGGCATTACTGCAGAGGTGTTACTAATTAAAAAGCACCCATTTAGACTGCTTGTCAATGAACTCAGAACAGAACTATAATTTGGGTTTCAATTTATCAGTACTTGAATGTTTTACTTAAAAATGTTGGTTATTTCTAATGTGATACATTTTTGTAAACAAATTAATAGAATAGTGATTTGTGTTACAAGACCAATACTTTTGATTGATTGATTGATTGATTTCCCGGTCCTTCTGCGAGCGCGGCATGCCCTCTTCCCGGTCCTTCTGCGAGCGCGGCATGCCCTCTTCCCGGTCCTTCTGCGAGCGCGGCATGCCCTCTTCCTGCCTGGATTCTAAAGGCTTTATTCCTCTGACCTCGGATCCTAGGTGCTGCTGGTATTCCGTTGTACAGTAATATCTTACTGTTCTGCACAGCAAGTTGTGCTATAATTATGTAACAGTGCTGATGGTCTTACTCTAATGTGTTTCTTTGCTCTAAAATGTACACATCTGACCAAATAGGGGAATATAAATGTAAATATATAGAGCTTCCTGGCAGAGATTACAGTTCACCTATAACGCTTTATGCACATTTATTATACTTTTTTTTGAGAATGCAGGGTCAGACTGTCTCTGGAGCAACTGGGGGTGAAGGGGCTTGCTCAGTGACATCACTCTGCTGACCCAGGGATTTTAAGCAATGACTTTACAATCACAGGCACAACATTCTAATGGGCTTGGACACACAATCAGACCTTCCAGGGTCAGATATCGCTCAGGGTGGGGGGGGTCCTCCATTCTGTCTGGTTAAGTCACTCCCCCCAGCATGGAAACGTTCAGGCTTCAGGCGATAGGGTTACAATGTGGCTAATCATTTGAATCATGGGTCTGACGACACTGATAAAATCAAAACAACAAAAACTGCGATTGTCTGCAATTTTTACCTCCCATTGCTCATTCTTGTACCACATTCTTTGATAAAAATAGTAACAGTAATAATCCTCTGTAACTCAGTAGTATTTTTAGTTTAAGGCCCCGTTCTTCATTTGTACCTCGCCTTCACTCCCCTGTTCCACTTGCCGCGGACGATACTAGTTTAATCACTGGTGAATTCATAACAGCCTGTTATTGATTTTCAACTCGAATGAAGGGAAGCTAATTATCATCAACAATTACCGCTCGTCTCGCCTGAGCGATTAGCTACTGCACCAACGAAAGTTTACGCAGCGTGTCACGTGTCTACTCGTAATCATGGTACTTAATTATGGCTCCAAGGTTATTGCTTTTAACTTAATTTACCTCATTTGTGTATTATGCTAAATTGCTTATGCTAATTGAGTGCGGTGTCATGTGATGTTCTTTAGGGTGGGGTCAAGAAGGGGTGGGGCCAAGGTTATTGGATGTGGTGGATGGCTGCATATAGCACCAATGAATCTGGACTAATTTGTATACAGGAAATAATCCCAGCTGTATTGTTGGGGACTCCCCCAACAAATACATGATTTCGTCCCAAACAAATTGTCCCCAAACACTTAAAACACATATTAAATACTCCTAAATGACAATAAAAAAAATATCAAATAAATATCACGCAAATAAAATAAGAAAGGCTGTCATGCTATTATTAACTCACTAACGGTAATATGTTAGGATGTAGCTTTACACTGTCAATAAATTACGGTATAATAAGAAATATGACAGCTGTATGGCTGCAGCATTACGAACATGTAATGCACATTTATTACATGGTTTGTTACGTGGTTAATCGGAAACAGGTGCCGGCATGTTATGTTTCTAAACGATTTAATGTGCAATTACTGCCTCCCGTATCCCTGCCCGTCTGCCGCATCCCAAGTCTGCAGCTTTCTGTGCGGCGCGTCCCGAAAAGGCCCCAGATTCCGCCTCTTGCTGGTTCGTCCCGGCCGTCTGGCCCCTGGAGTGCTCTCTCCTGGGACCTGCGAGCAATTTGCTCCGTTGATTACAAAAACAAGGTGTTAAGATGCACCACCCCCCTCCCATTCGCGCAAATTTCACACACGCGTGAATTCCCACTGCGGTTTTTTTCTTTAAATGCCATTCGTTGATGGTTTGGAGCCCGGGGCGTTGGACTTGGGGTGTGATGAAATTAATGGCAGAACAGCTTTATCCTGCTTCTAGGCCTCATGTTTCACCTCCCCGGCCACTGTGAGCTGTGTTAAGGAAACACCAATATCGGGGGGGGGGGATTAAAGGCGCTATATTAAAATCACTAATAGCGTTAGGCTATCTTCAGCAACCAGCGACAGGTACAGATGTAATCTCTTTTGTCCTATACCAGTTATCTGCTTTTAGTGTACTTCCAGTGAAATGCGCATTGAATCGATCTCACGCTAATGGACTTGCCCATTTATTAGCTGAACTCACCATAAGTGCGAAGCGTAAAATCATCTCTTTGATTTTGCGTAACCCGTGCAAAGGCATGCATCGATGCATCTGCTCACCCCCCCTGACCCAGTCGAGCCGAGCCGCTGAAGCCCATCATTATGTCAGCCTTTGATCTTACCTCAGCCGTATGATAAAGCGATTTCCACATGACTTTGGGGGGGGGCAGGTTCAATTTATTTCAGCATCTAATGATTACAG
Source organism: Brevimyrus niger (assembly GCA_015164015.2). Taxonomy (NCBI): domain Eukaryota; kingdom Metazoa; phylum Chordata; class Actinopteri; order Osteoglossiformes; family Mormyridae; genus Brevimyrus; species Brevimyrus niger. Next base: position 19,671,593 of record JAABNY020000082.1, read on the forward strand.
CGTTAGATGTTCCTGCTGATTTTTAATGGCATATGAAGGATTTAAAATTTTAATGCATCTTCAGTTTGAGATTTAACAGCAGGCCATTATATGAATTCAATTATCAATCCAGATGAATATACGCACAGTGGCCATTTTATTAGGTACGCTTAGCTAGCACCTATAGTGACTTGCCTCCAGATCCACTCCAGGGGTAAGTGATTTGTAGATGTAGAGAAGCCTTTCTGCACACCAGTTATACTGAGCGGTTACTTGTGGCCTTATTACTGTTAGCTTTAACGATCTGGCCATTCTCCTCTGACCTCATTAACAAGGTGTTTTCATCCTGACAGGTTTCTTTCCATTTGTGTTCATCACACCATTCATTGTACCCTACACCACGTAGCGTGTAAGAAGGTCCCAGGTAGGTGGCTGTTTCCACTCGGCTGGAGCAGGAAGGGTGGCATTAATGATCCACCTCGTTCAAAATTGCCTGTTCAGAGAACAACTGGCTGTTCAAAGAAGCAGGCGGCTCGCATTAGTGAACAGGTGTACTTATTAAATCGGCCACTGCGTGTGCCCTTTCAATGCATATGGTGTAACTGGAAACTGGGGCACATGTAGGACACAAAACAACACAAACGGACCGTAACGGCGTAGGGATCAAGCTGAAATCCAGCTGGAGGCCGACCACCATGTGATGACAGTGACACTCGTTGAGTCATTTTGTCACTACCGCGCTATATTAAGGTGCTTTTTAATCGCTCGTTAGTACGGAAGTGGCTGGTCCTGGTCTCGCTTGCATCGTAGATCTGGTCGTGAAGACCAGTGAGGGGACGCTATACCCTGGCCCTTCAAACTGGGACAAACTGGATTAAGAATGCTTCATCTTTACTGGGGAAAGCAGCAAGTGCTTCAGAAGTGACTTCCCTCACTGAACCCACTCTCCGTTGTGTGTTAATGATCTTGGCCACCTCATCCCATCCACTTCAGGTTCCTATTTCATGCAATGGCGTCTTCCAAATCGAGGAAGCACGATGTCCAAAGTTACTAGATCTGTCAGAACGTTCACCGAGGAGCCTGACTGCGGGCTCAGCGTTGTAACAGCCAATCAGAAGCCAGCCAGTCCTCTCCAACCTGAATGACATCGTCGCCGCTAAAGGGTTTTGTCACACGTTGCTCGGAGCAGCTGCGCTTATTAATTGTGTTTTCACTCAGTTGTTGCAATTAATCTACTGCCGTAAAAAGATTATCAGCGCTGGAGCCAGAGGAGAAACCGTTTCACTTCTAATTATAACTTGACGGCGTCTTGGTTTAATCACGCTCCGACTGCCGCGGCAACAGAGGAACCGCCTGAGGGAAGGATGTCCTTTCCAGAACTTTGCATGGTCGATCATGGGCTTCCTGTTTGCTGACCTCCCAGCTGAATGACTGGCTTGCAATGCAGTATTTTATGACAAGCAGACAACAAAGAGAGCGGGCAGGTGCATTGAGGTGCATCAGGAGGCACTGAGATACAGGAAACCTTCCTCTGACCCAGGGAAAAAAAAAAAGTCAGATATAGGCAACAGCGTCCCCTACAGCATGGGTGGTGCCTGAACAGGTGTCTTGTTAATTTGTCCATTGTTATTCAAGATGCATAGGAGGTCTAATCTAATTACTCATCCTGAGGGGATGCAAATCAGCAAGGGAGGGGATGTCGATGTTCGCGTGGGCGATTCACTTTGCCAGGCTTTTTCATTTCCTTGTCGAATTGATTGGGGTTATCAGCTGGTGTCTGATACAACCTTATTTTGTCCTTGCCCCTACTGGGACCCCATTGACGTAGCTCTTCCCAGTCCGCCCCATGTCCTCCTCAATCCCTTCCACCCCTAACCCCAACCCCAAAAAAACTCCAAGGTAATTTACATATTTTTCATTTACGTCAAACCAGACTACCCCCCCCCCCACGCTGAAATATACATTATAACGCACACTCCGATGGCCCAGTTAACTACTTTTCTTTGTTCTTACCTCAGAGCTAAAAAAAGACATGATGTAAGCCCTGCCTTCTCCACACTGCCTTTAACCTGTCTGGAACTGAAGACACCTTTAATGGCAACACTGTCCCTAATCTGTCCAGAACCGAATTCTGTTCCAGCTGTGCCTTCTGCTCATTTTCAGCACAATCATTTTATTGCCTGAAAGCAGTACCACACACAGAGATACTCAGAGCAGCTAGAGCACCTCAGAGGTACCGGGTAAGCAGATGATTACCTGGGCTGGTTACCGTGGTAAACTGCAAACCAGTATAGACTCAGAAGGGATGCTGTGCCTTTCAGCCACTCCCCTGATTGGGGTTATTTGACCGCTGGGAGTTTGTGTGTTTTCTGACAGAATGTATCGACTATTCCTGAACGCTGGAGACACATCTGCCTGCTGTAACACGGCATTCGGGGAGGGAACGACCTTGAAGAGGGTGCCGTGGGCCCCTGGTGTGTCGTGGTAGGAGAGGCGTTATTCGGCCATTGCTGCTCTCTATTGCCACAAATGTAACTAGCTGGGTATTAAACCAAATGAGGTGAGTAACAGCAAGTATAAGTATTAACGAGAAACCATAATGAGGTGGGTATTAATGAGGAACCAGAATGAGTTGGCTATTAACAAGAAACCGCAATGAGGTGGATATTAATTAGTTGGGTATTACAAGGGACCGTAATGAGGTGGGTATTAATGAGATCCTGAAATGAATGTGAATATTAACGGAAAGCCATAATGAGATGGGCATTAACAAGAAATGATAACGAACTGGGTATTAATGAGGAACAGTAACAAGAGTATCAAAGAGAATACGTTAGATCAGGGGTGACCAATCTTGTTCCTGGAGAGATACCACCCTGCATAGCTTAGGTACAGCCCTATTCTAACACGCCTGATACAGATAATCAGGCCTGTTAATTATATCTTAGTATGAGAACCAGCTTAACTTCAACATAGCTGACTCTAATACTGAGGTGATACTGAAGGTTATCTCTATCAGGTGTGTTAAATTAGGGCTGAAGCTAAGCTATGCAGGGTGGAAGCTCTACGGGGGCAGGACTGGGCAGCCCTGCTTTAGAAGGTGGCAATTAACATGAAATTGTAACAAGTTGGGTATTAATGAGAAACCGAACTGAGGTGGGTATTAACGAGAAATTGTAATAAGGTTAGTAATAATGAAAAATCATAATGAGGTGGTTATTGATGAGAAACCGTATCGAGATGGGTATTAAGAAATCGTAATGAAGTGGGTAATAATGATAAACTATAATGAATGTGAGTATTAACAAAAAATCATGACAAGGTGGGTATTAACGAGAAAATATAACAGGTGCTTTCACATTGAAGTTCCAGAGCCTGCATGGTTCCTGCTCATATGATTCCGATCTGTCTTGACACAGGACTTTTTGAGTGTTATTTTAACACTGCACAGAACTATGACCTTTATGTCAAATAAGCATGAGAAATGCAAAAAGCTCGCAGGTTAACTTCACACATACTTCAAAAACTACACTGCCACCTCATAACAATGGAAAATGAACAAGTTATTTGTTACTCGTTGGGGATGGGGGGTGATTGTGGTAAAAATATTACACAGCCTTTATTCATATTTTATTCATAAGATCCACAACATGTTTTCATTTTTCATTATTATATCTGGCCAGCATATCGTTCTTTCACTTTCCACAGAAGGGAAAAAAAACAGTGTAACGTTACTCTGCTAATATGCTCTGGCAAGTTTCACCTCTGGCACCGGTGATATCAGACAAAAGTATATTGGTTATCGAGCAAATTTTCTGATGCAGAAATATGGAGAGGCAAACAAACGTAACTGAAGTAAAAAAAAAAAAAAAAAGTTTCATTTTGTCACACCCTGCTCCGGACGCTCCTTATTGTGTGCCACACCCACCTCGTTACCTTTTGTTCTTGCCTGATTGTGGTCACCTGTTGCCTGTTCAGTCTAGCTTGTCTTTTGTATTTAGTCCGTGTCTCAGTCAGTTTCCCCAGATCGGTCATTAACGTCTACATGTTTGTGAGTACCATGTCTGATTTACCCCCATTATTGTCATCATCCTTGTTGCTCCTGCCTCCCTTGTCTGCTCGTCGCTCACCAATCGTGACACATCTGCTTAATTTTTGCTCTGTTTATTATATCTCTTTTCACCACACTTCCAAGTTCCATGTTAATGGTGGTGCTTGTGGTGAACCAATTAACAACCTGTCACTGTAAGCACCTCCTCGTATTCGAATGGAAAGTGCCTAACCTGGAGTAGGTACTAAAAAGGGAACTGCCTCTGTGGAACTACAATTGGACTGAGTTCCTGCAGTGTGAACGCGACAAAAGTTCCTTGTTCTGGAAAAAGCTTCCTGCAGTGTAGAAGCGCCCAATATGTTTGGTATTAATATGAAACCGTAGCGAGGGAGGTATTGTAATGAGGTGGCTTTTAATGAGAAACCGTAACGAATGTATTAACGAAAAGCTGTAACGATGTAGGCACTGGCGAAAAACCGTAACGAGGTGGGTATTGATGAGAAACCATAACAAGGGTCCATTAACAAGACACTGTAAGGAGATGGGTGTTAAAATGGGCCTGTGAACGATGCCGCCTATCGCAGGACAGGCTCCCACGACTGGATTTCTTTGTCTTCATTCCCTCCCCGGCTGCCGCAGGCACGTTGACACTGACCTCGGGCATTCAGATAGCAGCTTCTGTGAGAATGTCCTCAGGAGGCGGGCCTGCAGGTGGCCGTCCATTACGAGGGTCGTGTCGACCGGGCGACTCATCCGTCTGGCGTTTTGTCACCGTGGCCTGTTTTTAGCACCTGTGTGTTTTTTTTTTCCTGCTCAGATGAGGTGAGAATGCGGCGATAATGACAGCTCGTCAACTGCACGGGAGATCCAATCAGGCCCCTCGGACTGGGAGTGCTGCCGTCGTCTGCTCTGCTTACTTCTTAACGACGGTCCTGGCCCATGCCCCCCCCCCAGTTTAAAATAAATGACTAGTTGGGATGTGACAGACGATGGCTGAAAGCCATTCTGAGGGATCCAGGAAAACAAGGTGCTCACGTGAAACCTCAACGAAGAACCGCACGTCAAAAACAACAGCTGCTGTTCCCAACGACGCTTACCCTATTCCTTCCAGCCGATTGGTGGTAGCCCGGCACACGGTTTTGCAGGTTCTCGGCTCATGTTCAAGCTCTCCCGTTACGGGCAGACCATGGTCCTCATGAATTGAAAATAAATCCATCCTGCTGCCGGCAGCTTCAGGCAGGTAGAAGTGGAACTTGCTTCAGATGAAGCTGACAGCTAATCTGTGGAACAGTGAACCGCCAGACCGAAAATGATTGTGTGCTTCTTTTCTTACTGGGGCGCCAGGTACTGTAGTGAGTCAGGACAGGGGACCTGTATCCAGAAGGCTGCTAGTTTAAGTCCCAGGAGGGGCCAAGTTGTTATACCCTTGAAAAGGGTACTTAACCTGAATTCCTCCAGTTGAAAAAAATGATGTCATTCTGGATGAAAATGTAAAGGAAGCAGCAGACTGTCTCCCGAGGAGGATGGGGCGTCGCCAGGACCGAGGAGGAGAATGGTGCTGTAGGTCTGGATCGGGGGGGGGTCTTCTTTATGGGCACAGTCCTGCAGGCTGACGTCACTGATCCAGCAGTATGTTTTTAATCCACTTGATACTTCAGCCAGTTTTCCCAGCATATCTCTCTGGGAATCTCCTGCCACTCACTTCATTGTCTTCTGCTGTGATGGAGATTTGACAGAAAAGCCAGCCGGAATGCCCACAGAAGCCCGGGGTCGTGATCCCTGCTTGTGCTGCCTCAATCCCGACTTGATGATGTAATGTGGGCAGACGGGAGATTGCCCTAACCTTCTCTCCCAACTGAAACAGAGGCATCACCAATCCCCCCCCCCTTTGTCATTTTAAACAAGGGACTGTCCCCTTAACTGCGCTGGATTTGATATTCAGGCTGTGTGGTCGTGCTCCCATGAATCAGGGCAGTATATCTTGGCAAAAACCTTAAGTGGCTTTCGATAAAGCGGCCCAATGCAAATGTGGTTGTTGCGATAAGAAGGTGGCAGCACATGCGATTTTAATGTCCATGTCGCAATATGGGGACACACAGATTTTGCTATGTGATACCAGCATAGTCAGTCTGTGGGATGCATAACCATGAATGGCATTTATTAAAATGTATAACACCTCTTGCCTTTCATCCAACAGCTTGTTTGATAAAGAATCCCAGTTTTGTGGGTGGTTTAAACAAGAGTTCATTCATTCTATTAGAGGATGTTACAAAAATGCATATTTCTCAGTAAAACTGTGTAAAGCTCCACCACCACATGGCTCGACAAGACTTACCATGGGACCCCCAAAAATCCAGAACTGTTTTTTTTTTTTTAATTTACCTGCAGCCCAGGTAACACAATATAAAATCAGCCTAAGTCACTATACTTCATGAAACGTTGTGGCTGGTAGCACGGGCTCTATAATAAAATCTGATAAATTTCTCAAGGTTTTGAGACATAGAGCTTGTTGCAACTTTAATCCTTGTGGCCCTTAACGACGATTTGCTAAGGAGTGGCAGGTAAGGTGCCCCCTTCTGAATACAGAGGAAAAGACCCAGATGCATTCAGAATAAGGAAGCACGGAGGTGGGGGTGAACTCTGCTCCAAATGCCAAATTCCCCGACCGGTAATTGGGCTGAATGACTGACGGTCTGACAGGTTTCTCCACACACGCGCAGGCGCAGAGAGCTGTCGGCGGTGTGGCACAAACAGGCGCCTTACATATTGCTCGACCACATGATAATAAATAGGCCTAATTATCATAAATAAATCAATACCATAGTGCCTCTCTGTTTTAATAGGGAACGAACTGCGGTACAATGCCGTGGCAGCCCCGAGGGCCCTTACACGCATTTCTCTTGGTATTTTTCTATCTAAGATATTACCGGGAATGTGGGAGGATTACAAAGGTTAGATTACCCATAATGCATTTGTTTTCTTTCTGAGACAAATCTTGAATATAAACTCGACAGAATCTAAATAAACTCACCAGATTTACATTGAACAACCATTACGTGTTATGTTAATATATCCATAGAAAATACATCCGTAGTAGTTCAACCTTTATAATATTATAGGCATAAGTCGTCGACAATAGCAAGAAGGATAATTGCTGTCACACGCAAATCGTGCGATGGGGAAACGCCGTTTGCATTTTGCGCCCATTTCCCCAATTGCAATAACAGACATCAGTGCTGTGCCAACCATCTGATAAGACTGAAGCGGGTAAATAATGTGGCTATCGCCTCCTTATTTAACATGCAACGCCTATAAAACAAATCCAGATTATTTTTTTAAAATAAGTTTACCTAAAAGCTTAAGTAGTGCACTCGGGTAACGAATGCGTAATTTATTCGCAAACGCCATGCATCTCTTTCCCATTGTTTGAGATTTCAGTCGCACACTAGCCGGTGAGCATGTTGCGTACTGGGACGAATCGCTACTTAAACCCTATATTTTTATCACAGTCTACGACCATACATTGCATGCACGGGCAGATGTCCTCGTGTTTAAAAAAATGATGTTCGTATAGGGAAATGCAAACATCAGGTATCTGTATCTGTAGTCTGGAATAATGGGCATCTATCGGCAGTAGGGGAAACAAAAAGAAATGATGCGGAATAGTGTTAGAAAAACAAAGAGAAAGCTTGCTGCATAGTGCTGAATCCCGAAGGCGATCTTGCCAAAATCTGGAAGGAACTTCCTGGCGTACCATTAAATATGAAAATCTCCAAAGTTACATCCCCTTATCAAAGATGCGAAATTAAAAATAACCTGGAATAAAAAGAACCTAGTTTTATATTATAATATGTATAAACACCATGTTTCAAATTTGCATATGTCCAACTGCCGCTAATTATTATGTGTAATCGGTTTGATATGTAAGTTTCCAAATGCACGTAAGGACGTGATATAGCACTCGTGTAGCGCCAGGGGGCGTGGCCTGCCCACGTGGGCGGTCCCATTTAAAGTCCATCTGCTCCGGGACTGAGAGCTTGGTGCTGGAAGAGCATCGCTGTGGATGGATTGAAAGAGGGAGGGGGAACACGAACGAAACGTTTAAGCATCGGAGGGAGCGTGTGTTCAGCGATAGAGCAGCGGAGCAGAGCGGCGTCGGAGGTGGACCCGCAGGTCAAGCACGCCGAAGCGCTTCATAGGTAAGCTCGCGTTTGGGCTTAACTCGCAGATCCGAACCGGATCTCCCTACCCCGGTGTGCATGTAGACAGCCGATCATTCACATCAGGTTGCCTCGACGTGTCCTCAAGTGTTTTTGCAGCCCTGTGTTGTGGAAGGAAGCGTCATACTCACGTTACCAGCAACACTAATAACGCACGGTGCATTATTCACTTGTGATTTATTCCTCTGCCTGTAGGTCTTTGTGTCACGAGTTACTGCCTCTAGTTGCAACTGTTTATACTTACAACCTGTCATCTCTTCTTCCGCAACGTGCGGCTTTTGTATCGACCTGGTTATTTTACCAAGACGAACCGCAGGGGAACGCTGCGACCAAACGGGAGTGCAACTGTATCGCACCCCCCTCCCCCCCTTCGTTGTTGTAAGGGGGGAAATCATGTGTGACAAGTCGCTTGAAATGTCTCAGAAGAAAGAGCGACAGCAGAGGTGCAGCTTTCTTTGTGTGGCGTATCGGGGACGCGGGGATCTGTCATTGTCACCCCCCCCCCAGTCTGCAGGACCAAACTGAACATCTCCTCAGTCTAGTCGACGTAGGACAAACAATGACATAACCAGGTGACAAACCAAACCTCCTCTTTCCATATGCACTAGGCTGCATAGGCTAGGGGCTGCAATGCATTGTACTGGTGTTCGCAGCAGTGCCCTGGGTCGAAAAACTCTGTTTATCGTCTCCATGCCGTTTTCATGGGAATGTAACGCTGCGATACCTAATCTTGGTTGGTAGGTTAGTGTAGTATTTTTGTCGACTATGGCATTACGTATTGCGAGACTGTTAGTCTGTTTTTAATTGCCAGCTGCGCCGTTTAGTTTCATTTTTGGAGTTCAGGAAAACATTTACGAGGCCATTTTCTTTTCAGGTGCACGTTCCACTCTAATAGAGGTGTGTAGAGTAGGGCATTCACTTGTCGGCGCTGGCTGTATCCCAGTTTCACCTGGCCGGACCTCACTCCGATCAGGGCAGAATTGTGTGCTTTTGCAGCCCTCGGATGGTAACTGAATATGTGGGATTGTTTTCTCACCTTATCAACACATGCCAAGTCCGGCGGCTCCATCCATGTTCGACCCATTTCAGATCGTCGGGTATAACGATCACGCAGGGTGTCTCCTGGGTCACAAAGGTCCGAGCGTGAAACAGCGCCACCTGTCTGTGTTCCTTTGCAAAACCTCCCTCGATGTCTGATACTTGTTCGTTTAGACGTCTACCGATTAAGACATATAATAGAAACAATAGGAAAAAAGTTCCCTCCCTTTTCCGTCCTAGTTTTGATTATGGGTTTTATTAGATGTATTGTGTATCCTAATGTTTTTCCCCTTTATTGAGATATGATTGAAGGTCCCACAATGAAGTGTATCACACGTTAGCTATTATTACAGCGTGTGACAAACGGTGGCACTGCGTTCGACCTCGCTGCCTGGATTAGCTTTCTGTAAACAACTCGTCGGTTTCAACTGGGTCACACAAAGCGCACCAAATGGGTCAGCATCCCTTCTCTAGACTGGGGACAGTTAGCCCGGGCCACTTTAGCCGCTTTGCCCACGGTTGGGTGGCCGTTGCTAATGATGCGTGTTGTCGCTTCCTCCATCTCTCTGCAAAGTCAAAGCTAAAACTGTACCAAGGACAGCCCGATCCCCTACCCCAGCCCCAAAACGATCCTGGTCGATGGTAATCTTCAAGTTGCGGTCGCGGGCTCACTTAAGCGGTGCCTTTTCTTTGAACTCCCTTGACCAGCCTCTGAGCCTGGGGTGGGGGGTAGGGTGGGACAGTATTAACCTTAAAAATACAAAATGTCTGTGTTTGCTTTAGATTATATGCGTAATGTTTGTTTTTTTCTTTACAGAAATCATTTAATCCTGTTATTTATTGACACGGTGAACCTTTGGTTTCGATTTGGTTTGATTATTATTGTCATTATTGTTCTTGTTTTTGTCAGTATTGACTATCCATCCGCCCATATTCTAGTCGCTGAACTTGCTGTCCGTGGTTCACCAAAGTGGAATTGCTGGGTGCATGAGGTGTTACTGTTGCTCTGGCCACTAGGTGAAGAGTGCGGAATGTCGACGTCCTCTCGGCATGTCCATCAGGTGGGGGTGGGGGTGCACACTGCATGCAGTGTTCAATCATATGAGGCCCTCGGTTATAATTGGGATTACTTCACAACTTTCAATTGGATTAGTGCCACAGAAGATGCGTAGATTTATTTGGTTAGGTGACTTGCACATAAAGTTTAATGGTACAACTGCAGTGCCCTTTCCCAGGATGATGCTACTTTCTTAGGATGGTGCTAATGCTGCTTTCCCTGCGCACTCGTGTTTTGGCCCGTCAGACGATTTCCCACAATGCATCAGGGGGCGCATTTTGTGTGTTGCAACCGATATCGTTATTTGCCACTGTGGTTCCAGTAAAAAATGTGCTTGTGCGTCTGCATATATTTACGGTTTTCCCTCGTGCTTTTGGGCAATTTGTTAAAGCAAAAGTATTAATTTTATTGATAAAGCTTTTGTTTGCTGGAACGGCTGAGGTAAATTAAGTAAACCAACCTTATTTTTCAGCATATGTTGTCAGGCGGCCTCCCTTGTAGACAATCAATGTGTTTTTTTTGTTTCTTTGCATTGTGTATACAGACAGTGTGGTGATCCATAGAGCGTGGTGTGCGATTTTAGGACACTGTACTGGTGATCAGGTTGTTGGGTCGAATCCCAATTTAAGCAGGATGCTGTTACAGTTGGGCCACTGACCGTGGCCCTTAACCCCCAATTATTCCAGGGATCCTTCTTTCTTTTAAAATGTAAGTAACTTTTATAAGAGTCTGACAAATGTCATTTAAATGACCTGGATCTTGGCATGTGCCTTACACCCAGATCGTGGCTTATTTTCATGCTTGGATTTCTTTGAGAATCCGACCTCCCCTGCCTTCCCCTGTGTGCTAGCGTACGGCCTCTGAAGGTGTGTGTGGTTTTCATGTTGGGGCCGCCCTTCGGTTGGAGGTCGGTCCATCTCGTTTCAACATCCAATAATACATGTCATTTTTAATAATGATGTCATTGTCCCGGAGATGACGGGGAGGGCGTTGACTGACAGCTGTGATTGGTGGATGTGTGATGGCAAGGCTGGAGATGCTGAAACGTATGATTGTCACGTCTAGGGAGCCTCTCTCATCCCTGAATAGTCAATCCCCAGTTTTGGGTCGAATTCAACTCCCCCCCCCTCGCCCCCCACTTCCTCTTGCTGGATGAAAGATAAAATGCAAAAAACAGGGGAAAAATGGATTAAATGACTCGTACTGTCAGTGTTGCTTGGATTAAATAATTAGTTTGCTCGTTCTGGAATGGATTAAATGATTAGTTGCGTCTTTCCTCATCGGATTGGGCGATTTTGCATTCTACCATTTCTCCCATTATCAGGCACGTCCACCTTGTGCAGCACTCATGCACGCAAGCTCCCATGCATGCACACTCATGTGGATGGAAGCTCGTGCAGCCTCTGTCACACACGCCCCCGCGCATGCATGCCCCCCGCGCCCGGCCCCATGCAGGCTTCTCTGCCCCATGCCGATCACGCTCATGCATGCACACTTCCGCCTCCCTGCTCGCTCAATCCTGCGCGTTCCCATGCTTGTGTATGCGAGCCGTGCGCAGCGCGCGCTCATGCAAATGCTCTGTGGTTTCCGTGCTGTGCCGCCCGTGGCCGGCCGCCCTTCCCCTCGTTTGCGTCGGGGGGCCCCGTGCGAGGCACCCGGGTGTTTCCTCGAAATGCGACGGGCCGATTGGCCCCCATCTGCCGGCTGTCGATTGTGTGCACAGTCTCTCGAGCAGTCAGTAGCCGCACCCTCCGCCCCTCAGCTTCTGCTTTCCCACCGTCCCTGGTGTCTGCCTGTGGTTTTGTGCTTTTTTTTGATTATGAGTGTCCTCCCCCCCCGCCCTTTCGACCAGGCTTAGGCTTGTTCTGATATCTAATTTAAGTTTACATAAAATCAAATTAAATTTCACACTGTTTCAGGCACTACGTCGTATGTGGTACTGAATGTAATATAAAACGCACCGATTTAATGGAAAAAAAAAAAGCCAAGCAGAAGGAGACTGAAGTTGCACCAACTTTTGATCAATGTATATTGGGGTTTCATTTTCTTTTCTTAATCTTCCTGAGCTCCTGATAGATGCTGACAGTTTATCGGCCCGCTTGAAATGTATATGAGTATAAATACAATCATTTACTAAAGCTGTCGGGGTGAATATAGGGAGTTTGGGTTATTATCTGTGCGAGACGTTTGTCTTCTGGCGACTGGGTGAATGTTTTGTGGTCTCGGCGACATGAACCCGAGCGTGGAAGCGAGGACGGCAGGGAGCGTTAGCCGCTTGCTCTTGAGTGAGTCTGGTGGTGGTGATGGATCAGTCTCTGGATGGAGTCGATGTGGTCGACTCCAGATCGCAGGCCTGAACTTCCGGGTCTTTGGGAATATCGCCAATGGCTGTACCAGATTGTCAAGACCCTATGAAGATGCTTTTGGGGATAAAGGGCGAGCTTTGAGAAGTCAGAATCATCCACTCTGAGATCGGCTTGCTGGCCTTTCCCGCCAGTCACCTGGGCTGGTGCCAATCCGACTTGTGATGGTTTTTTTGTTACACCCCCCCCCCCTTCCCCCCAGCATTCCCACAAGCACGAAACTGTGCTGCTGGGGACTTCCTGTACGGCGGTGGCGCGGAACCCGGTTCTGCTTCCTGCTCGTAAAGGGCTTGAAAAGCTGTAGCGCGTCAGCGACACGCTCAGAGACGATCTGATCTGGGTGCTGGCGGACGGGTGGAAGTCGACCTTCTGCTGCTAGTGCTCGTGGTATCCAGGGGTATGAGGTATGAAGGTCTGCTGGGGATTCGGAAGGGTGTCTGGGCGTGTGAGTCAGACTAAGGCACCACTCTCACATTTATCTTTTCTTTCCTCTAATGTTTCTCCCTCTGTAGGTGTAAGGAAGCGTCAGTTATTCTTTGCTGCGTAAGGGAAACCTGCTCTTTCCTTAAATAATCCTATTCAGGAGATTTACCCATTTAACAGTGCAGGGATATTCGTTGGCCGTGTATTTTTTTCGTCTCTCCCTTTCTCTCTCTCTCTCTCTCCTTTTTTTTTTTTTCTCCCCCCTCAGCCTGCATTCAGTCATGTGCCTCCAGCACGGTAAACGCTTGGGACCCGGGTCTGGCCCGCCTCCTTGGCAGGGTCTGTCAGGCTGACGAGGAAGGCCCCGCTAGGTCCCATCAGCAGGCGGCGTGCAGAGACGGAGCGCAAACCCTCACCTGGGAGTCGGGCCCCTGAGGCGTGGCCCCTGCCGAAAACCAGGCCCCTGTTTCGAATGCGGCCAGTGGGACGCCAGAAACGGCCCCTCTAATGGGGTGCCGGTGTGAGCCTTGGGGCCGCTCTGTAGCAAAAGGTGCTGTATGAAAATAAATTGAAGTGTATGTGGAGCCTAGTAAATGGAGGGAATGAATTTAGTCAAGGTGGATTTTTGTGGAGCGTAGTTGGGTGGGTGGGGGGGGGTGTCGAAGCAGATTGACCCGGAGGATCATTGCTCAGCGCTGAAAGTGTGTGTGTGTGTGTGTGAGGCTGCCGGTGAACATCCAAGCACAGCATTTTAGCGCTGCGGCAGATTCTGGGGGGGGGGGTGCTTCTCCGTGTGTTAAATGTGCTTTTA
>JAABNY020000082.1:19718624-19737466 GCA_015164015.2 Brevimyrus niger
TCTGACATTCAGTTTGGAGTTCAGGAGATTGCCTTGACCAGGACCACACCCCTAAATGCATTGAAGCAACTGCCATGCGATTAGTCGATTAGATAATTGCATTAATGAGAAATTGAACAGGTGTTCCTAATAATCCTTTAGGTGAGTGTATATGTATTCAACCAGTGTAAACATGCATAATACTATCACAGCGAATGTGAGGCCGAGACTAAAGTATTACCCTATGTTTCCGCTGAGAGATGTGCCGCGTGACTCATTTCCCTATGCGTACAAGTTATCTTAGGGTGGCGTTCACGGTTTGAATTCTGAGATTCAGATCAAGTTCTAGGTAATTTTTTTTCAAACTGGTTGGTACGACTTTTAAGAAATTCAGCTTCTAATGAGTTTGAGAATTGAAGTACCACTGTATGTATCTTTTATCCAGCAGTTTGCCCCCTGTTGGTGAATTAATGACAAGGCCCTTCATCAGATTATATGCGTGACTACACCTCTTGTTCCCCAGCCATTTCTACCATCATGAATACCAATGGCTGCCTTCTGCCTTATCCTTCTTCTCACTGTCCTTCTTGTTAAAGGGTACTTCCCTTATTTGTTGTTATTTTGATTTAAATTGGCTTGATAGTGACTGCAGGTGCACTGTGATTACCCTTGACAAATGATCCTTCATCTTGCGACAGTTGTAGCAGTACTGTCAAGCCACTCTTGCATCAGGGAGCCAGGCGGTTAAACACATCAGGGCTCTCACAAATGTGTCTCTGATTGCATTGGTGCTACAACAGGACCAATCAAATATTTTGATAATATCAACAGGGACGTCTGCAAATCATAGACTAACCCAGATCGGTGCAAGTGCACCAGAGACAGCAAACCATCTTGCACAAAGTGCTTAAAAAGATTTGCAGCTAGTCTCACATTGCCACAGATGTCAATATTGAGATGAGAATTTACGGGGGACCCTCCATTGCTATGAATGTTGAGTGTTGTGATTACGAATTAATGAGCTGGCTTCGGGTGCTGTGGTCCATGCATTAAATGAGGCTTTAATCATCCGTAAAAACCCCCGGCCTCAAAACAAACTTGGTCGTGCAAATTGCGTCGCTACGGTAAGACGAAATTGAAGCACAGTCGCATGCCGTGGCGCTCTGCTGAGGGCCCGAGTGCGTGATGTTGTTTTGAAGCAGCCGGCTCTGCGATCGGCTCACAATTCACCTCCTCGTTTTGGCAAAAGGGCTATAACTCTGGAGAAAATTTGACAAGAATGGCCTTTGACGTCCCTTCCTGAATAAACTGCCTTTGTCAATCTGCTTGATTCCATTTTGTCTGGGTCCGTGTCATGGATAGGGTGGCATGACCGAATTTTGGTGTTTTCTCATAAATAAACAGCGGGGCAGATGATGAGGTAAACAGAGAGAGCACAACATCGACTCTTTGGGGGACTGCTTAAGAATTGGGGGCGACGTGGTTTGATTACAGTACCAACACTGCCTCTTCATAAGTCTGGACCAGCCATCCTCTGGGTTTCCTGACAGTCCAAAGATACTGTGTTATACCCAGTTAATGACTCTATATTTCCCTTGGTGTATGTGTGTGTATGTGTATGACTGCACATAGAAAGTAGACTACCATCCAGGGTGTATCCTGCGACTGATTCTCTGATTGGCTGAGTGAATTATTGAGGAAGCAGGGAGCCAACTAGACACTGTAAACATTCTGTTGGGGGCGTGGCATCTATCCTGTTCCTAATAGCAGAAATTGCACTGAAGATATGTACAGAAACATGCTAAGGTTTCAAACTGCTGTAGCATTAACCCAGGGTTGGAGGTAGGTCACATGTTATCATGTTATAGTGATAGTAATTATATACTGATACAGATGTCCAGGACTGGAGGAAGATATAGCATGTTTTGTATAATAATTAACAAGAAGACAAATTTGTCAGATGTTTTTATAACCAAATATACAAAAACTATATACATTCAGATACACCTTGGTAGTCTCAAGGCAGACTGGCTTCTGACAGGTCTCACACATTGAAGTCCCTCACACCTTTGGCCATCCTCCCTGTAGGACATCTCTGCTTTCCACTCCATTTGGAAGGTCCACAGTATGATTGGCACTTCTGCAGATGGCCAGGCTCGCAGTCCGGTCTGAGCGGTACCCCGTGGTTCTGGTGGAACAGGGCAGTTGCCAATGTAGGGCTGAGCGATGACGACAGGGCTGTGGTCTAAAGTGGCAGGCAGCCATTTTAAAAATGGAGGATTCTAGGAGATGCACAATTTCCAAAATAAAAGCCTGTTTTTTGCAGGAAGCTCTTACGGCTTCTGTGGAGCATGACCTTCAGACACCTTCAACTCGAATTGGCACGGTGAGTCAGCAGTTTTGGGAAATGGGACTTTTATTCCTATATTGATGTCGTTCTAGAATTACTTAGTACAGTGTCAACCATTGAAGTCACTGGGAGTGTTTCTCAGTCACAAAATGCCAGCGTCTGCACACAGCAGCCCATTCAAGACAGGTCACCCAATGAAGTTTGCTGTCTTTTGTTCCTGTTTTTTCCCTACCTGTGCATCATCCAGACCAACCAAAAAAAAGGATTTGAAAAAAGTCTATGGAATACATTAAACATATCAACCATAAAATCCACATGGGATTACGATCTGTGAACTTCCTGAATGTCTGGCAACATTCAGAATTTCTGGGGAATTTCTTTAAATACACATAAAAATGGAATTACTATAAAAACACCGGTACGATAACCACATTACATCATTAGGCTTAAACGTCATGTTTGTTTTCCCACCCAAAGTTTTGCGTGTGAGTTCTCAGCCAATAATTTATATAAACTATATATACCACGCATGAATAAATAGATATAACTGTCCAGAACGGGTGTTACTGGAGCCTGGGAGACATTTTTCTAACAGTGACAAACACTGGATGATGGACCTGCAGGTCGTCTAACACAGAACAGGATCCTCCCACAATTCCACGCTCTTTTCGCGAGCACAGGATTGGCCGGTCTAGCTAGAAACACTAAAAACGCGAAGGGATGAGAGAGAATTCCCCAACATCCACGCTCTTCTCCATGGTATCCCACGTCAGAACTAGAGACTGCCCCCTATCGAAAGCACCGCTCGCCTGATTTCCCGCTTATCCCATTCGCTGGAGGCTCACGGGAGTATAAAGTCAAGGGGAGCAGGTTGTTTCTGACCCCCCCCAACAGCCCCTAAGGCCCGCCCTGATAAGCCGGCCTCCTCTGCACTGGAACATGATGGTATGTCTGCGGCAAGGTGAAATTTGAGAGCTCCAGGGGTCAGAGGTCAAAGGTGAGGAGAGGGCAGATCTTGCCATGGGTAAAAGGGGGTGGAGCTACCAGAGTGGGCCGCTCGCTTCCAACACCCCGTACATCTCGGCAAGTTTCCGGAAGCGGGGCCCCCAGTCGCTGAGATAGTCATAATCGTGGTCGGCGTTGGAGGCGGCGGACTGCAGCGAGCTGAGCGAATCGGCCACTGAGCCCTCCCCCTCGTAGGCGTACGTCTGGAGCGAGTCATAGGGGGGCGCACAGGGGTCCAGGTCGGCCTCGAAGAGCTTGGCCAGCACGTAGCCATGCACGCCGCCGCTGGATATTGGTACTTGCGGCACGTGCCGCGACAGGCTCTCGATTTCAGGCACCATGTCCTGCCGGATCCGGCCCAGGTGCGCCTCCCGCGGGTTCCACATGGCGGCGATGTCGAAGGCCTCTGTGTCCTCCTCGCCGCCGCCCTCGTCGTCGTAGCGCACGATGTTCTCGTGCACGTTCTCCTCCTCGTCGCACAGGTATGGCTTCTTGCGGTGGCTCCGGAGAGACAGGACTAGCAGAGTCATCACTGGGGGGACATTGTGGAGGGATTTATGGGTCAGGATAGTGCAGGTAAGTCTTGATATACAGCTTGGTGTTGCCCTCTCCTGTTCACAGCCAAATATATGTGTATTCATATGACAGAATTTATTATCTAACCTATAACCAAATATAAGAATAAAAAAAACTCTATTTCTAATATATATGGTCTACACACTATACTAATCAATATTCAAAAAACGTATACATATTCAAATGTATTGCAGTCCATTGTAATTAAAAGGTGCATGTTACTTTAAGATGGGGTAGGAGCTGAGACATGTCACCATGACATCATCCACTTCACCTGTGCCTTATTACCGATCCTATAAGCCTTGGCTGCTGCTGTTTCTCCCAGTTCCAGAATGCTGCAGTCTTGACACCCTGCGCTATGCGCCCTTTTCGTTCTTCTGTTCCCCTCAATTTTGTCGAGCCCATCGTTCCTACTACTCTGCCCCCATCCCCACGGCATGTAGCTTCCTTCTCCCCGCAGCTCATCTCATGGCCTTACGTGTGACATGCTGACAAGGTCTGTCAGTGCCAATCTACCAGCTCTCGTGCTCTGAGGAGCCTCGAAACATGTTACATCACACGGCCCGTGCCCCGGGCCCCGCTGTGTAGCAAACCCACAGCAAGGAACACATAGCGATTGGTCCTGCTGCTTTTAACGCTGAAATAGCTGTTGCTGATGGTTATCCATGTGCTACCAAAATAATATCACTTTGTAAGTAATCATAGAAGCCCCCCACTACTCTTTCACCGGTGTTGTCATGACTACCGCCATCACAGTCACATAAACCTCATGCAAGATACTCTTCCAAGGTTGACAGCTCCGCAGGATGTACGGCAGAGATATTAATCAAGTAGCTATTATCACTCAGTTTTAGTGTGCTTGGAAGGAGGCTTGCATATAATCAAATAATTCAATTAACTATATAATTTAATGAAATGTTAAATATCGAAGTTGAAAGCGCCTCTGGTATAGACAGGAAATATATGACGTAATAATAATAAACTTGTAGGTATTGTAGTGGTACTATAACTCTGGATATTGTGCTAATACAAAGGGTATTACAGTAGAACTGCTTCCATGGGTATTGCAGGATTAGTATTAACTAATACTATGGGTGTTACAGTAGCACTGCTATGTTTGGTATTGTATTATTAGTACTAAAACTGGGGGTATTGCAGTAGTACTGAGTGTTGTGCTAATAGTACTAATACTACAGGCATTGATGTCATTTTGGGTCACTAAGTATGGTTTTACATGTAACGGCAGTTTAGTGCAGCAGGTACCGAGGAGAACGAAGACGCAGGCCAGGATGGCGATGAGTGCTCCGCGGCTCAAGCTGGCGGGTAACGCGTAGGCCTCGGCGTTGCAGGAGATCACGGCGCCGCCGCCGTCGCAGCTGCACACGCGCACTGTCAGAGTACCGGTGCTGGTCTGCACCGGCGCCTGGCCATCGGAGATGAAGATGGGCAGCCGGTAGACGCTCTGGTCACGTTGGGAGAAGCCGCCGCGTCGCGTCAGGATCCAGGCTGAGTTATCTGAGGTTTGGAGGGGGTGAGCGGACAGAGGGAGGCGGTGTGTTAGTGAGCAGCCAGCTAGGCCAGCTGGTAAGCCAGGGGAGTTTTCCTTTATAGTACGAAAGTACCGTCCCGTATGGGATCTGCCTGGGATTAGATGACACAGTTGCTAGTTCCAAAAACCTGACAGCACACATCTGGGTTGGATGCCCAGGTGCGGGCCGAACCTGCGGTCCAACAGATGTGCAACTCTGTCATGAGAACGCCGGAGGCAGCTGGAAGCGTGCATATCCCCCATGTTCCTGGCTGGCTCATAATCAAGGTTGTGATCTTCTGATTTTGCCAGTTGATTCATCATCGAAAGACACACATTGGCACTGAGACGAGAGCCAAAGCTACAGCTCAAAAGGGAAGGCTTGCATTGTCGAGGATTGCACTTTCCAAAATTTGCATCCCACTTCAGCCATTTCCAATTCTGTATCAGGCGAAGGCATTTGCGTTGAAGGCAGGCTGTGTACCGCTTTGACACACTTCATTGCAACCGCTATCTTACAGGTCCCTAAAACCTGCTCCTGCAGTCAACCGAGATAATGCGGTAGGCTTAAATCCTGCGGCAGCCAGCATGCTAACTTGACTCTGTCAATTTATTGAAGGCCTGTTCTTAAATCCGAGCCACTTGTCTGAAACACAAGGCACAGCCTTTCCTGGCCAGGCTGCCGGAGACAGTGTGCAAGAAATGTTCACCGTACCCCATGCGCTGTAACGGGGGTTTTATTTGCAAAGCTTCGGTGACTAGAAGTCAGACTGCAAACATTTCATGTAGCTTGCCGATCGACAGTTGCTTCATATTCATTCTGCAGTAATGTTGAGTAAATCTTTAAAGGGAACTTTCAAGGTTACACTGATGTTCCCAGTCCAACTGGTCTGCTTGCTTGCCAACTCACCCAGGAAGATAAGACAAACTGAAAGCCTCAGTAACTTCATATACTGAAGAACATCAGCAAAGTCAAATTTGGAAGCAGATTTAACGCATATTTCAGTGGAATTGAGCTTGAGGATGGTTTTAACCGAGGTCTCAGATAACGACTATACTTGATCATACTCAATCAGTAGCCAGTCTGGGCTGGAGATGCTGCTCCTGCCCCCATGCAGCTTCCTTACCTTGGTTGTCCCGGAGTGTGAAGTTGGGGTTGTTGGCCGCCTCAGGGGCCAGACTGTAGTGGAAGTGCTGCCCCCCAAGTGGGTCATCAAGGTCCACAGCTGTCACTGTCTGAACCAGCTGCGAACCAGCAGAGAAACACAAGAAAACTATGAGCAGCGAGATCTACAAGTACCGTCTTGATAGATGATCGGCAAGTGTATGTGATTTAGTCAATATTGGTCGCCACATGAGCTGTCTGCTCCTTTTGTATCACGTGATTCTATGGCTGGACAACTCAGGCTGATGTATTTCAATCTAGCTTCCAAATGTGAAGTACTTCAATTCATACTGCGGGAGTGATGTGGAGTCCATCCATGAAATTCGATTATTTTTATAGCAGATGCTCATATCCGCAGTGACGTTTGTAACCCACAGCCTTCTCCAGAGTGTCTTTCACAGCAAGTGCTGAACAGCGTTGAGCCCTGGGATTACGCTCGCAGTTCATTGATCGCTAAAGCCACGTTAAGGCTATGTCTCAGACACAGTCAGCGGCTTGTATTTAGCTGGCACTTGTACTTAAGGTCAGGCTACATCAACTAACAATCAGTATACCTGGATGTTCTACTGGAGCAATCAGCTTAAGTACCTTATTCAATAGCAAAACAGTCGAGCAGAAATGAGTATCTTTAGCTACTATACTACCGGCTGCTAGCCAAAAGTATCCCAACTGGGATTACAGTACCTGCCCAGCTTTTGCGTTCTCGCAGACGAAAGCTTCATAGTATTGTGCCAGCTGGGGAGGGTTGTCATTGACGTCCAGCACCTTCACTGTGACTGACACGCTGCCGATTTGAGAGGGATTATCTGCAAGGGGAGAAGATATGAGCTCAGTACAAATCTGTTTAAATGAAGTCTGGGGTGAATCGCTCATTAGACTCCATTGAGGCTTGTGGGATTTGTGGGTCGCGTGTGTCACATTTTGGCATTTGCAGTGCCCCCGTGGCGCAGTCAGGCGCTCCTCCGGCAGCCCCATTACTCATCATAACCAACAACAATTTTCATGCCTTAATCAACTGCGTAATTGTGAAATAAGTTGCACATAAGTGGTGGTATTAACTGATGCAGGGTCCTTCCATCAATCAATTCATTAGAGGAAGATGCAATCAATTCTCCCACTGACTTCAGGTAACGCTGAAAGCCAGAAAAGACCCTTCTCAGCTTGAATAGCTGCTGTTTTTTTTCATTTAAAAATGCTGACATGCGGTATTAAGATTGTGTATTGATTTAAAAAACAATCTAGGAGCTCTGCAAGTGTACCTGGCATGTGTTTGTTTTCTTGCCGTGTAGAACAGAATGTTCAACGCACAATGCTGCTACAAGAATATTAGATGGGCAAGTATCATGCTATAGCACTAATTAACTCATGTACAATATGGATAACATTAGATGTAGAAGCTTCTGCAAAATGATGAGACACTGTATCTTAGCTAAGGTGTTGGGTTTATCAACAGAGCCAGGGAACCAGAGTGTAGATTCCCAGCAGGTGTTAATTACAAGTTTAGCCTGGGCTTGAGTGTCTTGCTAGTTGGCTACATGTTGAGGAGTCTGTAGTGCATGACTCACTCATCTCCATCGCCAGCAGGGTGACGTTGTGCCAGGCGACCTCCTCTCGATCCAGTGGCCTCACAGTCATCAGTGCTCCGGACGTGATGTCAATGTAGAAGTACTTCCCGGGGTCACTGGTCTTCTCGATGGAGTACCTGACCAGCCAACGTGGGTGACGAAGGGGAAGACGGACGTTAGTCTGTTAGCGTCGATTCGTCAGTCAAGCGGCAGAAGGTTCCGCCACTGATGCACAGGCTTTGCATTCACCGAGGGGCATCGCCAGTGAGCAGAAGTGGAACTGCAAGGTTTTCCAAGACTCAGTTTGACATGATAGGATATGAGCCATTCATGTTGGGCTCAGGAGACTTCTCTGCCAGAGAAGGGACGTTTCTTGCACAGACCCACTAGAATCGGGCTATTAGCCTGAAAAATGATTGTCAGTTTTCCAGCCTTATAGATCTAACGCAAATTGCACTACACCCATGGAAAGTTGATTGTAAGGCAAGACGGATCCACAGCAGTCTATTGAGGTTTAATTTCCCTTTTCTTCGTACGCATCAAAAATGACTGGCTCATTGCTTGCCTCCTCCCTGTCGGGGCTGATATCAGGCTGGTTTTTCTGTCAGAAAAAGCCCCTGTACTTACAGCTCCTGTTTTGCCAAGGGGGAAGCAGGAAGCTTGGCGGGTGTTGGAAACCAAAAGAAATGCCCCCGAAGTACATCTGCACTATTCTTCCACTAATGAATAGCTAAATGAATAGTGTCGAACAGTTGCACGTTTTTATGTGTGTATGTATGTGTATGACAATGTGTGTAATTTATCAAATCAATAGGACTGGTGGAGAAGAGAGGTAGGGGGCTGAGGGCGGCTATTAATGGTAGGTCTTCTGAGACTTGATGCTGCCGTTTCATGTCCATCATGTAATTACGTCCAATCTGCCTTTTCATCCCAGGCAAACGAAGACTGCATTTCCTCCCCGATCAGCGTACTCATCACCGGCTGTGACAAAGACCCGGGATTCTGAGTGGGAAAGCTTCGTCTCTCGTTACAGAAGTGGTGGGGGTTGTCTGCAAACATTTCACTACTACGTGATATTGGATGATCGTTTAAGGTGGCCTTTCCTCAACTGCAGCTTCAGCTAATCCCCCAACTGCGCAGTCCCTGAACTGTCCTGTAATTACAAACCTGAAATGGGCAATCTTTTGAAGATCACACAAACAAGCTGATGGAGGAGATTCTCTGGGATGGTGATATTTATGTGGAGAGAAGCATGCTGGATGCCACAGCAACCCCCAATACACTAATCGCGACGGTGTGGTTTCCACATCAGCACCAGTAGGTGTCCTGAGGCAGCTGAGGGCGGTGTAGCAGCAGACGCCTGAGGATTATCCTATCCCCGATCGTCTGCTCGTGCCTGACCCTTCCTCCGGGGTGAGTCTGAATGTGCCGAGCCCTGCAGCCGGGGAGGTCAGGAGGGGGACAGCTGTCGGACAGATCAGCCGTTCCCCCAGAGGCTCTTTTCGCTGCCCGGTGCCCTGCTTCTCCTCTCCAAGGAGACCCTTGATTGTCAGACTGCAGCAATGGACTCTGCCCTATGGCACATGCTAGGTCAGTTGTTCCGTTTCACATTTTGCTCCAAACGCATCCTCTGATGCAGAGTCTGTCTCTTTCAGAAGTCTACAATGGCATTTCTTTCACTATAGACTCAAATCCTCAGCAGACTCCGGTCTGATAATTTTCTCCACAGCTCTCTGCGGTGCTTGACTCTATCAGGAATGCTGCCTCTTAATCCTCCACAGCAGCCACAGCACTGGCTACTGCCTATCACCCTATTTGCGGGTCTTGATTCCAGCTCTTGGGTCTTCCTAGCTAATCCTTATCAAGCTCGGCTGATGGATTCTGGCCTCAGGCTTCTGGTCCACTGGATAAGGGACATCGTCCTTGAAAAGGACCCTGCAGATCACGGGGAACGGGGCAAAACTGACTCCTCTTTGTCTGGGCTTGTACACAAGCTGCTGCCTTTACCCTTTCAGAGAGCCCAAGACCCCTGCATGGGTGAACGGAATAAGCTGCCTAAATTTATAGAATGAATCAACAAATAAACATGTTTATGAGACAAACGCGGGGGACATGAACAACTGACACCAACAGGCTCTTGGCTGCTATCAGGGTGAGGAGAGATTGGCGGGAGTTAGGGATTCATACGCGGAAACAGCACACGGATTTAACGGAGCCGAACGGGCCCTTAATTAAAAAGGCCATGAATTCCCGCAGAGTTGAGCGGGTTGTGTTTGGATTCACAGCCCGGGAAGCTTATGCTCACCACAACTGTCACACATTTGCTGACCTCAGAACAGATAGATGATAGCCCTGCGCACACATATGTGACAATTCTGCCACCTACTGACAGATAGTTAGTATAACTAGTGATTTAAGAATGAAGAATATGGCAGAGACATGGAAATGGTCAGACGTGCAAAAAAAAAAAAAATCGACATTGTTTTGATTTTGGTCATATAAAAGGAAATATGTGTCTTTGGGAAACGGGAAGACCTTAAAGGGCAGAGTATTTAAATTGCATACACAAGCATGTGGTCAGAATCAAACCCATGATACTGGAGGTGTAAGGCAACAGCGCCACCTGGTGAGTTTTTTCATTTTCTGATTACTTCATTGCTATTCAAATGTTTTTTAACAGGTCCCCTCCATAGGGCTGATATGTTTGTCCTGATCTGCCCCCCACTGTAACCCCCCAAAAAATGCATAAAATTTAATTATTTTAATTAGTTAGCATCATATAATATATACTGGTATATTCTAAAAAATATTTTCGAAATAGATCTAAAATACTCAAACATAGTTCTCTTTGTTCCCCTCGCCTGCATTCTCCTTGCAATTCCTTCTATCCCCACCAGGGGGCTATAAAATTAAATTGGATATTAAATTCCATTCTACCCGATACTTGTGTGCGGCACCCCTCTGAGGGCCGCCTAGACCTCACCTTATGGAGTTATTGGCTGCATCGGGGTCCCGGGCGTAGGCCACCTTAAGCGCGGTGCCCACCTCCGCGTCCTCGGGCACCTCCACGAAGTAGGCGGGGGCATCGAAGAGCGGGGGCTCGTCCACATCCTCCACGCTGATGTGCACGATAGTGACATCACTGAAGGGCCCCAGGCTCAGGAAGCGTGGGTCCAGTTGCGTGTTGGCGCCCTCTACCTTCAGAGTGTGGCTGCGCTTGGTCTCAAAGTCCAGCCGCTGTTGGGGGCGGGGAGGGGGGGGATATCACAGTTTCACTGACCCAAAACCCCATTCATCAAAATCCACAATCAGTAATTATGAATGAAATTATGACGCAAATCTTTTCTCGATTGCTTTGGCTTATTACTCAAATGACAATTGACATTTGCAAAACAACAAGCGTAATCCCCACAACATAATGTCACTTCTGCACAGCAGAACATTATTATTTATTACTTCACACAAATTTTCAAATGTTTTAGTGCATATATGCAAATGTTTTTGTACAATTGTCATCCTTTGGCATGATTTTCATTTGTTTTGGTCATAATTCATTTGATTGTCATAATAGATTATGTAGTTTCCCACTGTAATGTAATTTTACACCCAAAATATATATTATGTAATTATGTATTAGCCACCACAAGTAAAACAGTTGAGGTCTCAAAATAATTATTATATTGCATAAATTGCAGTGATATGTCATTAGGTTTTTGTTCCCACGGTACATTATTTAGTTGTTGCTTTGTTGTTCATGTACTGCCATTTTGCTACTTTTGTGTTGTGCAGTGCTGGGTGACCTTTTTTGTTTGCTATTGTACTGTGTCTTGAGATCTGACATGTAGTGCTAGCGAGTGCTTTCTCTTGCCAGTGAACCTTCATATACTTTAATGTAGAGCTTTGCAATGTTATAACAGGTGTCTGTGAATGAAAAAGTAACAATGTGCTAATTAAAATTGATCAGCCAGTGACAATGAGAGAGAGAGACCTGACTATCATTCAGAATTATGGTGCAGACTTACACTGACAATTTGACAGTATATCTAAGCATTCTGATGCTTAGAGTTAAGCCGATGCAGATTGTACTTTTCGTTTTGGTGGCACTGTCTGTTTCATTGAGGAATTATTTGTTTTTGATACTTGAGTTAATTGTTTCGGTTACAGGCTTTTGCAGCTAAACCATAGTGCGCTGTATGCACGGACTGTTTTGAGAAATGCTCTTATACTCTTGAGAATTTTAAGTAGCTGTCATAAAATGTGCCAAAGCAATTGAGAAGAACTGTATTAACAAACCGACATACAAACAAGCAAACTAACTTCCTGAAGGATTGAATAACTTTAAACAAGCTCTGCGCTGCCTTGTCACAGCTGTCACCCAACAAGCGTGCGATCGATAGCTTGGGATCCGGTGATCTCGTCCATCGTCCCCCAATCACCCCCCCTGGCACCCTCTTGGGCTCTGGCAACCCCGTGAATTAACCCTCAGCTGCCCCCCCCTGCTGCCCCCCACCCACCTTTTTGACGGTAATGATGCCAAACTGGTTGGTGGGGTCGGTGCTAATGTGAAAGCAGTCCCGGCCATCGCCATCGATGATGGTGTATTTCACTGCCGCGTTGATGCCCTCATCACGGTCCTTGGCTCTGATCCGGCCCACCACCGACCCGACAGCTGCTGACTCTGGGACACTCATCTGATACAGCCCTGGACCACAAAGACACAGATGTAAACTGCTTAGGAGGAAAGACGCAACATCAACTACACTGCTAGATTGAGTACAAGTGTAATCCCCACATTATAATGTCACTCCGGTACAGCAGAACATCACTTCTCATTGCTTCACACACATTGCTAAATGTTTTAGTACATACTGTATATGCAGCTGTTTTATACAATTGTCATCATTTGGCACAATTTTCAGTTGCTTTAATCCTGTTGATCAAACTAGATTATATAGTTTCCCATTGCAATAATTATGCACCCAAAACTATTTATGTGTGTGATCATCATGTTGGCCAATTAACTAGGCTTTCAAACTGATTTAAAAATACAGTGGTACCTTGGTTCTCGAACTGAAACTCCAATTTCTTGAAAGTCGAACAAACCAATTTGACCCAGAACTCGATCTGAATATCAGAAGTCGAACCATGAACACTGACCTAATATAAATTGTATGACCCGGGAAATGAGTCACATGGCACATCTCTGAGCGGAAAAAAAAACGCTTCAGTGTCAGCCTCGCATTTGCTGTAATAGCAGCGCTTGTTGGTGATAATGCAATATTATTGAAAATACTGTATCAAGTAATATACTGTACTTTATTTAATTTTGTTAGCCTTTGCTTAGCAAAAAGTTACTTAATAGTTGTACAAATGTTACAACCTAAAAGTTTGCTATTCATGAACAAATTAATGAATACAGAGTAATAATAAAAAAAAACAATTGACCGGATTCAAAGTTTTTATTGTCATGTACAGCCTACAATACAATTCTTACTTGAATGCCTTCTTCACAGACTGGACGATTAACTGCTTTCCGTGATATTCGGGAGAAATAGCAGATTACGCACCGAAACTGCCTGTTATACAAACGTCATACGTGTAACTAAACTCTTCAGCCAATTAGAGCAAATGCGTGTCGTCACGGAGGCGGTTCCGAGTTTGTGCAGCCGGGTGAGAGGTCGCAATGCATCTAACCGTAATGCAGTGCGTCAGAATCAGAATGCGTTGCTTTAAGCCAGCACTGTAAGCAAGTCGAACGCACCGTGCACCCAATGACCGGACTGGGCAAATAAACTTAAACGCGGACTTAATACAGAGGACTAATGACAACAACCAGAAATACCTAATCACATGGGGATCCCACACAAGGTTAATGAGGGGGCGTGACACACGGAAGGAGTGGACGATCAGGGCAGGACAGGGGTAATGCTGGGATAAGATCTTTATCGTTTTGGAAGCCATTAAGAAAAAAAAATGCTCTTGTTTAGCCTGTTATTTTCGTGTTTACATGTTAAACAAAAAGAAAAAGAAAAAAAAACAAATATAGGTGTAATTTTGGGGGGCCGGGAACCAATAAATTGGTTTTCCATTATTATGGGAAAAATTCGATCAGAACTCAAACTTTTTAGGATTCGATCCGGAGTCCGGAACAGATTAAGTTTGAGAATCATGGTACCACTGTAATTGGTTTTCCATAATTTCTTATGGGAAAAATTCGATCAGAACTCAAACTTTGTAGGATTAGATCCAGAGTCCGGAACGGATTAAGTTCGAGAACCGTGGTACCACTGTACATATATTTCTTGTATTGCAGTGATATACCATTTTTGGTTCCACAGTACATTTTGTTGTTTCTGCGTTGCCATTTTGCTGTGTGACTGTTCTGTTTGCCTTAAGACAAGTTTTGTGTGTATGCCAGTGCTTTATCTAGCCAGTGAACTTTGCATGCTGTAGTGTAGAGCCTTGCAGTGTTGAAACTGGTGCCTTTGACTTGAATAAATATTAATTTGCTAATGTAAAATGAACAGCCAGTGACAATGAGAAATTGGGAAACGGCTATCATCCAAAATTGTGGAGCTTTGGAGCAAACTGAGAATATATCTTAGCAGTTTGACTCTCATGGTTAAATCAATACTGATTGTACTTTCAATTTTGGTGGCACTCACTAACTCATTGGTGCAATTATTTGCTTTTGAGACGTGAGTTAATTGTTTTGGGTGAGTTACAGGGTTTTGCAGCTAAACCATGGTGTTGTGCTATATGAACTGCTTAGAGAAATGCCCTTTTACTCTTGACAATTTCAAGCACGTATCAGAAAATGCGCCAAAGCAATTGAGAAAAACTGTATAACATTGTTTATAGATCACTTCTTTACCACATGGTGGCGCCATTGGCCAGTGAATCACATAAAGATCACCGGCTTCTCATTCAAAGCTGAATCAAAGAATCAAGTTTGTGATGTGCACAATAGACAGTCAGTTCCACTATGCAATGAAAATCCTGTTTTACATATCCTGCTGCTAAGCACTGTCGCTAATACAAAACAAATCAGTATACTTACTTTATATTTACATTTAACACCTTTCTTCAATGACTTTTATAATACTGTAGCTGAAATATGAAGATGAGAAACACAACTTCTACTACTACTACTACAACTACTACTACAAATAATAATAATAATAATTACGAAGAAATGTCATAGCATGAGACATTGTTTCTGAGTTTGATGTATACAGAAACCTTGCAATGTTTCTATAATACAGTGGTAATTGCATTACAGTGTGTTTCTGTGGAAGGTTAAGGGTAGTACTGACTTTGAGTGAACCTTGGCGGGTTGTCGTTGACGTCGCTCAGGGTTATGTTGACGGTGGTGGTGCCGGCCAGCCCCCCCAGCTGGCCCCCCATGTCCTTGGCCTGGATGACGATCTGGTAGTCCTCACGGACCTCCCGGTCCATGTCCGGCAGAGAGACACGCACAATGCCTGGGGGAGTGGATCAGATCGGTCAGCTCCGTCTGCCATTGGTTTGTCTTTTTGCCAGTCAGTTTCGTCATTTTTAAACTCTTATGTTTATGTTTAACTTATGAGATTCAGATAAAACAAATCAGTACTTTCATCAAAAAGACATAATCAGTATCACAAGAATAACTTTAATGAAGAAATTACTGCCTGATTTGGCCTGTTACACTCATTTATGTTTTCTAATAATTTTAGGTATAATTGAGCAGTGTTGCAGTTAAAACTTCCAATATTATTGCACCATATCAATTTCATACACCACATCAATCAACTGACACTTGGACATGCTCCTTAGGAAATATGTATATACAATGTAATTATTGTACTGTACTTCCCTCCACTGTGCTTGTAATGTCAGGTAATGACCACAAGATGGTGAAGTTGTGTAGATTTTAAACACTAGTGTAAAGAGAATGATGCTTTCAGAAAATGACAGCAGAATCCCCTTTTTCTTGGATCATTCGATCTGGAATGGAGCCACTGAGTTAATAAGCTGAAAAGAAAAATGTACATTCACTTTGACCCGGTAACGGAAACAGAGGGAACAAAGATGGTTCCCTGCCACCAATCAACAAGGACGTGACACCATGTGATCATATTGTGGTCACAGCTGCCTGTCATTTGTCTTTGGCGAGAGGGGACGCCGTGCGTCTGCCTACCCACACGCCAGCTCGTTCTGGTACTCTTGGCTACATAAACTGGCTATCGCTGATCCAAATGGGCCTCGGCTCAATGAGATGAAATAAACAGGAGAATCTCATGGTATGCTGGGGGGGGAGGGGTTCCTTCAGAGCAACAAAACCTCATTTGCTTCACTAGTGCAGTTCACTTCCACAGAAAAAAATGGGGCTGATGGGTTTGTCCCCATCTATGTTAGATCCTGAAATAGTCCGGACCTCCTCATTCACTCATCATTGGTCTTTGCTAAACCAAAAAACTGCCTGCCTGAGTTTATTAATTTATTGTTTCCTACTGTAGGGGAGTCATGATGAATATGGTTAGCAGAGGTGGTTCTGTTGCAGGATGATGTCATTTGTGAGCATGTATTTGGGGTATGATGATGCAACTGAGCAGGTATGTTTCAGGATGATGATGTCATTTGTCATTGTGTATAAGGATATGGTTTAATAATTTTGTGGGGATTCTTTAAGTTGCAGTCTTGGGGGGGGGGGGGTGGTTGTCACTCGTTTTGGGTACCTGCCCCCCACCTGTTTGCGGTTCCACGGAGAAGTAGGGCTGTCCCTGCAGAATGCTGTAGACCACCCTAGCACTGTTCCCGTAGGTGGGGTCGTCCGCGTCCGTAGCCGTCAGCTGGATCACAGAGGTACCTGCGGGGAAGGGGAGCAGTGTTAAAACTTAGAAAGAAGCAGGACACAGGTGGAAAGTCAGAGGAGATCCAGTCATTCTTCTGAGCTGAGGCTGACTGGCATAAGGAAGCAATGGATAGACAGAGGTGGAAAGAATGATCCAGAAAAGAGCCCACTGTCCCATCTGTAGCCACCAGATAATGGACACTTTTATACCACAGGAACTTTTTTTCTGGACCCAGAACCTTTTTCCAAAACAGAACTTTTGTCATGTTCACATCGCAGAAATTCGGCCCTATTGTAGTTCCTGAGAGGTAGTTCTAGTACCTACTCCAGACAAGGTTTTTTTAAACATGAACTACCGGGGAGGCACTTACAGTGATAGTTTCCTGACTGGTTGACCACAAGGACCGGTGCTAACTTGGAAGTTACATAGAAGTGCAGGGAAAAGAGATAATGAGTGGAGCAAAAATGAAGCAGATGGAATAATTTTCAACTACATTAAATGAGTCATTTTTTTTTTTTTGCTTACGTCTCAATATTTCTGCATTGGGAAATTTGATTGCTAGCCAATATACATTTGTCAGCAGTAAAACTTGCCAGAGCAGAATAACATTACATCGTTTTTTATCTTGTGAAACTGAAAGATCGATCTGCTCTCATTATTTAATAATGAAATATAAATATGTTGCATGTTGAATGAATAAAATGTAAATAAAAGGGTGTGTCCCATTTTAATTATGATTGCCCCCCCCCATTAACTAATAAATAACTAACAAAACAATCATCCTCCATTGTTTTGGGGTGACGGTGTAGTTTTGAGTTATGTGTGAAGTTTAACCTCTGAACTTTTTGCATCTCTCACGCCTATTTAGCGTGAAGGTCCCGGTTCTGTTGTGTGGTGTAAGAGTGGCCAGGAACACACAGCCCAGGAAGTTGTAAACCGGGACCAGGCTCTCGAATTTCCATGTGATAACACACAAGCCCTCACCAATTTCGGACATCTCCGGCACGGTGGCCTGGTAAGGCCCATCCAGGAACTTGGGCTCGTTGTCGTTGATGTCCTGGATCTTGACGATGAACTCGGATTCAGGTTCCAGGGGGCGGCCTGTTTGCCTCTGCAGGGCCTGGGCCCGCAGCACGTACTGGGCCTTGACTTCCCGGTCCAGCCTCTGCACGGCGTGGATATCGCCAGTGACGTCGTCGATGGTGAACACGGTGCCTGCCCCCTCGCCTGACAGGATGTACTTGATAGAGCCGTCGCCCCTGTCCATGTCCGAGTGGAGCTGGGGAAGGTAAAGAATGAATTTTGGACTGTCCTGAACGTAAAGGTTAAAAGTCATCCATCGGGACCGAGATCAAAGCCGA
This sequence comes from Brevimyrus niger, assembly GCA_015164015.2. Taxonomy (NCBI): domain Eukaryota; kingdom Metazoa; phylum Chordata; class Actinopteri; order Osteoglossiformes; family Mormyridae; genus Brevimyrus; species Brevimyrus niger. The sequence goes on from JAABNY020000082.1 coordinate 19,736,988, forward strand.
AATCTCCACAAATGGACCAAAACCTAAAAACGTTCCTACTCTGACTGTCTGACAGACAGACTAAATACTTTAATCCCAGTGGGAAAATTAAGACTTTTCATGGATCTTCTAAGGGTGTGGCGATCTACTCCCCTGTCAGGTCAAACTGCAATTCCACTGGAAATCTCCCAGCTTGTGGGCTTGAAGCCCCCGGTGCACCAGCCGCAATCGCTTTCCCTTTCGCCTGGAGGGGATTTCCCGCTAACGAGGGCTCCTCTGCCCCCAGTGAAACGAGGTCAGGCGAAGGCATCAATTAAACACCAGGCTGTCACGGGCAACCGGCAGCGGGTAGCAGCGAGCGACACGCTCCGGTGGCGTGTGTCCCAATCGCCCCTGGTGACGGTTCCCGTGGTGATGCATGAAAGGGGGGCACCGCGGAAAACCGAGGCACTGTATTTTCACGGCGCATCGCTCGGGTGATTATTTTTTTTCTGCCACAC
>JAABNY020000082.1:19755234-19770360 GCA_015164015.2 Brevimyrus niger
GGGGCGCGGGGGGGGGGGGGGGGGGGGTGTGTGGGGGGGGGGGGGGGGGGGGGGCTGCAAGCTACACGCATAGTGGGGGATTCGAAGGTGCAAGACTGCAGTGCTACCCAATGGGCTATCATTCAGTGTTTGGTTTTGTTTTTTGTTTTGTTTGGTTGGTTGACTGCTTGATTAATTGATTATCCTCATTACCAGACACTTACAAGCAACTGGAAGCACAGTAAATGAATTTCCTGCTTCTTAAGACACTCCCAATCAGTATCACCAATGATCATTTCTGTTCAGAAAGTCCTTTACTCACTTTTGTAAGATGCAGTTAGTTTCAGACAGTTCTGTTTTTTTTTTCTTTTTTTAAACTTTACATATCCACTGGGTGGCGCTAAGCCTCACTGCCTGCCCTCTGTCACCCCCGAGTTCAGAAGTGTGTGACCATGGTGAGAAAGCTACTCACAGTGGTGGCATGGCATTTCTGAAGGCTGTGAGTGTTGTTCGTGAACGGAACTGTGGTCTGCCCCTCCTCCCTCCAAATCCCCATCTAGAAGATTACATTATGCTCTTAAAACGTGACTTCGTCCTTTTTAAATTCTCAAATGGTGATGCCACCCTCTGCAGGCGAACCAGGGCACTGCGCTCAAAGCATCGCCGCCACACTGCCAGGCTCTGCTTAGCTTAACGATGGGGCCGCCCTATTAACATCCCGCATTTCCGCACTGCAGTGCACAAGGCGGGAGAGCGATGAGAGAACTGCATGTCAGTTACAGAATGTGAAGACGCAACATGTTTGTGAAGCTGCTTAAAATAATGAAATTCCCTCTAATTGCCACAATGTTCTCCGAGGCTTGAATCACTCATCAGTGTTGAGGTACATATTGTTCTTGCAGTTAAGACGGATGTGTGTTTGCTACTTGCTAATAATCGACCCCAGTGTAATTGCACTGCTATGAAGGGTATGATTTAGATCATCAGCAGCTGATCGGATATCGTGACCATTTTCCTTTTTCGGAGTGAGGACTCTGGTGTAACATCGTGAGCCGTGTGGTTTATCAGTCTGACGTCCCTGAGCCTTATCCTCAGCATTGGGCTTGGTGTTCTTCACCTGTCCGCTATGTGCGCTTCATGCTCACGCCTCTGTCCCCCTGTCTGCATTACTTGTCAATTATAACAAGTATTGTGCTCCAAAACACGAGTGCAACACTAAGCTCAAACCTCAATCTCCTTTTAGCTTGTGTCGGCTATCACCCCGGCGTTCTTGCAATAATATATAAAAAATACATTCTAAAAGCTAGTTAAGAAATATACCCTTTGTTCAATTTTCCCCTCACAGCAGCGTATTCTTATCCCCACAATAAACTCACTAATCCTAATTAACACCAGTGTTTGAGTCAGTAGCGGTCAATATGCACTTTTACCTGTAAAAACATGTAAATACCACGGCTCTGCAGTACTATATAATCTCCGACACGCTGTATTGCAGTATAGTTTCATTGATACCCTAATTTCGGTTATTGAGATGAAAGGCTGTTGATGCTGTTAGAGGAACAGGGTTGAATAAATCGTAGGAGGAAAATCTCACGCAGGAAGCCAGCATTCACATCATGAGAGTCACGACAGAGTGGCGAAGCGCGAGGGCTGCTACCGCCGAGTTTGGCAGCCCTCCCCACTGTTTGGCTTCCCCAGTATGACCACATGTAGATAATCCCAGCCAGTTTGTCTATTTATGTCTGGCAAGGGCGGAGGATGGACCTTCTGAAGGAAGCTGTAATACTGGTCATGACCACTAGGTGCAGACAAGCTTCACTATGAATGATTGTTATTTGTGTTGTATTTCATTTTTTTTATTTATCTTTTTTTGGGGGCAAAGAAAACTAAATGCATTTCCAGTTCACTGATTTTTTTAAATTTATATATATATAATTTGGAAATGATGTTCTTATTGTACTGTTTCAAAGTTCTAAGCATGACCAGGAGTTATTTATGTAATTTAAGCCTGAGATAACAGGTTTATTTTTGATGTAAAGTTGCAATTAGTGATACGTTCCTGTTCATTTTTTTCTTTAATCCGTCCATTAAAACAGGATTTAGTATTTTAAGTCTGTGTGCAGAGTGTACAACCTCTTCCGGTCACTTTCATTTTTCACACACTTTTTTTTGGCCTGAAGGAACGACGAGGAAGGAGAGGAGGAATCGATGGGCCGTGGCACCAGGCCCCCGCATGATAACCTGTACCGCGTGCACATGCCCAGCCTGTACAGCTGCGGAAGCAGCTACGGCAGCGAGACCAGCATCCCGGCTGCGGCCCACACCGTCAGCAACGCGCCCGTCACAGAGTACATGTGAGTCTCCCACAGCTCCCCCATCTGTCAGAAAAGGCCCTCTACTGCAGTCTTTCCCAACCTGGTCCTCGGGGACCTGCAGATGGTCCACATATTTCCTCCTCCCTCCTAGGTCCCTGCTTGGAGCAAAAATGTGGACTGTTTGCAGGAGCCTGAAGACCGGGTTGAGAAACACTTCTCTAGTCTGTTCTCATGTTCTGACTGTTATTGAGGATTAAACAACAGGTTGAACTTGACACTGCTTCTCCTTTCTGTATTGTCGCGCAGGACCCAGAACGCAAACTTTCAGAACCCCCGGTGTGAGAACACGCCGCTGATTGGCAGGGAGTCTCCCCCACCTTCTGTAAGTGTAGCCGCTTCACCCCCTCCATCACGGAGGGTATTTGTGCAGCCATCTTAGCTTAAATGCTCTTCCCAGGTCCCTGCATGTCGATATTATTAATCGTAGTTATATACACAGTACTATGCAAAAAAGAATTCAAATGATCTTCATGTTGGTGTAAATCTATGATGTCTTGTCTGCCAAAGTGTGTCAGCTTAGCCATTTCAAACCATGTCCTAAAATCAATGCAGTACACTGATATATATTTGGATAGCCCACTAGCATCTTTTATGACTAACATGGGCTGACATTAATTTAACTAATTAAATGAGCTGGTAGTGGAATTTATGAGAGAGAGTGAATAGCTGAGGTGCCCCCTGAAGAGAGGTTTGGAGACCAAAGTGGTGTTCATGTAGCCATCCAACTAGATATCAGTAAGTTCTTGAACACAAAAAATACCTTTTTTTGTTGTTACTGTTAATTTCCATATGCAGTGGTACCTCAGTTCTCATTATGACTTGAATTTCTTTAAAGTCAGATCAACCCTGTTTAGAAAAAAAATTACCTAGAACTCGATCTAAATCTCAGAAGTCTGAACGGATTAAGTTCGAGTTATGAGGTACCACTGTATTCTAATGTTATGTTGTTTTTTCCCCTGGAGCGAATACACACATACTACCCAGATAATCAGATTGTTCTGTTAGAGTAGTGCTTCAAACAGTACGGCTGAGTTCCTGCCTCCTCTGTTTCAAAGCCTGTTGGGCTACTACTAAAGCATGAAGATGAAAAAGGGTTAAGTAAACAGTTGTTTGCAATATTTAGTGTTTAATGATTCGCAAATGTTGACTTGAGGTTGACAAGTAAGCTGTATAGCATTAGCATAGCATAGTTATAGAGTTCAGCTACACTGAGCTAAGCATGCAAATTGCGTGACTAGGAAAAATTATCCTGCACCCTAAGCTAGTGTCACAACCGTTAATTAACAGCCTCAAGCTTGCACATAGAGGTGGCCGATAAATTGATTTTATCGATTAATTCGAATTTAAAGTTCAAGACAATGTGTTTTTATGAAAAACAATTTTATTACTTATTTTACACCCGAGCGCCAAAAGCGGATCTAATGCGACGTATCGTTCTTCACGGGTAAATTAGTGTGGCACCCAAACACTAGCCGATTCACAAACAACATGGCAATGGTTCTGTTTTCCGCCGTCGGACACAGACCAAACATGTCCTCGTAAAGTCTGTTTAAAAACTCTTGCAACCAAAGGAAGCAGCACGACAAATTTATTCCAGCACCTACAGTAGAATCTCCGATTTTTTTTCACAATAAATCTGATTTTTGATTTCAATCGATTTTCCTCTCCCCTACTCATAATCAAACTACAGATAAATATATGGTTTAAAACAAGTTTTAATTATTATTTTTTTTCTTCTTAAGAGTTAAAATGCATTTTGACAAACCGAAAAAGACGCTTGTGAGATGACAGACCACCAGTGAATGTATGTCATAGTGAATAATTACATGTGATATCTAGCCTGTGTCAGTTTAGTGAGTAATTTTTCTGACGTAAGAAAAATATTGAGAACTTTTTCACCATAAAAAAAAAATGATGTTTTCAAGTTCCTTGTCCACAGCATAAGTCTTACATGCTAAACAAAAAATAAGTGCATTATTTAGGTAAATAAATCATTTTGTTATTCAAACTTTGGGCTACTGTTCATTACAATCTAAGACTACAGGGAATTTAAATAAAGTTGTTGTTTTAGTGTGCCACCCTTCTATAGTCTGTGCCCCTGCCTGGCCCCCCCAAGAAAAATATTCTAGCCCCGCCTCTGACTGGAGGTGTCCAAGCCGTGCAGTGCTGATGTCACACACCAACCTTCACTGTTTAATTGTGATCCCATTTGCCAGAAGCCCCCAAGTGACCAAGCAAATGTATTGGCCTCTGATGCAACAGAGATTAAGGGCCTAAATCAAACTCAAAGCCAGTTATGGGCTTCGGAGCCAGTGTCCATTTTGGGTTTGGGTCACTCAGTGGCACCTGTAATTATCGATTAGATGGTAATTACCTAATCCTCTGTAATTTGTGAAATAACTAGGCCTCGCACATACTGAGAAATCTTTGGGGAATACAGCTGTACAAATATAATCAATAAAAACAGATGCCATGTCTTTTGCCGCAGTAATAGTACCATATTGTGTACTCTGTGTAATTGTAGATTAGCTGAATTCCTGTGTGTTCAGTGTGGCCCTCGACACACGGTGCTTTCAATTTGCGCAGCTGTGTCTGCCTGCGCGGGTCAGCTGCGGGGTATATAGTCTGCAGTCAGGGCAGGAGGTGTGCTGGCTATTTCTAACAGTAACTGAAAAACTGAAAAAGATCCTCCCCGACTTTCCGGCCTCCACTTGTCTTGTGACCAAGCTAACCTGGCTCCCCCCGTCTCGCCTTCACACTTTAGTCATCCGGCATCCCCCCATACCCCCCCACCACCACCACCTGCTCTACCTTGCTTGGCCAGCATGTAACCTCAGTGATGCAGCTGAAGGCGCAACACTCACTCTGATCACATGCCATAAGATCTGCTTAAAGTGGCTTATAGGAGTTCCCAGGTAGAAGAGTCACTCTGGGTAAGAACATCTGCCAATAAGGAGAACACTTTTACAATAAATACTAAAAATCATAAGTTGGCTTCTTTAAAAGATATTGCCCTAAATCCATCCAGTTATTCTATTAAAATTCTAATTAAGACTGAATGAACTTAATTCTCCAGTAAAATGATAAGATGGGTGAGTCGTCCATTAAGATTGCAGCCCTTCGTTTCATTCGTTCACTGTGAGAATTGAGCGTTTCCATGAGAATCCCAGCTTGAAGCGATAGCTACTGACGTAAACCTCACATCCTGCCAGATTGCAGCGTTTTTTACACTCAGTTTGGGGGCATCTGATCCACCTAGATGGCTGTATCGGGCTCTACGGCAAGTAGGATGGGACAGTTTTGTCTCGGACCCATCAAAATTTAGGGTTTGTATTTTTGGTGGCTGAACATGCATCTTGAAGCTCTGCTCATATCTCACATACGTAATTCCGATTTGTGCACTTTGTGTCTTTAATATACTGTACCAGAAACATAGCTTAAATGTTGAGGTAAGGACTAGCAGAACTCTGGAAGGAATTGCTGCTGCTGTTAATGGAATCTCGGTGTAGGACTGACCATGCTCACCATGAGACTAGGAAGGAATGTTACTCTAGTGGTTATGGAGGCAAAGCTTGCCTCATATCTTCAGCAGGCTGTCCAGATGATCCAGTGTGTGTGTGTGTGTGTGTGTTTTTCCGCATCTCTGTGTGTGAGCTGTGGGGTTTACACTCCGCTCAGCACCCTCTGCTGCCCCCTACTGGTATTCCACTATAAGCACTGTTTTTAAGCTCCATAAATGAATCAAAGGCAAAAGTCAGCTTTATTGTCAATTCTGCCACATGTACAGAACACACAGAGAATTGAAATTGCATTTCCCACAAACCCTCAAACAGAGAACATGAATACATACATAAATACATATACATACATACATACAATATACAAGTAAGGGCAGGTGGCAGAGAGTGCAAATCAGACAAAGTGCAAATAGAGCTTGTAAGTGATAGGGAGCAGCCTAATGTTCTGAAATCGGAAAATAACAGCATTTCTGTGTTTCCAGACCCCCACAAAATAAAGAAAATTGCTATTAGTTGCTTATTATTGCAGTTACAAAAATATATGAGCATCTCCAGTATAATACTTGAAGTAGCTAAAGTCGTCTTATTTATTTCGGACCAAAAAAATAACAATTCAACTTTTTCTATGCTTCACTATAATTTCTTAAAAATAATTATCAAGTGCAGAATGCTGACTGTGACTGTCATCTGTATACCAATTCATAGCACAGAAGAAATCCAGTGCAGTAGTAAGTAGTGTGAACCTGTTCTCACTGTTTCTCTCTCTCTCTGGCCTGCTCTGCAGTACACATCAAGCATGAGGGCGAAATACCTGGCAAACAGCCGGCCAGAGCACACCGCCAGCTCCACCTCCCACTAAACCGGCCTGCTCCAGGTCACCGGCCCCCCAGCTTCTCCATCCCAGCCGCTCCTCCCAACGCATAGGCACGCGTGCCCCCCTCCATCGCTGCCCTCACCGTCAATGCAGTACAGCTTTCCGCTACTCGTTCTGCTTTTTTTTTTTTTTGTTTTGATTTTGACCTGAAATCCATCAGCTATTTTAAACACGAGCCGTTTTCCATCTCGGATGTGAGCTTGAAATAACAAACCAAGTGAAATATATTGTGTAAATAATGCTCTTGAAACGATAATGTTGTCGTAACTTCATCGTCTCCCTTTAGGATCAGACCCTGGCCATTCCCACCCTTACAGCAGTTTCCTTTCTTTTTCTTTTTTTTTTTTTTTTTAAAGTAAATTGGGATGTGTGGGGGGGCTTTACAGGTCATCTGAGTCAGCAGGGTGTCTCAAAGACGCGCTTGAGTTTGGTGCTGGGCTAGCTGGCCCTTTTTTGACCTTTTCCCCCTCATGTTTTACACCCTCATTTCTTTTACCCATTTTGCAAGAAAATTCTAGAAGATTTTTTTTTTTTTTTTTTGTGTGTCTACTGACTGTTTCAGCCCAATCACCACACACTTTTTCCCAGATTCAGCAACTTTCCGTCTATATCTTAATTGGGGGGTCACAGACTCCCATTCATAGACAGTCGTAGTGTAGCAGCCAACCTCCTAGCTTTGTGTGGGCTACATTTTTAGATATTAGCATGAATCCGAAGCACCCAGCTGGGCACAGCTCACATTTTTAAACAGCTAAGGGGCAGTTTAGTCCAATTTTACAATTCCTGCAGGTGGTGCTGTTCAATCTCTTGGATTTTTGTATCTTTGGCTTATTCTTTTCAGCTGATCCGTATCATGTTTATGCTGCCAAATGGGTTCCAATCAATGTGAAGTTTCAGCTGTCTACGGACAGATGGAGGGCTGTGGGCCTGATGAGACCTCAGGATTGGTTGGGGAGGGGCGTGCTTGGAAGCTGGTTAGCCACAGCCCGCTGAGCCATCGTGGACTTTCTGAAGGGTACGATTATGGGTGTGGATTTCTGGGGTCATTCTGCATGAACGCTGCAACGCAACAAGACGTGCTAGTGTCAGAAGACTGGGAGCTGAAGAGAGTGATGCGCTATCCCTTTGTTGTAAATGGGACTCCGGCTTGACTTTTTGGTGTCTCCTCCTATGCACCAGCCCACATATGCATCCTTGAGAAGCATACGCTGCCACAGTGGTGTTTCCGGATCGCTGATCATTGACCTGCTCTATCCTGCCCACTGATATATGTGCCCCCCCATCCCCCTTGTGGTGGTCTTGTGTAACTGCAGCCTTGTGTTTTGGTGGGTTTCAGTGTCCTCTAACTACGCCTGAGGAGTGGGGAATATGAACTGCACATTGGTGAATCCTTGGCCTTTTTCCATTGTTGCACACTTAAGTACAAGGAGAAAAATGGAATCACCTTTGTTTCTTTTAACATCAATCCCCCAACCCCCATGAAGTTCAATCTGGTGCTTTTTACATGAAATGTAACAAAACATTTATTTTTTAATTGTTTTTAGATTTTTTTGTTTTTATGTATAGTGTGTGTGTGTCAAAAGCTCAGGTTCACTCTTCTGACCTGGCCTTGGCATCACAGAGGAGATGGATGGGAGAGTATTGTGGCCCATGCAGTCTCTCCACGTCAATTTCTGCACCCCACACCACAACATACAAGCATACACAAGTCAATCACACGACCGAAGATTGTCTTGTAGTTTTGATTTAATATTACTTCTCATATTACCTTGAATTAATTTTTCACTTCCCAGAATCCCTAGCAACGTCACCCATAGCCCTCCGCCCTCTTCCCCACGACTAGCCCCGCCCCCCCCCCAGCATCAGCAATCCAATTGGATCCCATTATGTCTCACCCACATGTTTTGGCCCCACACTTTTTAATAAGTGTCCCAACACATGGCCCAGGTCAGGTGACCTTTGATGGGTGTAAACTTTAGTGCGAATGGAGGGAGGGGAGATGCCAGCTGTGCTGTGCTGATTGGTCACTTTCCCACTAGAGTGCCGGTGATTGGACAAACCAGCAGGTAAGGACTGCACAGTAGTACAGCGTCAAGACTGTGGCACTCATTTAACTGCCCTTCCTGATTTTTTTTTTTTTTTTGGTAATTTTAAAGCAGAAATTTTCACTCTCCAAACTCTCGAAATGTGTGATGAATGTTGATCATAGAAGCAGGTTTGAGTACTGGGGGACCGTTTGGGTTTGTTTGTCCGCAAGCAAGGGAGAGAATCCTATAAACTGTGCCAATGAGTCCTCATTCCCCTTGAAGTGTCTTATGCCTTTCTTTTGTATATGTACATAACCAAAACAGACCCCTGCAGTCTCTCGGCCCCATTTTAAAGGCAGTGTTTTATTTTCGGTGTGGAAGAACAATTTCTCCTTAGAGTGATAAGAACTTAGTTTTGCAGTACTAACGTTTTTCCATTTATATCTATAAAGTATCTACGGTGTTATGTCTGCACGACAAAGTAATGAATTCCATAAAACAATCAAAAGCCTTTGTAAAATTGTTTTTAAACCGGTACCTTTTCCTTGTTTTAATCTTTTTTTCCCCCTCAAACCTCATGTACCCCATTGCCTGTTTAGTTTTAGGAGATCAACTTTTTTGTTTCTTAATTGTGAATAAATACATTCTGGTCTTGCATTACTGTTTTGATAAACAATATATATTGCTGTAGATTTTTTTCTGTTGTTCCTATATTACTAAAATATTGTACATGTTAAACCTGTGGTTCAATGAGCTTGAATTCAATGTTTTAAAATGAAATTAAAGTTACCCTTCATAGATGCATATCCCTTGGCCCCTTAGTGTGTTATGCATACTTTGCTGTCGGTTTCCTTGAGTTTCAGTTTCTAAATGGTTTTATAAATGCTTCTGTTTCTATTTACAGTAAAAAAAAATAAAAAAACTAGTCTAGGTTTATACATTTTATTTTTTGTATTCCTTAGGCGTGTATGAAGTTTCAGTGGTAAAATGTGTCATGAAGATATGCAAATTCCAGTGTTTAATTTCACGTATGAACAACATAATCTGCAATTACTTTTAAATGCAAAACGTTTGAGCAAAGAAATTAAAATGTAATTTTCTTATTTAAATACTGAGATTAAGGTAACACTACTTGGGGGGGACATGAATAACTGAGTTGCTACCGAAGGACAAATCACCAACTAATATTTTTGCTACTTGAGATTAATGAACAAACATGAGATCAGTATTTTCGCTTATGTTAGCTTAGGTTTTCAATATTAACAGAAATAGTAACAAATAGTAAATGCTTAAGAGAGGTGTCATTAATGATGAACAGACATGGGATCAGTATGTAACCAAGACTTAATAATAGCATCATACTATATTTGTGCTCCCTCAGATAAAGTGGTAATTATAATCATAAGGCAAATTTTCAGTCAAATTTACAGCATGCTTTTTTTTTTTAGCTACTTGCTTTTAATAGAGTAGGAAAAGTTTTTTCCCGTCTCCCTCACACATGAGACAGCCAAAGCAACTGACTGATGAAATAAAATTCTACAGAAATGTTGCGTTTAGACGAGTTTGTCAAACACATCCGGGAAAAATTTGTCTTGTTGCCAAATAAGCACTAGATGGCGATATTGCTGCGAATTTTGTATGCCGTATTCCCGGTCTAAGATGAAGTGATGATTCCTAAAAATGAGATTAGACATGTAGTAATTGCAGTGTGACTGCATCATCATCATCATCATCATCATTATTATTATTATTATTGCTTGTTCCTCAGGACAGTGTTTCTCAGCCTGGTTCTGGGGGGACCCCCAGATAGTCCACGTTTTTGATTCTGCTCCAGGTGTGAGATGTACATCACATGGTGGGGCAGGGCGGGTGAGGCCATGACCCTGACCCCTTATGACCCCCCAGTGCTGTCAGGCAGTGAAGGTGTGGTGGTACTTCTGAGGGTTTCCAGCATAGCTGTTTAACTGTCCCACTGTCCCCCAAATATTGAGACTGCTGTGTCCTGGGGTCTGCAGAGGCAGTTTGTACCCCAGCGCCACCTAAAAATAAAAAAGTGCCACAAGCCTTGTTTGCTAGTTTATGAAATAAAAAAATAAATGCGTCAAATGGTTGGTTACTTTTCTGTAAGGCTTTATGAAAATGGTTTTGTGTAATAGTGTTTAATAGTCTGCACTGCAATGCTATTATTCTATGACTTGGAAGTTACATTTGACACTTGGGTAGTCTGGTCTCCTATGGTATTATAACCACATGCATTATGTGAGGCAGTTGTGGGTTTTTTTTTTCTTCATTTTCAATGCTGTTGCTGAAATAGAGTCTTAAAGCACTTATGTAAGTCGCTCTGGCTGAGGGCGTCTCTGCCAAATGATGCAAATGTAAATAACTGGTGCAAATTCTTTTAGGATTTTGACTGACTATGTTGTAAATCTTGTACCAACTTGTGTAAAAGTTTTAATTTACGAACATTTTTTTTTAAAACTACTTATACTGGTCAGGGCAACCTAGGGTACAATGCTTGCACACACTCTAGACCACACGGCATGGCCCAGAGTAAAAACACGTTTAATCTAACCCCAAAGGCTATATATAGATGCTAGTTAGCTACATGCGATGCAATAATATGATTCAAATTCTCAGCCCTTTAGATGGGAGCCGACAGCACATCCCACTGAGCCGGCATGCTAGCCCTGGGTGAGCCAGCATGCTAGCCCTGGGTGGATGCATGTTGTTTTTAAATTCGGATTCATATGGCTACTGGTTCCTTTTGCAGACCACGTATCTGCCCGGGTGTCCAACCCCTCAGGAAGTGAGTGGAGCTTGTGGGCTTTGAATTTGTTGGCTGTCTTTGTTCCCGTAGCTCTGGAAGAAACAGCTGTGACATGGGCAGCACCTGAGGAGCTTTGAGAGAGCTTGATGGGAGCCAGGAGACAGGCGCCATCTTCATGTCCGTTTTGAGCTCCGCCGCGGAATCCAGGCCACTAAGGTAGTTACTGTGGAGGACTTTGGCTTTGAAGGATTCCTTAGACAGATCCACTTCTTCATCAGACCTTGGCCACAGTATGGGGGGGCTCCTCCAGTTTTGGTCTCCAGAAAGGGAGAGTCAAGTCAAAAGTCATTGCTATGTGTTTCTTAAGCTCTGGGTCGCTTCTTCCCAACAATCTATATCCTTGGTTAGCTCTGTTTTTTTAAAAAATATTTTTTAACCAAGCTAAAGAAAGCCAACAGAAGATTCCTGATCAGAGAAACCACTTTGCCATGTAGTCTGGCCATTGAGAGTGGCTGGTTTCCATAAGTAAGCAGAACAACAACTGTAAAAAGCGTTTCCCGCTACACTGCCTCCCACAATGGACAGATTGGGCTGTAAATGATACAGCCTGGTCACGCTGCCTCGTCCACATCCCACATCCCACAAAGACTCCAGAACAAACCTCGCATGACTTATGGTCCTGAGAACCGCTGTTCCTTTGTTTACCTTGTAGTCGCCTCGTTTCAGTGTCAGTTACTTGGTTCCTAACTGAAGCTCACTGCTCACTTAGAGTCCATATGTGGTCGGGCAGAGTTTGAACCAACTAGCATCGAGTTGAGGGGTTTCAGGCATGTGGGACACCCCCCTGGGGTGGTGCTTCGGGTTGTCCACCGAGGAGGGGACCCCGGGACAGACCCAGGACACACTGGAGAGATTGTGTCTCGGAAGACCTGGGATCGCCTGGGGATTCTTCCAGATGAGCTGGAAAGGCTGGCTGGGGATAACGAGGTCTGGTCGTCCCTCTTTAAGCTGCTGCCCCCAACACCTGACGATGGATGGATGGAATTTACCTGATGACTACAGACAATACCTTTCTTATGCTGGCAAACTAATCCCCATCGGTCCTTCCAGGTTAAGGTACAGGTGATCGAACAGGGGATGTACCCTCTTCACAACAGTCAGAAAGGGTCTTGGTCAGACGCAAAGCGGTTAGCAATGCACTCACCCCTTTAATGCAGATAGTGGGTGGTCAATGCGGCAAAGCCATACGCTAAGCGTATCACGTGACCCTGCGTTTCCACGGCCCTCTCCTCCGATTGGACCATACCTGGGGATCCATTCTCTCTTCTGGAGGCTGCAAACAGCAGCAAGTAGGGGGTTGTAGAAAGATTACTTGGTGAACTTGGGGGTAGGAGGTGGATTGCTTATAGCCTCCATAAGCGCTGTAAAGGGTGATGTCTGTAGTCGAACATTCAGTTAGAGTTGGATAATCATCTCCTGGGTTCACAAGCCACCTGGATGGATGAAGTTAATACATAAAGACATTAGTGCAGACCTATGCCTGAAAGATGTTGGTTGGTCTTTAATCAATGTACGTGCCAAGAAGAACAGACCTGAAGCAGCAGTCGATCAGGGTGCAGACAATTCCAGGTGAGATTTTTCTGGCTGGCTTTGCAGTTTCTGTAGGACTCGATGAATAGATGTTGAAGTCTCCCCATGGCATGTCATCTCCTGGCATCCGCCCTGGCATCGCCGGGCACTAACCCGTTCGGGTCCTGCCCAAACTGGTGAACCAGGCCTGTGGAAACATGTCAGCATGAAAGAGTGGAAGAATATAACTGGCAACTTGGGAGGCAGCTGTCAGGCTCGCGTGGGGAGCATCTACCTCCAGGATTCAGGCCGGCTGCTCTGTCCACGTACCAAAGGAGCCAGAAGCTGGACAAGGATGTACGTGAGATGGAAGGAATGATAATCAGTCCTGAGCCTGGGCAAGCATGGCTGGCATGTTAGCTTGGTGCTGCCCCTTAGAAAGCCACACCCATTATTGTGTGGTAACCGGTTAAAGTACAGTGGCATATAACTCTGCAGGCTGCTACTTAAAATCCCACCAAGGGAAGTCTGGGGTAAGAGTGGAAGAATGAAGGTCTGCTTACAGAATTGTGTTGTAGGGGATAATCATAAATGCATTGCTTTTGTAGATTTTAATTGTGGTCATATAAACATGAGGCATGAGAGTGTTTAAAAAATGACACAGCCCACCCCTAACCCTAACTGCCCCCCCCCCGATTCTCCCCACCTGCTCACCCACAAACACCCCCCCGCCCCCGGTTTGGTCATAAATCACCTCATTGTAATAATCACCAGCCACTTGACCCCGATGGCCAAACGGATAGCTTAATGTCACCATGCTAATGACATGCTGAGGTTACAGTCATTTTCCGCTGCTAATTGCCACCCCGGCTGATTCTGAAATGTGCGCAACCCACACTGGTTTGCAATGCACCATATGGCCCAGTAGGGGGCTGCTCTCTCACCAGGACTGATGGAAATGGCCAGCGGAGTGTGGCGCCTACCTTCTGCACTATGGCTGCGTGACCGGAAAAGTCCCGGATCCGCGTGAGGGGAGGCATCTCCGGCATGCGCTAAAATGCGAGGAGAGTCTAAACTGGTTCTCTGACTGGTTCCCAGCTGACAGTCTCAACAAAAACGTAAAAACGATTTAGCGTAATTCAGTTGTATGGCATGCGTACAGGCTACAGCACTTTTTGCAGTTATTTCTGCAAAGGTGTCAAGTTCCCTATGTTGGACATGTTCCCTACCATGGTGGACCCAGAATAAATATGTTGACACGCGTCTTTAAGGCGTGCAATGGTGAAGGAGCTCTGCATTACTCTGTGCTTACTCTGTGCTTACTCTGTGCTTGGGTGCAACTTACTGAGTGTTCCTCAGGCAGCCAGCAGTGAAAGCAAAAATGCTGATTGATTTAGAAACATTCCGTTTGATGGACAGTTCAATTGCTCCACAGGGGTGAGTGGGGTGATTCCATTAATTTTGTTTTATCACCTTTTAGCTGATTGGGCCCCACCGGGGCTGTAGGGGAGTGAGGCCTGTCCCTCAGGCTTATTTGGGTGAGTGTCAGTGAGATGTAGGGCCCCCACCAGTTTTGGACACATGGACTCAAGCACTGAATCGATGCTGTCGTCTTTGTCAGCGTCGCTTACTTCTGTCTTTTTTCGGCATTCTGGAACGCCATGGATGAGTGAAGCCCCACCCCCCAGTGCCCGATGTCTGCCCCCACTCCCCTGCATCTCTCTGTTTCCCCGGTCCGTGCTTGTATCTCTTCTCCGCGGGGGCTTGATAAACACCATCTCAGGACACAAAATCGTTTCGGCCATCAATCTGGGTCCATAGAGCAGCGATTACGGCGCGTTGATGGATTGTGCGGGGCTCACGATTCATGTCAATTAGCTAAACGGGCAGGATACGGATGCTGCGGGGGGTTGGCGTGCATGGGGGGGTAACGGGAAGGACACAAGACTTCGTGAACAGACGGCGGGGTAGGGGGTGGGGGGGGGGGCAGTCAATGACCCAGCCAATTT
Source organism: Brevimyrus niger (assembly GCA_015164015.2). Lineage (NCBI taxonomy): Eukaryota > Metazoa > Chordata > Actinopteri > Osteoglossiformes > Mormyridae > Brevimyrus > Brevimyrus niger. The sequence continues at coordinate 19,770,353 of JAABNY020000082.1, forward strand.
GTCGGCTG
>JAABNY020000082.1:19770370-19785380 GCA_015164015.2 Brevimyrus niger
GGAGGCACGGCAGCGCGAGGAGGAGGAGCGAGGCGAGGGGGGGGGTGGGGGGCGGGGGGGGGGAGAGAGGGAGGAGACGAGGTGCGGGCAAGCGAGGGGGGGGGGGGGGGGGGGGGGGGGGGGAGCAGTCAATGATCCAGCCAATTTGTAGGCTGACGCTTCTGCATCCTCTCCTGTGAGATGCCTGATGGACTAACAGCTGACACCCCAACAGCGCCCCCTGCGGGCCGCGCTTGCCTCATTAATAAATACGTTAGATATCTAAGTCTTACTCAATTAATTATGTTTGCCCAAATTAATTTGCTAAAACTGATATTGGGCAAACAAATTGTATAAAAAAAAACAATTAAAAACTGAAATAACAGACAGTCACTCTGTGGTTTTTGAGGTCTGGATAAAAAGCACCAAAGGGCTTTGAACTGACTCATTTTCAGATGTCCCATGGAGCCTGGGGTGCAGATAATCTTCCCCTAGAACCGTGATGAGATCCATTCCTTAGATCCAACTGATCTCTCTGTGAAGTCACGTGTCAGTCGAAGATGCATCAGTGTGTCTCATCTTTGTGGTGAAATGATCTCACCATTATCGTGAAGAAACAACAGAGGAAAAAAAAACAATTCAATGTCAATGTGGTTAATTGTTGGAATGAGAAATATCAGTTCTTACGTCTCACTCCACCTGATTGGTAAATGTCACATGGCACTTTAAGGCCAAGATCTGTATGATTAAGGTACTAATTTTTACTGACACATACAGACACCAATGCTTACCAACCCTCGTTCTAGGGTTTACCTTGTGTATCTTGATTTTTGTTCCAGCTAAAACTGAATTACTTGATCGCTTGATGTAAAATACTGAGCTAAATGTCATTTCTATTTGCACGTTACAAGCTAGGGGCTTCTAAAGACGTTTTACATGTGTGGTGTAGCTAATAAAAAAGTAATCTCCCTTGATTAATTTGTGCCTTCAAACAAGATAATTTTAATTAGCTCATCTTAATTAAGATGTATACTAATCATTCAGCTAATTTGTGCAGGTCTAGAAAGAGTTGCGATAGTTTTGCCCCTGCAAATTGTAACATTTTATTATTATTAGGTGCACAAATAAACAAACTTAACTAATTTACCCTGTACTATCACTGTTTATCACATTATTAGAAATATAAAAAGTGAATGGTGTTTTATCTTCTCCAGTCCTGCAGGGGGTGCTGGGTTTATATGATCACAGTTGATACCCTCTGTGACCTACAACCTGACCTGTTAGTTCTGGTAGCCAGCGACCCTGGCTGTCTCTATAAACAGCCTGGCTGGCTAGTTTGCTATTCAAGCTTGTTGCTTCTTTGTGTCCAGTCTCAATTACCCCCTTTTTTATTTGCTTGCTTGCTTACTTACTTATTTACTAATTTGCTTAGTTTGACGGTAGTATTATTTCCTCTCCTTTTCCTGTTTTTCTCATTTGGCTTATTCCTACTTGTTGCTTATATCTTGTTTTCCCTTATTGCTCGTTTTGCTCTAGTGAATGTCTTGCCTCTTGACCTCTAGCTTCCTGACCATGACTTCAGCTGAGGTAATTCTTCCTCACCCTCAACCTGCAGTACCATGACTGATGAACCTCAAAACTTGGTCCAACCTTGCCCTAGTCTGCAGTGAGGTCCAGGTTGTTGCGCAGAACTCTGTCCTCCTTGTCTGCAACAAACTTACTTCACTAATTTTACGCATGAAAAAGCACACATACTAAAGCAATACACATGAAATAAATGACTCTCCCATACTCCGAAGAGAGAGCAGACACACGTGCACTACCTTCGAGTCTCACTATAATTTCCTTTTTAAGTTACTGCAGTTACTCTCACTGCTTTCCTCTTTGGTGTCCTGCAATCACTGTCCACTGCAAGGAATAGGGACCATGATTACTGTATCAGTAAATGTACTGTAGATGAAACGCAAAAATATTCATGCCGAACACAGGAACACAGCTGTTGCACACCAAACTTGGCTGAGAGGTACCGCAAGAACGAGAGCGATTCATAGGCATAAGCATCCCAGTGGGCCCATTTACCTGTTTCAGCCCAGATGTGTCTCTATCTGTGTACGTTTTAGTAGGTCTATTTGGTTTTGTTGAGTTTTTGGTTGAGTTCCAGCTTGGATTTTCTCATCTAACCTATTCAAGGTCCGCTTCGGAAGGAGCTGAACACATCTAACCCATACAAGTTGCAGCGGGAACGCTGGAGTTCCAAGATTTTAGTTAAGGTACAAGTCGAAAAAGTTCAGCAGACACGTTCGATGTCCAAGTTGGTCGAGTTGAGGTGTTCGAGTTCCAAGGTTCTACTGTATGTGAAGATGCTATTTAGAAAAGTTGCATATATTAAATATAACACTGTATTGTGTGTGTGTGTTGGGGGGGAGCTGACTTGATGGGTCAACATCAGGCCCACTTCACACAGGGGGGAGGTGCTGCTGGTTTCAGGAGTGCTTTCTGCACTACAGGAGACGGGGTTCCTATAGCTGTGGAGCAGGGGCCCATCTGCCTTGCCACTTGATCGGGACATTTTTATGAAGAGATTTTGTTCTTGCACATAATGGACAAAAACCGAGAAGTAAAACGTGAGCCTAGGAAGCTCTTCCCACATTCCACAAATGGCAGGGATTAGTCTCCTATCAGGATTGTTTGAGCAATTATGTCGGATCTGATCTAAGAGACTAAGGAAGGCCTGTTCCTCTCCCGTGCGCAACAACCCGAATAATTTGTTCCTTGGTAAAAACCAGAGTGGTACAACTAAGTCAGTGTGCCAACAGAACCGGTCATTACTTTCACTTTCAGTTTCATATGGTCATTATTACCTCCGTGCAACCCTGCCTGCTCACTCTCCCAGTTTGATGTCAAGATGTTTCTCCTACAAGTATGAAGCCCACAGACCAGGCTCCTCTGCTGAACTAGCTGCAGCTTGCTCAATGTTTCACTGCAAGCTGAGGCCGTGGAACTTTTATGAATAAACTGCGCGACTCAAGTGAACTCTGGCCGGATTAAACCGTGGCGAAGAGATTAACACGGTGCTCACTGGCTGCTTTGTGCCACAGCATTCGCCCACATTTCTTCGGCCTGGATTTTTGAAGACGTTGATTTTGTGGCAGAACTGCCCCTGAGGCTTGAGTCGAACGTGCCTCGATTGACGCGCCAACAAGATGCTACAGTGGTTATGAACTCCGCTTCCCGTGGGGAATGTTTATCTGCCCGTCCCCTCATTCGTACACAATTAAAAAGGTCGTTATTAGTATGCGTGGTGCACCACGGCTCAAACAAACGGGAAACGGGAATTGGGGAAAAGAAATCTCCGATTCTGCCTAAAATGTCAACGGGGGGATGGGGTGAGAAAGGAAGGAGTGACATGAAAAGGAAGCAAGCGTCCTGTACAAAGACAAAGAGCTTTTGTCAATCGGAAAGCCTTCCCGTGAAATATCGATTCCCCCCATGATTGTCTGAGAGTGAAGCTTTCGAAAGATTTAGGCTGTAACCCTCCCTCCGTCCCCCCCCCCCCCAACATGTCATTCCTTCCCTTCATTCAGAGTGTGTGGTCAAGCTGCTGACCCCCCACCTCCACAAAGCTTCTTGCTTGCTGCGCAGGCCTCTGCTTTCACACTTTTTGAAATGTATTTGCACGCACCCCCCCCCCCCCCCCCCATCACACAAAATGTTTGTCTTGAACGAGGGAGTCCATTTATATGGTGACCTTTCTGGAGGTGATTCGGTGTAGTGCTTTTTGAGCACCGTTGCGTTTTTGTTTTGTCCCCGTTGTTGGTGTGTTTCTTTTGTTTCCACGCGGACGTGCCGAAGGAGTGCTCATTATTTGTTCTGGTCTTGAGCACTTGAGCGGGGCGACGGCTGGCACTCTCGTTCGGCTGCAATTTTTGACAACAGCCCCTTTCTGAGTGGCTCCTCAGGACCTGTGAGTCACTGTCTCACGAAGGGCCAGGACACCCTCTCTTACCCGCCCACCATAACAACAACATCCCCCCCGAGGGTGCTGGTTTTCATTCTGGGACACAGCACAAGTTCTACTTCCTGGTCTTCTTATCTCCGGCATGGAAGCCAAGATCCCTCCCTTGTCTATCAGATGACACCCCTTGCACGGTCCTGTACTGACACTGGATAGCATCTCCCTTACTGAACGTTCCTCTTCATTCACCTGCATTGCTATTTTACATAACTGGATTTAAAAAGTTTTTTGAAGTGTCTTTTTTATTTATTGTCTTATGTCCATACAGGTGTGGTTCTATGATTTTTTTTACGGTTAGGGGTATAAGAGGTGCCATAATTTATACAGAGGGTCTGACCTTATTATTAGGCAGTGATATGTTTTGAGTCAGTGACTGACAGAGAAAGGGGCCAATCAGCTTTCAGCTGGTGCCTGTGCCCCTGTGGTTCTGCCACTGTATACAGCCATATATCTATATCTCAATATATCTTACATATTTCCATTCAGTTATGCTTACTATGATTATTTTTTGCGCCAATGGCCATCAAATTGGAATTGTGTGTATGTGTGTGTGCGTGTGCGTGTGTTTGTGGGTGAGGATTGGTCAAAGTCAGGATGTTGTGATGCTCAAGGTCCAAAATGTCATTTCATGACAAGGTTATATTTAAATCTCTGTGATTTACAGCGCAAGGAACCATATTAGAGCCACACATGAAAGGCCGAGTTTTCATGTCTGCGATGGATTTCACCTGAATCCCGATGAGCAGGACAGAGAAATGTTTACGGCAGTTAATAATTGTCTTTCAGTAGCTGTGCCCCATTTCGCCCCAAATCCCCCCCCCCCATAAATTAAAGTACATCTTTCCACCCGTTTTGGAGTTTGGGGGGGGGGGGGTCAAAATTCATTAACACTCCATTCTTAACATTAACAAACAAAAAAATAATCGAAAGACCAAAAGACCAAGGATGACCTGAAACCATCACCAGAGAAAATCTGCTATAATTATGATGCTTATTTACCATTATGGTCATTTATTTTTGTACATTATAATATTCATTAACTCATTTCACGAAGCCTTTAATGCAAATTTGCCCCCGAATGTGCATATCCACTCGACCACAAACCTTGTGTTCCCGCATCACATGTCTCTCTTTCTTTTAAAGGGCAATGCTGTTATCATATTTCAGGGCCTTTTTATGGTAATATTATTTATTCATATGCAAGAGGCATTCGTGGACACTGTGTTCACATCTAAGTTCAATCCTACCAGTTAAGGTTGCAAATAGAATATTCCAGAGCTCCTCTTCACATCCCTGTGTGAAAATATTTTGCCACCCCACCCCCCCTCTCCGGGTTATTGCTCAGAGTATGTGGACATTAGGGATACCAGACCTTTTTTTCACTGTAATCTCTGCTCACTAAGATAGTGTGAGTTCAGTGCCATTGAGCCTGGTTCTGTGATGGGTTAAGGGGATGTCATCATACATTGGGGGGGGGGGGGTATTTCAGAAGTAACATAATTGTGTGTGGTTTTCCTCTGAAGTTTCCGCTGGTCCTTCTTCATGTGTGTCTTCATCTAATAATGTGATGAAAGTCATAGTTTTTTCCTCCTTCGAGGTTTTGATCATTCTGAAACAAAGCCATGGTCTCCTTTAAACTGTCACCGAATGGCAAAGCTGAAATTTCCCACTAAGGAAGATGAGGACGCCCCCCCCCCCCTTTCAGCAAGATGACATGTGCGGCCGGCTGGAATGTCAGGAGACCGTGGGGGCTGCTGGGATGCAAGGAATAGGGCAGCAAGACAAGCCGTTTCGGTATCAGTGGACAACCTGTGGAGGAGTCTTGGGTTCGATTGGGCCGGACTTCACCCAGGGGGCACTCAACCCCGATAACCACCAAAATGGATAAACCAGTTCCTCGTGCCGTCATGATGTCACATTTTTTTCCCCGCAGAATTGGCTCTTACTCCAACATGCTCAGGTGGTGAACACTGGGATTCGCGACCGGGACTCAAGATCCGGATTCACAAATGGACGATATCCTGCTTTGATTGGCTGGCAGATTCGACAGAGATTATAGGTCGATGCTGATGTTAATATGTGGTTTATGCTACATCTGTTGTTTATTGGGGAGTCTGATCCAAGTGTGTGTTATGTGTGGGGGGAGCAGACTCTGGTTGCCCGTGTCATACTTATGGTATTCACTGGGGGGCAAGAGCGAAGATGCTGAGGGGTCATGAGATTTCAAATGGAATGGAGTTCTGATCGAAATACAGATCCTGGACTGTCAATTTATGCAGCTATAGTATGAGGGTTTGGGGCAGAGCAGGTTTTGGCATAAGTCGAAACGTGTATCCCGATAAGAGTTGCTGTGATTTGAGTGTAGGTATTCTGAAAGCACGTACGATGCTCTCTACCCCTGATAATAGCATGTATCCTGATAACCGTTGCCTAGATCTGACTGCACATGTATGTAGGAGTTTGAGAGATCAATGTGGATTTTATCAGAACATTCCGGCTCACTTATGGATTCTGCTAACCTCTGGAATGAAGGTGCAGTCCATCCTCTCTCTTTGTTCAGGGCTACTTCCGTCTGTTATATTCTTAAGCTGGAACATTGTGTTTCATCGTTTTTAGTCTTTTACAACCTGTTAGACTCGGGGGAGAAGATTGGAAGAAATATTTTAATTTTTTTAGACATTATCTGAAGAGCCCAGCCTATCGAGTAATTATTTGAAGAACATAATTACTTCACGGCTCAATAATTTTCATGTTATTTCACCACACCTTCCTTCCCCTGGGTCTAAAACTTGTGATATTTATTTACTTCTTCAAAGAACATATGAAGCCTCCATTTTCAGATCAAATCAAAATGTTCACACATTCACATCCAAGGAAAAGTAAGCTACGCTGACCCAAATATTGCCCTTTGAGTACAAATATATTCATTCATATTTTAGGAAAATGCAACACAAAAGATAATTAAAAGAAGGTGGAAGTAATTATTTTAAGAATTCATTTAATTATGTCATTTAATGTATCACAGCATAGTGGTGCAGTGGTTAGCACTGTTGCCTTATACCTCTGGGACCTGGGTTCTAGTCTCTGCCTGAGTCACATTTGTGTGGAGTTTTCTCCGGGTACTCCAGTTTCCCCCCATGGTCCAACGACATGCTGTGGCCAATTGGAGTTATTAAATTGCCCATAGGTGTGAGTGAGTGCTGTATGAGTGTCCCCTGCAATGGGCTGGCCCCCCATCCAGGGTTGTTCCCTGCCTTGTGCCCATTGCTACTGGAATAGGCTCTGGACCCCGCGTGACCCAGTAGGACAAGCGGGTTGGAAAATGGATGGATGGATTTTAATATATCACTTTTCTTTTTCATTTTTAAAATTTTCACCCCATCGGATGAAGTACTCTTCCTCTCTCACTGAAGCCTGCTTGCATGAAGCCAATATGTCAAGAAGACTGACTTTACAGAGTCTAGAGTCCCAGATAAACTAAGTTTTTGTTTTTAATAACAGTTATAATGGAATATGAGGTGAGGATAATTATTTAAAATAACCTTGGTACTTTTTTGACCACCAGGGGGAGGCAGGAGTGATCAGGTAGCCTCAGGAAAATTGCGAAAAAAATAAATACCACAAAATACTGCATTGTTTAAATGCGTAACCTGGACGCTGTGGGAAAAATGTCCTTGTTGTTATTTTTCATGCTTGTTAGGGGGGATTTTTTTTCTTGTTTAAGGGTGGTTTCTCACTGCAGACAGGTAGAGTAGAGCAAAGTTTCAAATAAGTATTTGTTATCTTTGGGTTTGTGGTGGTCTTTTATGAAGGTGAATTCATTTTCACTCTTGTGATGTTTCTGCAGTCTACTTTAGGGTCTGTTTTGTGCGGTCACAATTTATTTGATTAAAATCAGGTCGATGTTCGTATGTGCTGCTAATGGGGATCGAAAGGAAGGCGGAGGACCGACTTCTGGAATGGTCTGTCGCGGCGACTCGCGAAGAACAAATGCGATGGCGTGACGTGCCGACGCAACAGCCGCCCCGTGCCCCCCCCCCCAAGTTCCTTACGGCCGGGATATACGAGCAAGGAACCGGCTTCGCTGCGATCTTTCGCTCGGGAAGTTTCCGTGCGGCTGAAGCAGTATGTTAGCGCGTAGGCAAATTGGACGTGACTACAGCTGTCAACAATGTCACCGTGACGGGTCCCTCCTGTCGCCTGCCTCTGCTAGAGCACTCAGCTTCCCGGGAAGCGCGCGGCGTATTACCTACACAGACCTGCAGCTGGACTCGGTTACACCCCGATATAGCAAAACCTCGCAAAATAGCTCTCCCGCTTAATTGCATGGACACCCTTTCTAAGTTTGTTTAATCTGTTTTCCTTTTAGATGATCATAATTGCTTTTGGTAATATGCTTTCCCACCCTGCACACACACACGCACACACACGAAAAAATGGACCACTGATCCAGACTATCGGAGAGATTGCAGAAGATTGGAGTATTCAAGATGTAGGATCGTTACTGGCCTCATTGTGTGTAAGACATGCGCTGCATTCAATTAAAGGAAATATATTCTGGCTCCTTTCCCTGGGGATATCAGGCACAAGCAAAGCGCTAACTTTCATTGTATTGCCCATCTTCACTCCTCCAGCAGTGAAAGTGACTTAAATACCAGGCGCTCAGTTCAGAGGTGGGGCTATAGGTACATCCGTCCCAGATGAAAGCTGATTGGCCCCTGAGGTACCCTCTGCCTGTCAATCACCAATTCAAAGCATATAGCTGTGATAAGGTTGGCCCCTCTGTATGAACTCTTATGTTCCCACCACCTTAAAAATTCCTAGAATTGCCCCCGTCCCATTTGCTGATTACAGCCCAGCGGCCCGTTCCGACATGACGTAGCTTGCCAAGGTGACTTGTGCAAGTCGTTAAAGGCTGATGAGATGTCAATTAATGCGGCATCGTGGCCAGCCAAGAGAGGGTAGCGGTGTAGCACAGCGCTTTGAACTTGTCAGATTTAACTGCTGAGTGAGCATCGATCACTCGGAGGGCGATGGCAATGGGCGGAGGGGCGTGTACGATGATAGTGGGCGTGAGATAAATTTCTGAAGAGAATCGTGTCAACAGATCGAGCAGTAGGTGGGAAGATGGTCATCCCCGAGGGCTGTTTTAAAGAGGGATGGGCGGGACGCTGGGAAGCCGGAGGACAGGGGTATTTATTTAATAGGCTGGACAAATGGAGACGCATCATTGGCTCCTGTCTCAAATCGTCATATGACCACTCCCATACCACATACCCAACCTGAATCACCAAGGTCACATGCTCACAGACACTCCGCTGGGCGGCGTTTAGATGTGGGGTGGGTGATTTTCAGACTGATGTGATCTTGCCGTGGCCCCCATAGATAAACAGCACCACGCTGCGTGGTAAACGGAGGACAGCACCCCAGTAAAAGCGGGTCGGTGTGGAACGCGGGGTGGCAAAGTCTGAGCTCCTGGGAGACGGGGGGAAAAAAAAACCCCCACTCATGTTCGCACTCTCTGGCCTCGTAGCACAGAAACGGCTCTGTTTTGACGTTTAAATATTTGATGTGTCCCCACGACTACATGAATAATGGATAGTTCTTCAAATACTGAAAAAGAGGTACATGTGTTTTAATTCTCGACTTTGGTACATGGGCGCGTGCCTTTTTCCATGCGTATGGGGCCGGGGATCATTTTCCCTGTTCAATAACCCCCCAGCCCCAACCGGACACCCGCTGGACTGGTCTCAAACCCACACTCGCTTCTGGCAAATTTCACGCCCCCGGGCAGATTTGGTAGCATATGGGGGAGTGAGATCACATCCCCCCCCCCCTGCTATTTAAGCAATCCCCCTCTCATGGCCTCCCACCACTTTTGAGCCCCCAAAACAAGGGTTAAAATTTTGGCATCCCCCCCCTACCCTGTTCTGATACCATGTGATCCCCTGTTTCATTTTACTGCAATGGGGGGGAGAACTAAGCAGGGAAAACCCCCAAGTAGAGATGGACCCCCCTTCTCATGCATCCGAGGGCAGGTTTTGCCCGGAGCTGACGCAGCGAGGATCAGCCTTTAAAGCTCCTTCGCTTGTTTTCAGTCTGCATCTCCGCGTCATTCGCTAGCGAATCCACAACCTGCAGCAAAGCCTGTGGCTTAATCTCATATCGATCCCCAAAACATAATTTGACCAAAAAAAAAGGTTTTCAAGCAAAGCAAAAGCATGAAGTGAAACCTATTTTTTTTGTTTGCTTCTGCCAAAAATCTGGAGCATCACTAGAGATTTACGGAAAAAGGGCGACACAAGCCTTTACTAAGGGGCTCTGATATTAATGACAGTGAATGAATTTCAACTATTTGAAGTACATGGTTATGGGGGGGGGTGTTAAAGCCCCCCCTAAGCAGCCCTAGCTACACCCCTGCCAAAAATACACTTAATCGTTATTCTTCACCTCCCAGCTGACATGCTAGAGTGGCTTTGGTATGTTGGTAGATGATAACAGGAGATCTGACTTCACTGATGGTACCAGCAGCATGGGGAGTTTGGGAGAAACCAGTGGGAGCGGGGGCGGGGGGGTGGGGTGGTGGTTTTTATCTTTATCTTTTCAGAGTAGAAAGTGTGCAAAGGAGGGGGTGAATTTCCCCGAAACAAAAGCAGCCCACAGCAGGAGTGATGAGGGCATCCGCAAAAGCCCCCTTGGGGTTTAGAGGAACAGAAACACTGGCGTATAAACTGGTGAAAAGGAGAAGCGGGCAGGATAAAGCTGAACTGGGGTCACCTGACCCCCCCGTCCCATGATGAATGTGCCCGCTCCACTCACCCCCTCGCCCGGAACATTCTGGAAAGGTAAATTCCAAAGCCCGATTCAAATACCCGCACACTTGAGGGAACCCTGACGTGCGGGACATCGATCTGCGTGCCCAGAGAGCGTCTTGGTGGCGGCCTGGTCGCCGTTGCAGGCTGCCATTGCACGGTACCATTTTGCTGGATGCACCTGTCGTGGGTCAGAGCAGGAATTGAGGCCCACGGATCATCCTTCCATTACCTGCTGCTGATTTTTAGAAGCCATGGGAAGCTGTGTCTTCATATACATTGAGTACATTCTGCTCCTTCCCTTCAGAGTCAGGAGAGACTGACCTAGGGGGACTGAGACTTCCCAGATTCAAACCTCAGATATCCATCATCTCTCCTTCAGTTCCTTTAATGGACACCTGCCTGAGGGACTGTGCCCCCCCCCCCCCCCACCTGAAATAAGATCCATTCCCAAAAGTCAGGCTTTCATTTGTTGTGTCTACACTGTTGCATTGTGGGATTTCAATTGGAAATAGAATTTCACACTTTCCAAGGAGGCATGAAGTATTGCCGGCACCGCCAATTCTGGGGACGCGGTCATGCCTTCCAAGGTCACAAGGGCTTAGATGGGCTAGGGGTGCACTTTGTATTTGCGTGTGAAACATTCGCAACAGGTGCTGTGGGTGCTGTCGGTGAACGGCAAGAACTCTGACCGCATTCCAGCCTTTTGTTTCCTACTTTCAAAGTCAATGCACCAGGTTGGGTCTATCGATTTTGAGTCAACAAAGTCAATAGACCAAGGCGGCACCACTATCTGACAGTACCGGGGTGATCTCTTGAATCTCTGCTACCTGAGTTGCCTCGCCTTTGATTCGACTGAATAAAGACGGCCGTCTCCGCTCTGTGAGACAGTCTGTCGGCAGCTGGGGGAATGCGAGCGCGGATCTGAGAGGAGGCGAAGTGATTTGGCTGTGGATTCGGCTCACAACTCCTGCCCACTTAGACATCATTAGCGTTGTTGCTACATGACAACTCCCGAGATCCCAGAGATGGCTAATGAAGTGTAGGGAGAGGCAAACAACATTTTGGGGGTGCTCAAGCATGCCGACCCCCTCCCACAATCATCCCCCCACGTTCAAGCACTCGCTTATATCCATCCTGAAGGGTTACGTAAAAACTGAGTTTCGGGATGCTGCCGGTCCTTTTAATCAGACTCGTCTTGAGCATTGATCTGTGCATGCCGCCTGGCATCCCAGAGTCTCTAACTGCAAAGGCACGTCCGAGCTAATCACCGTAAATTACTTTCATAGCGAGGTGTTCGATCTGCTTCTTTAAGCAGCTGTCGTTTCTAATAGATTCATCACCTGGTCGGTCCGTGGCGCGTGTCTGTGGTGAAGGAGAATAACCGATGGCTCTCACGGATCGAGTGGAAGATATGACTGTAGCATTTTTACTGTTGAATATTTTACAGAACAAAGTCATGGAACGTTGTTCAATGGAATTACAGTTGGGACTTTCAGCCCTTAACAACCTAAGCCTTTAGAAAAGCTTTCGGCTCTGCCAGTAAGAAAATGGGAATTAAAGCTATTCATGTTTACCCCCCTCCCATTTAAAACTTTAGCTTACACTTAGCACCCCTCTTTCAGAATCTACACCCACCATTAAGAACCATTTAGAACCTCTCATTTAGAATCTTCTCCTCTGGTTCATAATTTTCAGCCTAACGTTAGAACCTTCAGCTTCTCATTTAAAACCTTCACCCCCATTTAGAACCTCCACCCTCCACTTAGAACTTCTAGTCTCTTCTGTAAAATATGTCCCCCATTTAGATCCTTAAGCCTCTCATTAAATATCTTCACTTCCCACTTGGAACTATCAGTGTCTCCTTTGAATCATCAGCCTCAGTTTTGGAATTTTCTCCCTCCATTTAGAAGCTTCATCTTCTCAATTAGAACCTTAACCCCCATTTAGAACCTCCACCCTCCACTTAGAACTTCCAGCTTCTTGTGTAAAATATATCCCCCATTCAGAACCTTCAGCTTCTCATTTAAAATCTTTACCCCCCATGTAGAACCATTAGCTAATCATTTAAAACCTTCACCACCTGTTTATAACCTTCAACCTGCACTTAGAACATCTAGCTTCTCATTTACAATATGTTCCCCTATTTAGATTTTCCCCTGCCCATTTAGGACTTTCAGCCTAAATCAAGCCTCCAACTGAAGTCAAAATCTCAGTCCTTAACGGAAATATTAGTGTGAAACTTTTGAATTGTGGTATAGAGACAGGAGCACAGTTTAAAATGTGCTCTTGGCACAGAGAGCCTTTCAAAAGCCTTCCAAAGTACCGGTTTATCTACATGGGTACTTTGGAAGTCTGTCATACCCAGCACTTTCATTTATATCATTATCATTTACATAACTGCGCTCATTCAAGCATGTCCTCAATGACACCAGGCCCATTTTAAGGTAAATCCTTTATGCACCGGCAAAGAAGTCTGCCGGAATAAGTAACGTATTTACACGACACATAGAAGGAAATGGAAAATCTTTCAGCTACGTCGACAGCCAAAGAAGAAAATGGCAATCTGTCCCACTGCAGTAATAATTCAGGACAAATAAAACGCATTACTTTATACAGACTTAAAAAATGGCTTTTCCTGGAAATGATGTCTAATAACTGCCTAATGGAGCAGTCCCAAGATTATCAAAAAGAGAAAAAAATCACCGCACACCTCCATTCCAGGGTATGCACAAAAGTTAATAATAAAATCAGGAAAATGTGATTTTACTGTTGCTATGGCTGATGTCTTTATGCATTCAGTAAATACTGCATGAGGAAATGGCTCTTGCTTTTTGGTTTGTCAAGGGCCGTCCTTTCTTAAACAACTGGTGCTATGGAATCTTTTTAAAGTGTCCCTTAAAAAAAGCTTCAAAACAAGTTTAACAAGTTTAAAATTTGACCACTGTTTTTGCCCCCCAAAATACAGTTTGTGAACACTTTTATATACACTTCTTTTATATAAACTTCTTTTATATACACTTCTATATACACTCTTATATACAGTTTTATATACACTTTTATCATGCACATTTTCAGCTGTTATTTTGTTGCACATTTACTCTCTAATAGTTCATTCTCTGTACCCCTATATGATGAAATGAGCATTTTCTGTTTATATTCCAGGGTTATGAATCATGGCCAATAGTTGGCTGCTTTATGAAATCCTCAGAAAAATGTTTCTGTGGCCTGGAACAATTTACTTATTCGTAGCTCTGGGGGATTATGGGGAATTATTGATGAGAAACTGAAAAGGGTGCAGGGTCACCCACGCTTTTACTGTACATATCAAAGTATAAAGGATCACTTTTTTAAATCATGCAACGCCAGCTGATTATCTGCGATACTCTGTGTGGGTGTTCGGTCAGGAAAGTGTGACCCACTGATTGCATAAAGGTGCCCCTGATGATGTCAAAGCGCAGCACACCAGTTCATTCCCCAAGTTTAAGTGTGCAATTTAAAAAGATTACAAACCTAATATTATTTCCAGTGAAAATCACTCTCTAAATGAAGCAATTCAGGCCTAAGCGCCTCACTCAAGGGTAGGAAGGCACCCCTCCCAATCGACAAGCCCACAGCCCTTTTCTGGTGGCCCCATCACAGGAGAACCCCGGCCAATCCGGGCGTCCGTTTATCAACCCGTTAGTCTCGGCTGGCTCTTGTAGCCTGACATTTTCTCGCTGTTATGGCTTTGCCTTTTGGCCATTGTAAACTCGTCAGTGAGGCGTCATCGACCCGACACGTCACTGTTGATGTTGCCCCCCCTGCTCACTCCATCCCATAGTAGAGGGTACTCCGAGCTCCTATGGATAGTTAAGCAGTCAGGGCCCTGTGGTGCCACAATGAAATCTTTATATGCTCCTGGGGAAGGAGGCTTAGCGGAGCGTGAGTGTGTGTGTGTGTGTCTGTCTGTCTGTGTGTGTGTGTGTGTGTTTCAGTGGGTGAAAAATAGCAATCCCAGTATCCCTGACTGGCTCTCCTTCATGTCAGCTGCCTTGGTTACAGTTCAGTTTGCCAGCACTGCTGGCTGAGTATCTACAGCTCCTCCAAGTAAATGGCATCTCATTAACACAGACGGCTGCACACATACGCGCACACACACACACACACACACACACACACACACACACACACACACACACACACACACACACACACACACACA
>JAABNY020000082.1:19791581-19803741 GCA_015164015.2 Brevimyrus niger
CCCAATGTGAGACCCCCTGCTGCTGCCCCATCCACAGAGAAGCTCAGCCTGAACTCGGCCCCCAGTCCCATCACCCACAGAGGCCCCACACACTCCATGGCTTTTACCACGAGAACCAGAACTGAGTGGCCAATAATCACAGACCCCCCGCTTTTCCAAACACCGGCCTCATGCAGAGAACTGGACCCAATTGCCCATCTTCCCTTGGCCCAGGGGAAGGAGCACTGGGGGAGGGCGGCCTTTAGGAAAGGGCCCGGTTTCCCCTCGGCCTTCAAGGTCAGACTGGCTCAGCAGAAACCATGCTTAATGGTCTGAGACCTAGATTTCCAGTGCCTGTGACAACTTGGCCCGCTTCTGTAGGGGTTCTGGGCTTGGAGGAAGTGGGTGCTGAGTCACGCTCAACGAGCCTGGACTGGAACCTGGGCCACAAGCTGCTTGTGTTGGCTTTGGGCAAGACTCCGTGGTCCTGTAGATAAGTGGCACATCTGGAGATGACAGGTGAAAGCCTGCTTGCTATTTTCATTGGCATTTTCTGAGAAGGAAAAGACCTTTTAAATAACTATAACTAGGGCTGAAAAGTCAATGCACTAGCATTATTCTTAAAGTTATAATTATGTGTTATTATTTCTAAGAGTTTTTGTATCATTCTGATACCCCAATCGAAGAATTTGATAGCAAAGTTTTAATTTCTATATTGAATATTTAGCTTATAATATTGCAATAAAAAAAACCCTATACAATTTTTGTTCATACTATTTTCCCATTGGTGTATCAAAATTAGCGTTAGACTACACTGAATGCAATCGACAATAGAACACATTATGACTTTAATATTGATGCTAACATGTCATGCACTGAATTTTTTTTTGTGCATAACAGATGTTGGCTTATTGGTCTCCTCAAGTAACGATTATTGTTTCTGCATCATAAGAAGTGGATTTTGACTTTCATTGAGGGGGGGGGGGGGGTTTGGCTTAGTAGCCTGGTGCCTTTTTGTAATAGCGGGTAATGACTGGAGCCATGAACGCTGCAGGAACCATGTTTGGGTCTCGACACAGCGAGACAGAAATTAATTGAACACATGAAAGGAGGGGACAGTGACTGACTTTCAGGTGAAGAGGGGATCAGTACCCCAGGAAAGATCGAACGGATAATGAGGGAGACTTCTGAGGGTCTGGTGGCATACAGAGACAAAATGGGAGGCAGTAAAAGGTGAGTGTGGGATGCGGGTCGGGGGGGGGGGGGTGCTAATGAGTCAGTGGTGCTGGGTCCAATGACATAGTGTGTGCTCAAGCCAGCGTCCTCAAACCGTGAGCTTGAGGGTCTAGGAAAGGAGCCTGATGGATCTGGGGCCATTTTGTTGTGTCTGGGGCCCATTCAGAAACCCAACCCCCCCCAGTGTACTTCCTGTTTTTGGCCAACAGCTAGGGATGGGTATCATTCAGATTTTAACGGCACTACTGATGCCGCTTATCCATCCCAGACTTTAACCACAGTCTTAACGGCACTTTTCAGTTAAGAGAGTGGAAGAAAGTCATTAACAAAAGAATTAACATTTCCTTATTTACTCATACATATGTACTGTATACAAAGTAACATTCTTGAGTTGCAAACTGCAAAAGCAGCATTGTTTTGAGCAAGTCACTATTGTACATTATGATCATTGAAATGCAAAATAAATTTGATAGCAAAAGCAACCACAGTGTTTTGAACAATTCACCATTGATTTTGTGATGATGAAAATGCAAAACAAATGTAATAAACAATGTTTGTTTTTAAATGGAAGAACTGAACACAGGACCGTTTCTTTTATGGTAATTTTACTGTGCGGCAACCTTACTTACTGTGAATTTCTGAGCAACACGATGCTTTGAATATTTCACATAGAATTTTTTAACCCTCCCATAAAGATCAGCTGGCTAATGGTCACTTTTAAACATTAATCCACATGCGTATAATTTAGTCAACTTTATGTGTGGGTTCCAGGCCGCTAGCAGACATAATATACCTGGGGCAACAACACACAATATATTAGCTAGCCGGTCAAAAGCTCTGCATCACTCCATATGCATGTAACGGACTTTCGCTGGATGTTGACAGACCGCTCGTGTTTCCACCTCCGCACGTAACACACTTGTTGCACTAGTGCCGATGTGCATTCACATCAGTGACTCTAGTGAAATGTTACCACACTATTGAACACTATTTAGTCGTCACTAAAAGCAGGGTCTCTGTGGTGTGCTGCACGTTGCCGCACATGAGAGAGAAAGCGAGAAGGACAGCGAGAACGAGCGAGAGCCCCCCCCCCAACACACGCGCACACACACACACACACACACACAGCAAATGCAGTCAGAAATGGAGCTGGTGAGATTAAATGTCCAAGAGATCTTTTATCTACCAGTAATAAATAGGATACTACATGATACTACAGTCTTTAATAATTCAGCCCCGGGGTCCATTTCATACTGGGTTTCAGTACCCATCCCTTCCAGCAGGCGGCAGTAGTAAACACCTCCGCTGTATGTGACAGTTCAGCCCCACCCCTGTACCTCCCCCATGCTGTGGGTTATCGGACACATTGGGATTGTCGGATCTGTCAAATAAACGCATCTTGGTGACTAGTGAGTTTGGGTCTGAAATTAGATAACATCTAACGGAATTTGACAGGATGGACAAATAGGATGCCTTGAAACTTGAGGTTAGAATTTTACACAGGGTCAGACTTTGGGCATACTCAGAACTGGTAAGGCTATATTATGTTGGAATTTGGTTCCCATTTTTTAACAAAATTTAACAAAATAACTGATCAGGTATAACTCAGATGACTTCATTTTTTAAATATTATAGATCCATCCTTGGTTACTTTGATTGTGTTGCTTAGTCGATGAACCAGTGGTATCAATCACCTGAGCAGGTAGGTTCCTGAACGCTATCCCAAAACTGAGAAGAATGGATATCAAACACCTGACATGTGTATGTTCCTTTTCTGGCTTTTCTATTTTCTAGGGGCGGCTAAGACGGTTTGCTGCGACTGCAGACAAACACGCACGCGGATCAAAATGAACGGGGCCTCGAGCATGTCCCTTTGCGTGCAGCGGCGCCTGGAGAATCTGAGATAAAACATTGGCCACATCGATGATCTGGCGTGTCAAGCGATTAGGAGCGCCCCGTGTTAGAGAGTCACATTGCGCTTATTTACAGATGACCTTCTGCCTTAATAAAGCATTCTTCAGGGGCCAGACTGACATTTCAAGGAATCAGTGGCGACGTCTTGCCTGTGAAAGGGCCCAGCTTGATTCAGGCTTCCTTTGTCCGAAGAACCGAACACTTAATCAGTGGGGTCGACTGTCTGCACGCATTAATTATGCAAATGCACATCCGTGGCAATTCCAAATACCTCCTGTCCTCAGACAGGGGCGAAAAGACACCACTCAAAGATATCCGCTGTTTCCCACAAACAATACATTTGGAATCCAGGGAAACTTGATGTATAGACAGATCTCATTTTCTGTCGTGTCTCTGAGAATTCCCCCATCATCCCTTTTCAATCTGTGGTGTATCTCTGTAAACAATGAGAACATTGTTCCGCTGATGAGATGGGACAGTGAAGCATGGCCGACTCGAGTAGCCTGGGAGAGAGATACACAGGCAGGATGCAAAGTAGTGAAAACCGCACCCCCCAATCCCCCCCGCCCCCCAAAACTCGCAATTAAAGAAAACCACATTCATATTTACATTTCAAAGTGAAGTTTGACTCTTAATTTGACAATTAAGGCCATACTTACAGCTGTCTTTACCTCAAGGACGATGTGATTAATTGTAATAATAATGAGCGATTTGATGCAAATTTGGCTGTCCAACCAAAAGCGTTCTCAGAGGTCACCTTACCCAGAGCCATTTGGACACTGGACCATCTGAAACATGCTTAGACTGTAGGGTCATTGTAGCCCGTCATATTGAAAGCTACCTCATTAGAATGTGGATGTGTGGTCTGTTTTGGGTGAAACAATGGGGTACGGTCATGTCTTTTGTGTATCTGTGCAGCAGGGAATGCCAATTATGATGTTTTAACAGAGTACATTTGCATCTGATAATCATTGACGAGTCCTGGACCGAAGTCATCGTCCGATAAATTAAAGCCTGTGACTCACAATCCATCTCAGAATGCAGGGAGACTCACACGTGTTCATCCAGGCGTCGCTGCTCAGGGAAGCAGGGTGCTCTGCTCAGGTCGCCTGGTTAAATCCCGTCTCCGTCTTGTCACACGTCGGTTGAGTCTTTGTCACTCTCACCTTCGTGAAGATGATGGAATATGTGAAAACTCACAGTTGTACAAATGGCTAGCATCATCTCAACCTCATGTTGTAGTATAGAATAAACTGCGGATGCTATCCTGTATTCTAAGGGCTCCATACTTGTCCGAAAGGCATGTTTCGCTTCTGCTGAATATAGGAAAGCCTTCTTAGTTAGAAAATGGCATGAATGCGCGCGTAGTTTCCCACAGAGACTTATCTGTTTTTGTATCTGATAATACTCTGCTTTTAGTGAATGTTTTTCGTGTGGGAAAAGCATAAATATGTGAAGCAGAGGATGTAAGGATTTAGGATGATTAAATATCAGTGTTGTAATGGATGTGCTGATAGGGGTTCTGTAAAAACAATAGAAGCTGCTGTCAGGACAGAGTTGAACACCTCTCCAGTAAGCCTGAAATCCCCAGCTTTTGCAGCTGTGGCAAACCCTCCCTCCACGGTAAGCGGGTCTGATAGAATGGGCTGATTGCAGGTGTATCTGCAGGGGCGGGGCCACAGGGCACAGGCACCAGCAGAAAGCTGATTGGCCCCCAGAGTGCCCCCCTCACCCGTCACTCACGAATACTAAACATTTCATTGGTTAATGATAAGGTCAGCCCCTCTGTATGAATTATGGCCCCTTTTATGCAGCCCACGTCAAATTTAAAAAAAAAAAAACAAAAAAAAAAATCCTACAATTGCTGCCTGGTTTTCACAAACTAATGTCTTGACCCCTAACATTCTGGCATTCGCCCACTCCAAGGTGACAGGCAAGGCCTGAGGTTTGCACATTCTCCATCTACCCCAGTGGCCCCAATAGGTCAACTCCCCCCTGCATCTCCAGCCAATCACCATTTGCCTGAGCACCCTAGAGTCCCGCCCGCGTCTCTTTCCTTTTCTTTACATTGTTCCTCCACCGTTCCTTTACAAAAATAATTATCCCAGATTTTAATTGGGATTCTTTTTGAAAATGTCCCCAGTGCGGTTCCAGAACCAGATTTCGAAGGGGATCACAAAGAAATGCATGCTATTGTCCCTCGAAGAAAGACAAACAGGGGTGGGGAGAGGGGGTGGCAGGCGGCTGATCTGAGGCTTCAGGCCCCGCCTCTTTTCCCCTTTTGTTTGGGGGGGGGGGGAATGAGCCTAAGAAGATTACATTTGGCCCAGAGCCGTGGAGCGACCCCGCGGCTCTGAAAATAAGCTTCTGCGAGGGGGACGAGCTTTGTGCGGGAGGAATGGCTGCAGTGCCTGGAACGGCAGCGGCCTCACTAAGCTGAAGAAGGCCAGCAGGCACAGAGCGCTACCTGCGTATAAAGGCCAAAGTGAAATGACTTAAATGAATGCCTGTCAAAACGGCAGCGCAAAGGATATGCCTGATCTGGAAGCGTATATTTACCGATTTGTGGGGAGGGGGGAGGGGGGGCATGGAAAAAACAGCGTCCGGCAGGGAGATCTCCTCGCAGAACGGCGGGGAGTGGGGGGAGATTCTGCTGCATTAGACTTTGTCTTACAAAGACATTGGCGCCGATTAGCTGAGGTGGGCAGCCTGCGTTGGCTAAGCCTGTGAGATAAGCTTATCGCTCCCCACTCGGACTAATGGCCTTGTGTCTCAGTGCTGTCATTTAACCACCGGCAAGGAGTCATGAACCACAGTCAATAGTAAGGTGGAGAACTGTAGATATACCAGGGCAGCAGTATGTGTGGGGCAGTACCTACCTGTTTGGCCAAAAGTGTTTTTGTCTAGTACAATGACCCTAATTGACATTATTTCTGTCCTTTTCATTAGGAAATACAAAAATAGATCTCTGTATAACCCTGTATGTAAAGAACATTCCTCTACAGACTATTCATTAATACTGAGTAAAAAGAACATTCCGTAAGATTTTATAAAAAGGAACAGACCATTCTGTAAAATTCCATAAAAAAACACACTCCTCAAATGACCATCATTAACATTTCAGAACATTGCCATTCTATAGTATTCTATCACAAGCCAGAAATAAAATAAAAAAAAAAGCTGTTTGGATGTTCCTGAGACATCCCAGCAACGGCAGACTGCATCTGCT
Organism: Brevimyrus niger; assembly: GCA_015164015.2. Lineage (NCBI taxonomy): Eukaryota > Metazoa > Chordata > Actinopteri > Osteoglossiformes > Mormyridae > Brevimyrus > Brevimyrus niger. Next base: position 19,797,940 of record JAABNY020000082.1, read on the forward strand.
CAGCGGTGCTCCACTGTTAGCCCTGATCACAGTTAAAAATTGCTTGCCGGCACCTCTGGGCGATGCAGTCATGTAGCATCACCCAGGGTCAGATGTGATGTTCCTCTCGCTAGCGTACACGCCGTCTTGCTGCGTCGTCTCCATGCACACGCCGTCTTGCTGCGTCGTCTCCATGCGCACGCCGTCTTGCTGCGTCGTCTCCATGCGCACGCCGTCTTGCCGCGTCGTCTCCATGCGCGCGCCGCCATGCTGCGTCGTCTCCATGCACGCGCCGTCTTGCTGCATCGTCTACATGCGCACGATGCCCTGCTGCATCGTCTACATGCGCACGCCGCCCTGCTGCATCGTCTCCATGCGCACGTCGCCTTGCTGCGTGGAACTTTCCTGCATTATATTGTCAGTTTTATTGCATAATGTTATCAAATATTGTCACAGAACAGCGTTCATGGAAATTACTGTAATTAAAAATTGCTACCACTGAAATACATGCTGGTATTGCGAAAATCATTTGTTATATAGTTAGTCGAAAAAACTGAAGGACGGTCTGCAGATTGCTCCCGTACTTACGGTCTGGGTGCTACTGTGATGCTTGGCCCTGTAGTTTTGAGCCCTGTAGTTGGACAATAATGGATGCAAACCGGAAGCTGGAGTCTGCATTTTCCACAGTTATGGCTGTAATTCATTGGCTGAGAGGCCATGAGTCTCAAGCACGATTGGCAGGCTGAGAGAGGAGGGGGGCCCATAGGGAAAGCAAAGTCCCAGGGAAGGTGGAGATGGAAAGATGGTTGCTTTCGAGACAATGTCCCTCTGGGGGTCCGAGCTACTATGAGTGTTGGACTGACAGATTGCTGCAAGACCCAGGGCTGTTGGGGTCCATGCCAAGAAGGGGTGTATGCAGGGGTGGGACCATCGAGGCGCTGGTCCGAAGTGAAATTTGATTGGCCATTCAGTGCTCCACCCCTGACACTCACAGGTTCAGAACATATCATTGGCCAATAATAAGATTCATCCCTCTGAATGAATTATGGCTCCACTTATGCCCCCCCCCCCACATAGACCCAAGAACTGACACTGTCAGGCCCTGATGGGCTATCAGCAAGTCCAGTCTGTCGCCTCTGTCAGAAACAGTTGATCTTGTGGTGTGTTAGGACTGTAATAACCCAAATGCTTTCCCAGCAATCTCACCATCACTGGCCTGTAATTTAAACTATGTGGTGGTCAGCCATGGCCTCAGATGTAGTCGACTTCCTTGTGCCTGTTCTCAACGATAAAAAAAGAAAGAAATGAAGATGAAACGAGTGAAGGAAAGTGGACGAGGCGAGGCCTGGTGGGGGGTTAACGAAGTACGTCTCCTGTTTGTTTCGTTTCCAGCGTTTCATGAAGCGCATGCTGATGAAGGTGATCAGAGCCTCAAAGGAAAACTTATTACTGTGGGGGGGGGGGGGGATGATTCAAACTATCTGCCCCCAACCCCCCCCCCCCCCCGCCCCATGACGAACCAGAACCTACCCAAGGGGGGCCTTCAGGGTTCGACTGATGGATTCAAGAGCTGCTGGAAGCAAAAGGAAACCTTTGGATTTGCCAGGGGTGGGGGTTTACATCTCTATTTTACACCATTTTACACCTGGATAGTGAGCTTAAGGTATAGATAGCAAGGAAGGTACATGTAGCCCTGAGTGCTTCTGTAGCTCAACAAGTAGAGTGGCGTGCTGTTATTGCTGAGCATTCGAATCCTACTGTGACCATCCTCATCAGAGTAAAACATAGTCCTGGGTTCTTAGTGTGTAACAGGGCGTTAAATGCAGTCCCTCCCATGTCCTGCCATTCCCATATTGCTGCAACTGTACCAATTTTTGAAGAGAAGCAAATCTCACTGCATCCGTCTGTCTGTTTACTCGTAGGCATTCTTGCGTTTGGCAGTTTAATTACAGAAACGACCGGCGTTCACGTCTCTGACCCTATAGGCGTGGCACCGGAGATCTGATCAGCCGCCCCTCCGCGACGGCAGGAGATGAGAGCTCCGGAAAGTTGGCGGAGTCATCGCTGTCGATCTCCGCTCTGGTTCGATGGCTTGGGACCGGAACCCTAGGCCGCTATTCCTGCGACGCATGTACATGGTGCCCTCCTGCAGCTAGAGTGCCAGAGGTGCTTGAGATCATCAGTCAGGAAGGAGGAGCGATTTGTGTCTGTCACCTCGGGCTTAAACATGCGACTCCAAACCTCCAGCTGAGTGTGGAATGAAAAAACTACATATTAAGGTAATGGAGAAAAGAGAAACGAAGACAGTCTTAAACAAAGTGCTTCTTTTCCAGGATAAATATAATTCAGAATTGACTTGCTTCCTTTTCGGTCCGAATTAGTAGTGAAATGTACCTGTTGTGTGTCGTTTAATGCAGCAGGGGGCGGTGTACCTGAGGGAAGTGAGCATTTTGCTGCACACGCGCGTGTAGCTGGGTGTCTCCCTCCGGGTTCTGCAAGCACTGGGGAAACAAATTTGATGAATTAAATATTTCAAAGCAGCGATTTGCCTTCTTAACCCAGTGACTGGCTGGACTGGTTCGGAGCGGAGGGCCAGATTAGTATGCACGCCCATCTTTCCGGGTGACTGAAGGGGATCTTTTATTGTTTTTATTATTTGGAGGTTCGCACTCTCCTGTCGAGGGAAGCCTCGAGCCTAAGGAGGGCCAAATTACATTTTATTCCTGCCTTTTTAAAAAATTATTACCATGCCTCATATTTCACAGGCAGACTCCACTTCCTGGCCGAGTCCCGCCGGACCGCCGATCCGTTCTGCTCTGCTCGCAGCTTCTCTGTGCCGCCAGACTGACCCGCCTTGCCCCCCCGGTGCCTCCGCTCATCTATCATGCCTCGTCAAGCGGCACTCCTTCTCATGGGGAGGGGGCAGCACAGCGGAGGCTGTGGTGGCGGAATCCACATGGGAAATCCGGGCAGGGGGTCAGGGCGACCGGTGCCTGGAGGGAAGGTGCGGCTGATTCTTTTTAAGGCACGTCCCGGATGTTTAGCCTGTCCCCATACCGGCTCCTGAGCTTCGTTTACTAATTGAAATCTATAATATGTTTCCACTTGTGTTGAACCAATCAGGTCTGTAAATCCCGGTGTTGGGTCCAGGCTAACCCCCCCCCCCCCCCTCCCTCTCCCTGCGTGCCAACATACAGGCTTCAGCTGAACGGGTGAGAGCGGTCCCTGATCGATGCATGCGCATCCTGGAGAAATGATGGGTCTAATTAGTCACTTTGAGCAAGCCGTCAGGGGTGATATCCAGGAGAGGCTGGCTTTTTTTATGCACTGCACACTGAGATCGTCCTGCCTGGCAGCATCTGGGGCATCTTCAGCTGAGAAATATGGCACACTGACACCCCAGTTAAATTAAAATTAAGAGTAGCTGAGCAGAGGATAGTCGATCAGTGTGGGAAAACTGAGCTGGGAAAAAAAAAAACCCACCCAGTGGGTTAAGGACGCCTATCGTCCGCCGCGAGAGTCCTTCACAATATCGCTCCCCTTCCCCCTAGAAACCTGTCAACCCCTGAAAACTGCATACAATGGAAAGTAAGACAATGATGCGTTAAGACAAACAGCGCGTGTGGCCTAAGGATCCGCGAATAATTGACTCTGCTACCTCTAATAGCATGAGTAGCTAATTCTGACCTCCATGCGGACTGACGGAGGTATGCGGTGGTGAAGGCCTCGGCAGGCTCGCGCCGGGGCGGTTCTGAAGTGCTGCCGAGCGCGGCCCAGACGCGCCCTTTGCGTGAGCGAATCCCCTTGAGCTCCCGGTTTTAGGGCCGAAGCCCCGGAAAACTGGGCGGTGGGTCCATGGCTGGACTCCAAGGAGGAGGAGGAGGGCTGGATGGGGTTGAAAGGCTGGCAGATTTACTCGTGGCCACTCCTGGCAGGTCGTTATGGTGGATTTCGGGCCGAGTTGGCAGACGTCGAGCCAGGCCACTCAGTGCAGAGCTGAACAGGCCGTTAGCCGCCGGCAAGCTAGCCACTGCTGGCCAGTGTGGAGGAAACCTGTGATCCCGTGTTAGGTTACCGCTGTGAGGCGTCCCTTCCATCCCGTCGTCAGATCCCTTCTTCTCCTTGATCGCAAAAAAAAAAAAAAAAAGAAAGATTATCCAGCAGCAGTGGAAACAGGAGCGGGAGGACTGCCCAGAGACAGCTATATCACTCCAGGCAAGGCTGAATCAACTGCACCCTCCAAGCATGCCTTCCACTGCAATGTTCCCGAGGCGGGATCCTCTTAGAAACCGCACCTCTTCCATTGCCCACACTTCCCCTCATCTTTATTGACTCATTTTTGGCTTGTTGACCCATCTTTTAAGCCCGTTACCTGTTTTTAAGCTCGTTTACCCATTTATGGATAGTTTACCTTCCTGTCCAACTGATGTACACGTTTTAGCCTGTTTTCCCTCTCTTGAGCTCATTTACCCACCTTTCAAGCCTGTTTACCTGTTTTGAGCCCATTGACTCATTTGAAGCTCGTTGATCTATCTTTAGAGCTTGTTGACCCATGTTGAGCTCATTTGTCTCCTGAGCTTGTTTATCCATCTTTCCAGTCTTCCACAGCATTATTTCTCCCAAACACCAAATTAGTCCCCCACTCTGACAGGCTGCCACATCATTACATTTAGGTCAAATGTAATCAGCAAACAGCAGCAGCAGGGTGCAGATGACAGGAGTATCTTCTCATTAATTGAGGGTAAAGCTGATTTTGCTTTGGTGGTGCGGTATGGGGGTAACACAGTTTACTGTAATGAGTCCCCCACCCCGCCGTCTAAAACACGAGGCAAATGCCTGCTATTAGCTTTATGACTATTTCTGGTGTCATTTGAGATGTCGAGCTAAAAATGATAATGAGATACTTTTCATAAGCAGGATCTTCTGGAATTCATCTTTCATCACTCCTGAATCCACACACCCATATTGTCTCCAGGCAACGAGGTCAGTAACTCTGAACCCTGAGTGAAGGTGGCCTGATACCTGCTTTCTGATTGGCGGGTCCCGTCGACCATATTTGACAGTTTGGTATTCCGAAGTGTGTAAGGCAGAGACGCGAGCTGGATGTCATCTCTTCATTGCCGTTGGGCTGCTTACCGCTGAAAGAGGTCTAGTAAGTTATTGTGATTATGCTTAACCTGTACAGTATAAGGGATCTTCTTGCAAGTTGACCAAGGTTTCAGTTATGGGTGTGTCTCTTAACGGGCAGGTAGACAGGCCTACAGGCTGAGTGACAGTCAGTCAGATACACTGACAAGCAAGACAGGTAGAGAACCACACCTATACACATCCACAGACTTAACGAATGGGCTTCATATAGTGACATAATGTAGATAAAACTAGAATCACTCAATCATTTCAGGAAGATGAGGTTATAAAAAAGCATGTCATATCCCCATAAAGCCTGCTACCATTATTTAAACTCTCTCTCTCTCTCTCTCTCTCTCTCTCTCTCTCTCTCTCTCACCAACAATGATAACCTTAATCCCTACCCCGCCCAAGCCATACCCATGAGCAACCCAACAAAGTACAAGACTTTTTGCATTCTTAATTTTTTTATTGCAGTTCACAGATTTTTATAAAATTTAAGTTTTGACCCCACAAGGTAAAAAAAAGGGTATTCATCACGTTGTGGTCCCCACAAGGAAAGGTATACCTGGACCACACACACACACACAGACACACACAGACACACACGCACATGTAGGGTAAACATATCCTTATGGGGACCGATCATTCATTTCAATGGGAGAAATGCTAATGCTAACTATGACAACCTTAACC
>JAABNY020000082.1:19803841-19818008 GCA_015164015.2 Brevimyrus niger
TAAAATAGAATTTTCCCTTATGGGGACCAGGAAATGTCCCCATAAGGGGAAAAAAATGGATATTTATCACGTTATGGTGACATTGTGTCCCCATAAGGATAGGTAAACCCGCTCGCACACACACACACACACACACACACACACTAGTAATTCATCAGTTTTAAGAGGCTTCACCAGAGAATTAAAGGTTCCAGCTGGTTCATTCAGATCTGGGATGTTGGGGCACGACTGACGTTTTGTGTGTTAAAAGCAGTAAGGATTTAAGCTGCCTCTGCAGGGACCCACCTTTCATCACTCTTTCCCAAAACACTTTTCACAGCTTCCTGTGTAAGAAACGAGAGGTGACAGAGCACTTAATTTGAGGTCATCCATTTGATGCTACCTGTTTTTTACATCTTTGTAGATCGGGGATACGAGTTTTCCATTACTGTACTGAGAGAGTCAATGTGAAGGCTGTAAGTGTGCGTGATTGTTAGTGTGTGTGTGTGTGTGTGTGTGTGTGTGTGTGTGTGTTTTGGGAGGTTGTGTCAGGGCAAATTCCTGTAGGGGGGGATAATGTCTGACTCCCCCCTCTCATTGGTATTCCATGGTTGGATCCCAGAGTCTGGTGCCTGGTGTGGGCTTCTTTACTTCTCACTCTGCAGGGGGGAGGCTTTGGATGCATCTCTGTGAACGGGCTGTTCGAGTGATGGGGAGAAGGGGGTGCAGCCAGCCCCCAATTATCTTGGCATTGCTTTGACCTTTTTTTGTAGTTTTTGCTGTTTATGAGCAATCCATGACTGCTGCATGAAGCTGTTTTTTTGTTGTCCTTTGCTATTGTCGTGGCGATTAAACCCCACGCCCCCCCCATCGTATCATGGGAGTCAGAACCCAGAGCTTGAAGAGCGCGGTGGGGTGGGGGCATTTGTCAAAGGCACATTCCAGTGGTGGGTTTCCCCAAACCAGTCTGCTGGGAGACGGGAAACATGTCTCCCATCCAAACATCCCCTTGTTTTGTTTAGCTTTTTTTTGGTGGGGGGGGGGGGCGTGACCCAAGGCTGAGGACTTGAGGCCTCTCACTGGGGGGCTGTCAGATGGCTGCCCGTGAATGTAAAAGACCCTCCCCCATTTACCTTCCAAACCCACCGGGTGGGGGGGGATAATTAACAAAGACGACAGTTGATGTGAGGATTAAAACCGTACCTGCAGAGCCAAAAGTCAACCCCCCCCCCCTTCCCAAAGGTGGCTGGCAGCTAGGGGTGAAACAAGGTTTTTTTAAGGTCAGGGGCATAAGAGAGGCCATAATGATAAAGTCAGCTTTAACATTAGCCAATGACATGTTGTGAATCGTTGAGTGACCGGGATGGGGCAGTCTGGCGGCCAATTGGCTTTCAGATAGGGCCAGTAGCCCGCCCTTTTTCACATCCCTGGCAGCAAATGGTGACATATGATAAGACTTTTAATGTTTTTGTGGGTTATGATGGGTTACTTAAAGTTGTCTCTTCTTTATTCTTTCATTTCCCGCCACATTTCTAAAGACCTGAGAGTGGTTTAGGAAATATGGCATGTCTGACACAGAACATGAATAACTAACTTTTTTTGGCATAAAGTTGGCACTCTCTCATGATGGTTAATTAAAGATGCAATCTGCGGGCCTTACATTTCAAAGCAAACTTCACATCTCACCCATCATCCTCTCTCTCTCTGCCATTTCCCGACCAGTTAACTGCCCGGGGATCTTAAATCATGTCAGACTTCAGCTCCTGGTCGCTAAGGTCTGAGCTACTCTTTTTTTTTATCATTCTGTCTTCACTGTTCAATTGCTTAATTAACTCCTCATTTACTTGCGCGCCCATAAATATACACAAAGTGGAAGGTGTGTTATGATGGCACACGCGACCCAAGAGGCGCGTAGAAAAATTGGCAGGTGTCACGTTTATCGTTAATGAAAGAAAAGATGTACGAAAATGGCGAGAGCCAATTAAGTAATTATGCGAGTGATCTGGGGCAGAAACGCGATCATTCGCAAGCTGCCAGACGCCGCCTTTGACAATTAAATTTACAGACGGGGGGCACGCCCCTCGGATATTAGGGATCCATTTAAAGAACGAAATGTCTGTGTGTCTCGTTAACCTATGCCATTGTTTTTCAAAAGAGTCGCTATGTTCCCGAAACGTTCTGAGCGGTCTCCTCTCTGTCCTCCCGGTGTCAGAACAATGAAATGAAGATGATTTTTGTTTTTCTGCCTGGAAGGGTAGCCAGGGCTGGTCGAAACCCATGTGGTGCTCTGGGCAAACTACATCATCGGTAACCCCCGACCCCCGCCCATCCCTCGCACACTGCAGCCTGCATTCTTCTAAGTCGATGTCTCCATAGCAGATGGTGCCCTAGAAGGCCACCTATGGCACTGTGAAAGTCTTAGGTGAAGAAACGGATGCTTCAGTGATTGTTATGTTGGTATAAAACTCCTGTATTACGGCCGTCAAAGTGTGTCAGCCTAACCGTCTCTAAACCTCTCCTAATGTCAGCCCAGTATTCACAGTAACCATCCAACAGATCCAAAAGACGCTCGGATAATCAGTGCCTCATTGAGTTATTTAACTAATTAATTAAGAAGTCGAGCCGATGGTCAAATTTAATCAACACATTAATATGGCTGAGGTGTCCCTGAGGAGAGGTTAGGGAACTGAAGCGGCCTTCATCCGGCCATCCAGCGAGATATGAGTAAGTTTTTGGAGAACGGGAGAAATTCCAAAAAATTATGTCACTGATTATTCACATACCTTCGAATGTTCAGTTGTGTGTTATGCACTCACTGCCGAAATAAATAGCTTTAAACATTTTTGTTTGACTTTAGCACAAAACTGAATGTGATCTAGTGGGTTAACCAGCACTGAGGGTAGCTGTGCTACACTGGTTAGCGGCTGATTTGCCAATCATTTCCCATTGCGCCAGGTTGCCGACGGTTTGTAACACGCCCTCCTGGCTGCTACCTTGATCCTTAAAGGTAATCCTTAGACGGGACTCAGCCACTTTGGTGAAATTGGACATAATTTAATCGGCCGTCTGCCAGTTGCCTGCAAACGGCTCGGGAGCCGGTCATTGCCACAAACGAACAAAAGAACTAAAATTAAACCCCCGTGCTAATGGCGCGCTTTGGGGAACGAATCTGATATTTTGAAAACACAAAACAATGAGACAAAGATGCTTTTATAAGCTGGCTGCCAAGCGTATCTCTGGCTGGCAAGGTCTGCTCTTCCACTTACTTCATCTGGAGGATTGAAAGAGGTCTAAATGGAGTCACGCTGTGATTTATGACGGAGGGGGGAGGGAGAGGGTAGCCAAGTCTTCCTTGCCCAGTCCTGGGAAGTTGCTCGAAAGGTGGCCTGTTTTTTTACGAGCGTGAAGAGGGAACGGGAGGCGGCTTGGTAAGCTTTGCCCAAAGAAGACATATTTTCGGTCTGCGGGTTGGAACGGTGTGTAGCTACTGGGTCAGTCGCTGCGTTCGTGGCCGAGTTGAAGGCCTTGGCTCTTAAAAAGAGCTTTTCTGTTGTACCCCGGAGTGAAGAACCACACTATGGGACGACTTCTAACTCAGTAAATTGAGAAACGTGTGCTTTGAATAGCTTCGGGAAAAGCAAACCAGGAATGTAGGATCATGGCAGGCAGGGAGACTCGCCATGGTGTCCGGCCGCGGTTTTCCCTGCTCTGGTACCGCTGGGGCATCACCAGCTTCCCACATCGGCTTCATCTTCATGTTTCCCCCTCGAAAGATGGCAAGATGTGTGGATGTAGTGTTCTGCATGGGAGATATGCTGTTCCATCAGGTTCCGGAACACGATGCAAGGTTTAAACCCCCCCCCCACTCTCCTGCATTATGTAATCTCGAGATGCGGCGGCCATCTTTAACTCTGTAGCATTTTGTGAGTTCGGAGGTAAGCTTTGGAAGCAGCCTGGAAAATGGACCACTCTCCATTATCCTTTTTGTTTATTTTTTAGTGTCTTTTTTCAAGATGAAAGCCCTGTAATTTCCCGGCTAGAGCTACCTAGCCGGGGGAGGGGGTGTACGGCGGCGTACCAGCCGAAAGAAGCCCACTGTTATAAAAGCCGCGTCTTCCTGGTCCCTCACATGCCGGGGCATGATGCCAATACCCGCCATGCTGATCCCTGCCCCTAGACCCCATCCGTTTGCTGCTATTTTCCCATCATGCACTGTGACATTCACTGCCCTCAGTCGCTTTCTCGATCCCCCCCCCCCCGACACACACCATTACAATTGCAAAACAATTACGAAGTATATTAGTGCTTTTCCAAAGTGACATTTGCCGCTGTTAATTGAAATTTAATTAGATGTTCTTTTTTCTGCCGCTGCGGCTGACAGTAAAGTAAATGAGGGCCCGATCCATCTCCCAGAATGCCTTGCTCTTTAAGGCACGGGCATCGCTGTTGGGTGAGGATCATTGCTGCAGTGATGCGTGTGATGAGGCCTGGACAGTGTTGGGGTGACTGCAAAGCAGCACTCAGATATGGCCCATGGAAAGGACTAACAACTGGATCTGGATGCAGGAGCAATTCAAAATCACAGTTAGATAATGATTTAGAATAAGGCACCAGCACCAGGACCAGTCATACACAGAAATATGTTGTTTGTTATATCTAGTCTTATTTCTATTATTAGTTTAGTCTAACTCATTTTTCTTTGTATATTGGTTGACAAATAAAGCTTGAAACTGTAGAAGGTCACACATGCTTGTAACTTCACCAAACCCTCCCTGTCACACTTCTGCCGTCGAAAAAAGTGAAAATAGTTCAGTAAGATTTCCTGTTTGGTGCCATCGAAATAATCATAAATCAGTAATTACGAGGTAAATGTGAGTTTCAGCAAGTGCAGGGAAAATTTCATTTTCATAATCTGTCGGGTAAAGGATCGTCCAAAAAAAGAGCAGAGAGCAGCCGTCGAGAGCGACTGGCAGTAAGATAAATACTCTCATGTTTTTATTTTTTTTTTGGATGTTTCCAGGATCTAATTATCAGATTATCATCATCACCGGTCCCAGAGGGACAGGATGAGGTGGGGGTTGTTATCAAAGTGCATGGCCTCCTGTATGGATAAACGGAACTAGTACCTCTGGCTCAGTGCTGATTCATGGGATGTTTGACTGCCCAAAGCCAAAAACAGCGCCTCCTGGGGCCGGGGCTGGGTAAAGCGACTTTAACTGCTCTTTATAAGCGCTGAAAAATGATACGGATGTATTAAAGAGGCAGTAGCCATATAATTGTTTTAGCAGGTAAAATACCAATGAGGCTAGGCATTTATAGATCAGGCCCAGACAAAGGAATACACTTGGTGATGTCACGAGGGGACTGCAACATGACGCTCACTGACTCCATATGATGTTACCAGGCGACTGCAACGTGACATTCGCTGACCCCAAATGATGTCACGAGGGGACTGCAACGTCACTACCTCCAAATGATGTCATGATGCGACTGCAACGTGACACTCCCTGACTCCAAATGATGTCACGAGGGGACTGCAACGTGACTCGGATGTTCAGTGAGCCCCAATCTTATCATGTTGACCGTGGTATGCCGCAGATTACACTAGGTACTCAGACGCGGTCTGAAAAATAGAGCATACCATGTGTTCACCACTGCTGTTTCGAACAAAGGATATTTAGCTACAAAAAGATGATGGTGAAGAAGCCAGAAATATGAAGCACGGATAAAGATTTTTGCCTTCTTGACAGACTTAAGTAGGCTATTATGAGATGGATGGGCTTTCATCTGTTACACTAAGAGAGAGGAGAAGATAATCACAACTGTTATTTCACATCTTTACACAGAGCTCCAATTACCCCATGCCCTCATAATGGAACAATGGATATAGACAGCATGGGGAAAGGTGCATTGGAATACTTGCTCATTCAGTCTCACTCAGTTAAGAAGAGACTAAAGACAAAACGGACATTGTGAAATAACACTAAACAGTGTAAACAATGAAGACAGTGACAAAACAAAACGGACATTGTAAAATAACACAAAACAGTGCAAACAATAAACATAGTGCCAAAAAAAAACCAAACATGATTGACCATCCAAAACAGTGTAAAAACTGTACAATATGCAAATAAATAACAAAAAAGTGCAGTAAAAGGGCCATGAAATGCAGGTGTCATCAATGCATCCGTCAGGGAGTCACTTTGGGGAAAGAAGCTGTTCTTAAATCTGCTAATCAGGGTTCTGTTGCTACAAGACCTCCTGCCAGACTGCAGGGGGTGAGGGTTTTGTGGCTGGGGTCCTAAAATATAGCCTGAAGCATGTTACGACTGAGGTTAAAGTGCCACTGGTCAAAGGCAGGTAGCTCAGTCCCTGTGAAAAGTGTCATGAAGTGTCAAAAAGTCTGATTTCTGATGTTGACTCTTGCAGTCCTTGCGTTGTGAATAACATGCCATGTTGGTATAAATATTGCACTTTGCCGAGCCCTATAATGTACTGCAGCCATTTTTTGAATTCAGTTGAAAATATCTTGTCTCGCTTTGTGATGTCATTTAGCTGCAGCACCGGTGCTTATGCCAGTGGAAAACCAATACCTTCAAGCACCATACTTTGGTGCTTTTTTTGGTTCCTCAAACCATTCCTGAGTGATTTTTGCCAAGTGGCCGCTTCCATCAGGGAATAGCGCTGCTACGAAGGGGTGTACTTGGTGTGCAACGATGTTTAGGTAGGTGATACTGCATGTGTCACAGTAACATCCACATGAGCGCCGGGACGTAAGGTTTCCCAGCAAAACATTCCCCAGAACGTCAAACTGCCTCCCACCAGCTTGACTTCTTCCCTTTAGTGCATCCTGGTGCCGTCTGTACGCCAGGTAAATGACACACATGCTCTCGGTTACCTGTAACAAAAATCGTGACTCATCCGACCAGGCCACCTTCCTCCGTCGCTCTATAGTCCCGTTCTGCTGCTCTAGTTCCCATCGTAGGTGGCTTTGCCGGTGAACAGAGCGCCCTGACTGGTCTGCAGCTTTGCACCCTCGTGTGTGAGCTGTGAAGCACAATTTGTGCTACAGTAGCGTAACTGTGGGATCGGCCCGGACAGACTAGCCTTCACTCTCTGCACGCATCAGTGAGTCTTCGGTACTCGTGACCCCATGGCTGATTCAACAGTTGGCCTTCCTTGGACAACTTTTGGTAGATACCACTAGAACCAAGAACACTCCAAAATACCTGCCGTTTTGGAGATCCTCTAACCCAATCATCTAGCCATCGCTATTCATGCCTATTTTTCTCACTTCCACCACATCAACCTTAAGATCTGACTGTTCACTTGCCTAATATATAATGGCGCCCTTGACAGGTGCCGTTGTGATGAGATAATCAATGTTATTCGCGTCACCCGTCAGTGGTTTTAATGTTATGGCTGATCGGGGCTTTAACGGATGCTTTTGTCCGAAGCGATGTACAAGTGACACACTGCGCATTACACAGATGTGTTGCTGTCGAGGAGTCAACAGAGCATAAGTGCAGCTAGGCTGAGCTTCCAGTGAATGCCCAGGTACAAGTGTAAGCAGTGTTTTGAGCGGGATCTGTACAACCATTTGTAACAAAGAAGGAACATAATAAGACTCTTCAGCGGCCCGAAGACCACCGTCAAGAACGTTCAGGGAATGTTCGCTAAGATTTAGAGAACAGAAGGCAAGGAGGAAGGACCAAAAATATCAGAGTGATTAACACTCACGACGGCGATTTGTACAGAGTGAACTAAGCAGCATGGGCTATTTGATTCGCTCTGGTTCCACGAATGTTTCCTTCCCCGGCGAATGAGTCATCGCGGGAGGCTGCATTTCAGGTTGTTACCTCTCCTTAATCAGCTTGTTAATTATAGACTGTTTTGGTGACTTGCCTGTGGGTAAAGGGGGCTTGCGGAGTCCCGGCTTGGTGTGTTCCGGCAGCATGGGACACTGGACCGGAGCTGACAGTTTGAGAAAAATTAATAAAACAAATGAATAAGGAATGAACTGACATCTTTGAAATACAGTGCTGCGCAAATATCTTAGGCAGTCAAAGAAAATGTGTAAATCTGTTTATCTTTGTAGAAAGTGTATATTTGCTAAGAAAAAATATTTATTTGGATATATGCAAATGGACAATACTGCAAAAAAGAAAAAGAAACAAAATCTTATCAGATGGCCAGAAGAAGACAGGTTCTGTCACCAAATCTCTCCTCAGGGGCACCTCAGCCATTCCAGGTATTGATTAAATTTCACCACTAGCCTACTTAACTAATTCACATAACTGGTTAAGTTACTTGATGAGGTGTAGATGAGCAAGACAAGGAGTGCTAGTGGTTGAGTGAAGAAATACACAGGTGTATTGGATATGTACTAAAAATACTGGGCTGATATTAAGAGGGGTTTTAAAATGGCTGACACACTTTGGCAGACATGATATCATAGTCTTACATCAACATGAAGATCATTTAAGCATATATTTTTTTTAACTGCCTTAGATTTTTGCACAATATTATACTTTCTAGGTCATTCGGCATCTCTTTCCGGAAGGTTCCGCAGACAGTTCACCTCTTGTTGCCCTTTGTGCTTCTTTTAGAGGCACGTTAGAGAGAATCAGCCTCCACTCAGTGCCGAAATGGCAGTGGAAATATTTCAGCTGGAACCAAGTCCTCCAAAGGCTGTACAGCGAGGAGTCAGACCTTGATAAATAAGCCTGGAATGGCAGCTATCAGAGTGACGAGGCCAGGGACGCTGACCGGGAATCCGCCGGCGCCATTACGGGGCAGGCCAAGTTGTGACCCGGCCGGATCATGTCGTCTGAAGAGGTTAATGGTGCCTTCGCGCAGATTGAAGGCTGTGAGGCTGCCCTTAGGCCGGGGTTATTCCCACGGGATGTAGAGACTTCCTCTCGCAGTCGAGGTTCAAGGTTTCCCAGACACGCCGCGACCATAAAGCATAAAATGAAGTCCCCCGCAAGCCTCTCAGGTAATCAGAGAGCCCCCTAATGGAGTTACGAGCTCCCGTATCGCCGGCTTTGATGGAGAGGCGGCCGCGACCGGAGGCACTGATGAAATCCCGGCAGATTTATTCTCTCCTCGATGGGCTGCCCTACCGTGCTCCTCGGGGTGAAGGTCGAGGTCATGCGGTCAGGGGCCCCAGGTGAAGGAGGAGCAAGGGGGCTGGCGATGGATCATTTTTCATTGACAGTGTTTTAGCCTGACGTCGAGCGTACGACCAACATATAACACCGATATGAGACAGAATAACTGCATAGCCATTTTTATTTATTTGGTATAGCTCCGGTCTGCAGGTAGCTATTCCTCACCGGGCACCTCTGGTTGGACACGCTACAGCAACCTTCTGCTAATCCCCGAATAATGACACGTCTGGCGGTGTCTCTGCATCCAATATGTAAATGACTGACTGAAGGATGGGAGACACGCTGTGTAAACAGCAGGCCCGATGGAGAGATACGCCGGCCTGGCGTCTGGCTGCGGGCACGAGAGCGAAGGACGTGTCTGCCTCTCGGCCGGGCCTGGACTGAATGTTAAAGAGGCGACTCTAACCCGAAAGAGCAGCCCCGAGGAATAAACAGCCCCTTTGGCGGGTCCGTGAAGGGTGACTGATACGTCTCTGCTGTCAAGGGGAATAAGGCTTCAGGGCACCGATTGCCGGCCCAGATAGACCCCATGCTCTCTCTTTGCAAAAATGCTGCATGGCTGCTGAACTCCTGCTCCCAAGCTGGGTCAAGAAAGCCGGGAGCTGTTGCTGACCAGCTGGGCTGAAGCAGAATAGCAGTGGGACAGCCGACAGCCAACAGCTCTGTTTTTTAGCGTTTAGTTTTGATACTGCATCCTCAGGGGGGCACAAAGAACAACACCCTCCTGTAACCCTCCCAACTGTCTTTTGTCAAATTAATGTGATTTAATATCAGATGTATTTAATATGATTCTTTTATTATGTCACTCGGTGAGAAACCTGTGTACCAATTTTGAATTCTATGAGCTGTCAGTCAGCTCCATTTCCTTCTGATGTGTCATGGTAAGTGTACGTGCTGCTAGTCAGGTTTAATATTACTTAACTCGCTTGACACAAGATGGACAGATGTCAGCAAACTTAGCTGACACCTAATACTCTTAATCCGGCCCTGTTTCGGATAGACTTCAGGAAGGTCTCCTGCATTCAGTACGCCGTTGGGGCGGCGACTGGTGCCTAGAAACCTCCACAGCCACCCACCCAGCGGAGCCGGCAATCATACGGAATGGGCCACGTGTATGTGGTCCCCTTTGTGCTATGACCCGGTCCACGGTTGGGCGGCACAGCGTTATTAAGAGTGCGTGCATGGATAAGGTAGAGGGTGCAGGGTGACGATTTCGTTCACACCCCCTGGAACAGGGGCTTGGCTGTGATGGTTTGTCCATCCGCACAGCTCCACAAACATTCCCAACCCCCCCCCCCCTTAGTAATTTACTCAATGGCACAAAACAGAGACTGTCGCCAAACATTAGAAGGAGACCACTTTAAAATGAACGTCAACACGGAAACAGGGAGCAAGCAAAGCCCATGAATATTCAACACACATGTGTGCAGCATCACAAGGGTGCCACCATTAAATATGTACCCCGGATATTGATCAAATTGCCCCCCACCCCCCGCCGGGCCCACTCTGCCAAACGGCTGTAATCAGGCCAATCAAAGCAGGGCCAGTTCCCCATGGCTCTCACCCCCGCGACGGCCTTCAGATAATCAGACCCCGACTGGCTCAGACGAGAGTCTGTCCAGGCGCGTCGGAAAACACTTGTACACTCGGGGGTGTCGCTGTTTGGCCGGCGACCGATCGGACCAGAGCCGAGCGGCCCCCAGTGTTCTCCACCATTCCCGATTCTCCACCCTTGGCCCACGGGCCCATAAACAAAGGGAAAATAATTGTACTCTGCCCCCTGCACTGTTCTGAAGGAGGGAGTCAGAACAGTATAAATCTGGAAGGAAAATTGCTGTTTTTTTCTTTGTCTTGATAAGAATCTAGGTTTTCTTATTTGAATTCATTTGATTGCTGTGTTTATTCAGTGTAACGCTACCCATCATTGATCCACATCTAGCGCTAGTCAGCCCATTAGGCGACATAGGCAGCCGACTAGGGCACTAAATTCCGAGAGGGAACCGTAGGTGAAGCTCGCCTAGGGCACCGCACTAGCTTCAATCCGCACAGTTGGGCTTCTGATAGGCAGCGCTTGCCGGTCTTCTTGATCCTCACTCTATCAGCTCTCCTTTTAAAATAACAAGTCGGCGGAAACCACAAGCTATTCATTTTCAGTGCTGTCCAGCTGCAGCGTCCCTAAACAAGAATGGAAAGAATGAGGACGATCCGGCTGAGAAGTAACCCGTTGAACTTTGCACCGCTTAGCTAGAAGTGGCGTCTAAATGAAAAGAGATTGCTGCAAAGATTGGAGGGAAAGTGTCATATCAGACAAGCGGCAGGAGTGCGGCTTTAGAGAGGGCGGGCTTGGCGAGGTCCGTGTCTGGAGGCTGGTTTGAAAACATCACGCTGCTGCCTTGCTGTCGACTTTGGAATATGTTCGCTAAGCGCTCATGGCAGATGTTGTGATTTTACCAGAGTCAGTGGATTCTCTCTTAAGTCGACTGCCACTGCACTAAAGGTGACTAAATAAAGTCGACGGCACTGTGTCTATTGTTGACTAACGTTGTTTTTCTTTTTGGATTGAAATGTCCTGCAAGAAATGATGGGGGAAGTCTTGATAGCACTTAAGGAAACAAGGTGAGTCAAAACTAATTAGATGCCTTGGAGGACTGAGATTAAATCATATCGGAAGGCTCGGCAGTCAGGCGCGGAGGTGTCGAGGTTTTGCATGGGGGCCCTTACACCCGCATTTAGTGCCACACCGATATCAGGGGGAAAACAAAGGGGTTGCAGAGACCAGTGGACGCTGACGGTTACCGATTGGTGGTCTCGCTCCGAAGAGGGAGCAGCCTTCAGGAGACCAAGCCAACGTAGCGGCAGAGTACGTGGAATGCTAATTTTCCCCTGGTATGCTTGATGATCTGTTGCCAAGGAAACCAACCCCCCCCCCCCCCCCCCCAAAAAAAAAAAAAAAAAAAACCTACTGAGCCTACCCCGGGCGCGAGCCCTGCACCGTCGACAGCATCAATTTACAATGGGTGATGTGACTTACCTAAAAGCTGGCCTTTTAATATTCCGCACGTGGGGCATGCTGTTCTCCGTCAGCCCACAGCGTGGTACTGCCTTTGTGAGTCCATTTGGCCCAAATGACAAATGGCTTGTCCGCCCATGTCCATTTGAAACTGAGTGTGATAGAATAATATGTAGCAGTGTTCACCTCCGCATGTTTCTGTGGTAGGACGGGGGCATCGGGTGGAGAAAAGGCATGTACCCCTCTTCGCCAAGTTGCAGTGTTCCCCCCAACCAGCAAGGGGCGACGATGAGAAGCTCTCCTGAATGCCTTCAAATTGAACTCTCCGTGAAGAATGTCAGCCCCCTTACCACTGACGCTGGAAGGTCACTTTCCCACTGTAATACCCAATGGCACCGCACTCGTTCGTTATATTAAATAGCTTGTCATTTATGTGTTATGAAGACAAATGACATTTTGCACTTGTTACTAATGCTTGTGTTGATCTCGCTTTGGGGGGTTTGGGATAAACAAATAACCAGCTATCATAAGAGAACATTAAGAGGATATATTTGTTTTACTCTCTATGAAAATAATAGGAGGTTTGACGATCATATTCAAATAGGCCGAAGGTTTATGGCGTAATGTGAGGTTTCTCTGTGTTTCCGGACCTATTTGGGCTCTGAGCCTAATCACCTGGCCCCAGATCAGTGTGACGTCCGTCTGTGTTACGCCTCCTGCAACAGATGGGCCCACTCAGCGATAACTGTACACCTGTACATGTTTGTCCTAAAAAAGGCCTTTCATTTCAATATTCTTTTCTCTCCAGAATAAAATAATAAAAAAAAAACTCTTTGTTTTGTGATGCAAAATGGCACTTGGAGCCACGGCCCAGCTCTGAAAGGACAAAAAAAAAAGGAAAATAATCCTCTTGTTTTTCTTTACGAATGAGCCAGCAATTATGTAGAGAGGACAGGCTGGTCTCTGGACATGAGGGCAGCTTTAGGTTTTTATGACACGAAGTAAATCATGTTCCAGCAGCATGTTGATGTCGTAAAAATGGCAGTTTGAGGCCAAGGGAAAAACACGGAGGGCAAACGGTTGTTGTCCTGCTGGAGATCTATGAGCAGGTCTCTAAGCCGTGGATAGTGCACCCCACCCCCCCATTATGGATATCTTTCACTCAAACTGAATGCAGAATCAGGAAATTAATGAAAGTCATGGCACACTATACGCTGTTAAAGCAATGAGTCCCCGGCTCCAGGCTAGCTAGTGTGATTTAAAAGCACAGTCCCTACATCTCCCAGACGGGTCAGACTTTCACATTAAAACCAGTGACTTGAGAACTGCCTGCACCTCCCCCCAAGGGGTCCACCATAAAGGCAGTCCCACCCCAGTCCCCCAGGGGTGACTTCCCACTGTGGCGGTGGGACACTGCCCACTAGGCATTCCTGCGGGAACAGTGGGGGGGTTACAGATCTCGGCTGCTGTGAAGGTACTGGGGCTTTTGATGCATTCAGGGTGAATTTTAACCCCCCCACCCCCCCCCCCCCCCCCCACCCCCACCCCAACCGCCTGCACTCACAGGTTGGGTTTTCTCAGCCAGTGTGGTCTGACCACAAATCCACCACCAGAACCAGGCCCGGCGTGAAACCCGACCCAACCTGCCAGGGCCCACCACTTTCCTCAGGTCCGATAAGCACGGCTTACTTACCCCCGGTGGAAACGATTTGGTCGCCAATGGAGCGTCGATCTGTTTTTCCTCCCCCACACACGCTGGTGTACAACCATGCAGCCTCCAACCACATACACATTTCAGGGGCCCCATGTAAACGTGCGGTTTGAGCGGCGGTAAGCACTCCTATTGGCTGCAGTCGGATGAGTCTCAGTGCATTTTTTTGCGTTCGTGTGCCCCCCCCCCCCCCCCCCCCCACGGGGGCGATGGTCTCGCCGAATGGGACGCTCGTCTTGTGGGGGCGGGATTGCACAGAGGGCAAGGACTTCTCCTGTTCATCAACTTTGTGTC
>JAABNY020000082.1:19871438-19882001 GCA_015164015.2 Brevimyrus niger
GCGGTCCATAGTCCCAGTGATGTTATCAAATCAGTAGACACAGTGATGTTATCCAGTTTAGCGCCAACAGCTCTGCCCAGTCCGTCAATCATCCTAGTGGGGCTTTGAATGGCTGTCACCGTTTTCTTCAATTTCCGATACACCAGGGCAATGCCTGATCCAATCAGCATCAGACCTGTAATCACGCCTCCGAATAGGTGGATATCCTCAATGTCCTCCACAGAAAGAGCCGCCAGACACACGAGCCTCCACTTCCCCCATCCGTCCATCGTGCAGCCAGCTGCGTACGTCCCTGCAGGACAGTCATGTTCCCCTGAACCTGCGCTTCTCTGCGAGAAGATGGTATCAATTGCGTTGAGAGACCAGTTGATCAAATCCATGTCCGTAGTTTTGAAGAGCAGGGCTGAGAGAGTCTCCCAAGTATAGACAATAAGACAGTATACTGGACGAGACCCTACAGTAGTGCCCCTTTGTTCTTTCCCCAGTGTGGTTCTAATGAGCCACACCTGTTACTAATTTGTCTTACCTCTCGTTTCAGGCCTCATGTGTCTCACTCCAGCTGACTCTCATCTGCTCCCTCGTTTGTGATGTACGAGAGCGCCTCCCAGTCCTGTGCTCCCCAGTCCATTCATTAGTGTTGTCCCAGTGCGTTTCACTGGTGTTTGCGCTACCTTTGTTTGCCCCCACATGGCTTACGTTCTGTTTGGCTTGTCAGTTCTAAATAAACTCCATCTTGTTTGCCCTCATACCTGCTCCTGCCTCTGTGTTTTCTGGTAGCTTGACAATATCACAGAAATGGTATGTTAACCAGATAAAAAGGTTAGAAAGAACAACATTCTACCATTCACTTGGCAAATCGTTGGATTTCTTTAATAAAATATGTGCTCTGCAAATGTATTATTAAGTAGCATTCATACACTGCAATGGTATCATTTAATAAATTATACTTTATGAGATCAGTGTTATCTTAGGGTATTTTGGCTCTAATTTGGCTGAAACTCAGCCTATTTGTTGCCTGTTAGATATGTAATAATGATAATTATAAATCCTGTATAATGAGTATTTTCACTGTTTGTTTCCAACAAATGAATTTACCTGGAATGTGG
Source organism: Brevimyrus niger (assembly GCA_015164015.2). Classification (NCBI taxonomy): domain Eukaryota; kingdom Metazoa; phylum Chordata; class Actinopteri; order Osteoglossiformes; family Mormyridae; genus Brevimyrus; species Brevimyrus niger. The sequence goes on from JAABNY020000082.1 coordinate 19,872,545, forward strand.
CGAAATGATGACATTATTTTCAGACTTGTACTTATGTTGGTTAAGACAGATGTGAGGGCTGCTTGGTATTTTAGTAACCGCGTTATGGTGTTGTTTGATGGTTACTTAATGTGTATTATTTTCCTCCCCCTCTTCATTCTGTTTCCACTGTTTATGCATTTACATTCTTTCTGCTCTCCAGCCTATCTCCTGGTACTCAGGCAGTTATAAAACCACTCAATATGACTAAGAATGCAAATGAATGGCTGCCGGTGGACATTGCTGGTAATATTTGGGCTGGGAGGTGCTCCAGAGTGGACATCGTCTGAGCGGCAATAAAAATTTGAGACTGCAGACACTGACACCGTCCCAAGTTCACATAATTGATGTGATTGTTTTGTTGAGGGTGTAATATATTCTGGTCTTGGCATATCATCAATTATCAGAAAATGAGTTATGGAAGGGGTATCCATCTATCTCAGTTTGCCCGATGATTTTAACCCCTCCAGAGGCCTCTCCGTAATTGATGTTGTAAACAATAGCCATTTATTTCCTTTTAGGAGAAGGGGGGAGGTGGGCATCGTCAGGTGATCATTGGCTGTCCCCATTATGATGTTTATTTCCTGCAGATAGTCATATGTGTACATGTTTACCTTTTTCCTTTTATTTGTCTATCCCAGTCAGTTATGCTAAGTGGGTCTGTGGTCCTCCTGGACTCTAACTGGAACATACCACCACTTCTTCCTGTAGAGGGGAAACACTGAAGCCTTCCCTGGTTTCCCTGTCAGATGGTTCAGTCCTCAAGCTGAAATAAGTTCTGGTAGAAAAGAGGCATGTTTACCACCTTCACAATCAAACAGCCCCCTCCAGAATGCTGTACATATATTACTCATTAGAACTCTTCAAGAGACGAATCACTATTATTACTATATTTGGACTTTATGTGCAACAGCTTACATTATTTTGTGCAGTATTGAACAAATGGGTTTTCAATCCACATTGGATAGAGGACTTCATGCTGTTGTACTGGGTATTTTATTTAATTTGTTCTGGGCATTGACCCTAACCAAACAACCGACACAGAAATGCCTGGGGTAGGTAATCATCCTTTGTGAATGAAGCGGATTCTGCCTCTGATTCCTCGTGCCGCTTGGACAAAGTGTCTTAATGTGTTCACTGATGATCCGTTAAGTTGAGGCCACGACAAAATTTGCATATCCGCAGGGATTGCCAGTTCCACAATGACTGCTTTCAGCATTACTTTCAGCAATATCTCATTACTATGTAAAGGAAAGCCTTGCTGAACGGGTCCTGCTGTGAGGCATTTAAGTTAAAGTGGCATCTCTGTGTGCATGTGTGTGCGTGCACTGATGTGATTTCGGCTTACAGATTTCCCCCACACCCTGATGTGCAGCAGTTGCCTAATTACAGTAATGACCTGCATCACAGCACACAGGATGCAGGAACTGCTCTCAGAATTCATTTCCCCATCCTCAAATCACATAAGAGACGGGCCACTACCTGACAATATTGCAGAGCTGTTCGGGAACTCCCCCAAGCATGCAGATCCTCCGTTTGAGTCAATTACCTCTGCTTTGGGGTCCCGCCAACATAAGGCTCATAAATGGCAGGCAGTCAAGGGGGTGGTTCTCAAATTATTTGAAGGCGAGGGGCATTTGAGGGGTAATAATTCATACAGAGGAGCCAGCATTATCATCAGGCAGCTATATGTTTTTAGTTGATGAATGACAGGGGAGAGGGCCAATCAGCTTTCAGCTGGGAACTGTGCACCTGTGGTCTCACTCCAGTACACATCCCTGCATGCAGTCCTATCAACATCAGACAGATCACGTTGATGAGATGCTTCTCGCTGCTCTGGTCTCTACCCTTTATCAAACCCCTAATGTCATTGACCCTAATCTCTCCCTGTTCTCACTGGGCAATATTTGACCATGTTCTTTGTACATATTAGATTTAAAGCCTTGCTTTTCTGAAGCTTATCCATACGACTGGTTTTTCTGATGGGTTCACCACTGACTGTTGAATCCACAGCTTTTTACTTTAATTAGATTGTATATGTTGGTATGTTGATACGGGAGCCGTCTGCGCACAGGTGTAACGTCTTAAAATGCGGATGTATTCGTCACTGGGTATGACCCCTTAACATGGTACGTTCGTTGCTGATGGTTCAACAGTCTCATTAAAATTTTCTTTGGGATAGCCTGTCCTACGGTGCGAAATTATGTCTTTAGCTGGAACGCTGCCATGCAGAACATTATAATATGCCTTGTGGTATCAAGGTTGGACGGAAGTTGGGAATTAGCCGGCCAATGGTAAAATTTGATAAATATTTCCTTTTTGATTCCTTGTTTTGCAACTGATTGTCAGTATATGCCCTTCGTTGTGATTAAAGTCCTCTCAAAAGACATAATTAGCATGTGAAATAGATGTTGGAAGGATCTCCTTGAATATTCAAAAAGGCCAATTACACCTACCTCTGTTATCTTCTGGGATGTACCTTAGCAGAACCATTCCCAAAGAAATAATCGTATGCATTTTAAAATCTTTCCATTTACTGTGGCTTCACTTTTTTCAGTGTTTTTTGCCTAATCCTTTGTTTGTAGAACTCGTTCTTTAATAAAATGCAAAGTTTTGAGAGAATTTTTTCACCCTTGGTAAGGCTATTGGGTGCCTGGGTCACATGACTTGTCACGTGACAAGGGGGAGGAGCTGTCATATAAGGCCTGAACTCTGCGTAGTTGTATTTGTGCAATCAGTGAAGCCAGCAGATGCAGCAGAACCAATAGGGGACTGACATAAGGATGCGTGCTCCGGAATTTTCTGATAAAGGTATGTAACACTTGTCCTTGTTGCAGTCAGAAATGCTCTCATCACACATTTAAAACCAAAAAACAGACTGTTTCTGCGGGCGGCAATATCATTGCAGGCAGGGGAGACAGAAATTGGAATGGATACGATAAATATGTGAGCACCTATAGGATGACATGAAGTAAAGTGTAGCAACCAATGGGAAACCGGTAAAGGAATGTAGTGTAGGTGGAGGCCAATGGTGCCCACTAAGGGAATGTTCTGGAATGTTATATAAAAAAAAACAATGACAGGTCATACCTGGAGTTTTACAGGAGTGTGGTTCACAATGCTTTCATTGGAACAATTTACTGATGAGCTGAGTAGAGATTCACCGTCTAACCTTCAGAGTGGGGTGCACCCCAGCTAGTAGCAGGGTAACCCTGGCAATAGTAATACACTCAGGGACAAAAAGTAAAAAGAAAAAATTAAATCAGCCAAACGGAGTGGTGGAAATAAAATGAATTTGCATGTGGTGAAAGATCATGTGACTGCATCGCAATGATTATAATGTCAGATCAAACGGACAATAGAGTTGGCAGTACAGTCACACTGTAGGTCCCATGTCAGTAGGGTCTGCCCCCCTCCCCCCGGGGCCTGGATACATTACATGCAGTGATATGGTGCAGAAGGGCATCCTCTGTGTCTGCTGACTAATAATAATAGACACTTTTTTTAATCTCCATGGGGAAATTCTTTTTTACGCCTCCCCCAACTTGCTCTTTGTAGAGCAAGCTGTCCATGAAGGGCAGCCACCTGTAGCGGCACTCAGAGAGCTGGGGGGGGGGGGTTAAGGGCCTTGCTCAAGGACCTGCAGACATGCTGAGGCTGGGCTTGAACCGGTAACCTTGTGATTACAGGCACACAGCTTAGCCCACTGAACCACACACTGTCTCCCTACCGTGCTGACTAGACATGCCAACTCCTTGCAAATCGAATCATTTACAAACCAATCGCTGACCTGCACATGTACCGAATTACATCCAGATCGGATCATTACTTCTGGGTGCTTAATTTTTTTTTTTCACTGAGTATATGATCAGCTTGGCTTCAGAGTTTCACCCTCAGCCGAAAACCGCACATTAGAAAGTATTTCATTTGCATGAATTGCTATTCTTTATTTGAAGATTAAAAGCTTATCGAGACATTTCAGACAGGCCATTGCATTCAAAAAGTGGGTTCATCAGGTCATCATAATTGCTGTTCAGCCCTGAGTACAGGTTTTACAGGGTGAAAATGAATATGATCATCTATGTCACCCCTGTATGGATAGTAATCAGTTGCTTTTTTCATTTACATCTCATAACGGCAGTAACAAAAACAGTCATTGTGAACAGCATCGCCCCAGACCCGGACACCATGAATAACCATACATGGCATAGGTCACCGAGCTTGATACCTCAACGGGATCATCAAGGAGGTCAACCTGGAAAAAAAAACAAGGAATTGTCTAGAATACAGGAGCACTTTCACTGAGGGTGTAAAGTATTCAATATTCAATACCTATCCATCCATGGTCACATGATATGAAAACTTGCCCTTAAAACTTAACCAGGTAACCCACATAAATAACTTCTCAATGAAAGCCAAACAGTAACCTGCTGCCTCATTCAGCTAAGTAGTCAGTAATGGCTAAGACTTAATTACTGGATTCATGCTAGTTTATACTGTAGCAAGGCTTATTTCCATAAATAGTTGATTCAAACTGACTACTTATGGACGACAACAGAGTAACTTACACACTGGTCATGTTTATGACAACCTGTTTACCCAGAAGCATTTTTGCAATGTTATTTGTGATCTTTGTGTTCTTTGGGTAATAAAATTAGTGTAAAAGATGGAATAAAATGTAAGGTCTTCTGTCACTTGCAACATCATCCTCTTACTGTAATTAATCTGCAGTGTAACAATTGGAGAATTTTCCAGTGTTGGGGGAAGTAAATGGGGCGCAAAGGTATTAGTATTGGGGTTTGGGGGTACTGTAATGTAGGGAGGATTTGCAGAGGGCCAAAGAACTGGCTGGGGGCATCCCAGCCTGGAATGAAACAAGGGAGTCTTACTTAAATACCAGAAAACGCCAATGAGTCATTATTGTAGATGTTCTCCATAGAGCACTCAAGCAATTCAATTCAATTCAATTCAATTTTTTAATATACAGTAGCCTTTTCACAACACAGCTGCCTCAAGCTGGTCGCTCCATCTAGCTGGTCACTCCTTCTCCCAATGCTGCTGGCTGTTTTTGTTGGGCTGTCAAACCTACTTACTATCCTAAGTTCTTCTCCATTGGCAGTTGCCTGCCATGCCTTATTATGGACTGGGTCCTGTCTCCACACTCCCTGATGGCCACAACAGTGTCATTATGCAAAGATATCTGTCCATGGTGCTGAAAGATTGACGTTTCTGCATGTTAACAGGTTGGCGTGGCTTGGGGTTCATTTTATCTACGCGCTTTTTTTGTTAACCTAGCCAAGATAAATCCGCAAAAAAAACACCAAATAACAGAACAAACAATCCAATACATAAATAAATAAATAAATGGAGCGCAATTTTGGAGAAAGTAATAGACTACGGGCAATTTCCTAAGTAAAGCAGGAAAAGAAAAGAGGCAATTTTGAATAACCGGCTGTAACTTTAAATAAATTAAACTTAAATAGTGGGTCGCAGAGTCCACACCCATGCCGTCAGGTCTGAAAGCTGGCAGTGCACATGTCATGCAGTGCGTTTTGTGGTTGGATGTCTCATCCTTAGCTGGAGGATGGACAGACTTAAATGTTTGCAAGACTTAGTGATGCCATAGCAGTGAAAGTCCAGCTAATTTTGCATCAAACAGCCGAACACAGCGCCAACAGGGATCAGGGGGTTTGCGTTCCCTTTGTTGATGTATTCCGATTGGCTTGTCATGGATATCGACTGCTTTGTGTGTATAATTTCCTTCAGGGGTAATTTCATAGATCTCGTTTAGTCTTGTGCCCTAACAAGAGTGTTATTTGTGTTCTCCGAGCTTCTGTTTATATTTCTTAAAGCGGTTTAATGAATTTCAGATCTAAGTGGGTCACTGAAATCTATCAGATTGAAGGAGCTGCTTTAGTGGTCAAACCTGTTGGTAATACTGTATATCGCAACCTCACAAATAAAAAAACACATAAATCAGGGAAAAACCTTGTCAGAAACTGCTAAATCATGCATGAGGGATGGCATCCTTGAAGTTTTTAGAAAGTGGCTATTTTTAGTATTCCTATGTTAAGTCTAAGAAACACACATTTCCATAACTACCTTCCATTACAGAAAGAGAAAATGTACCAAATTGAGAATTTAAATCAGTTGCCTGTATCTTTTCTCTTGCAGGATAGTCGGTTGACTGACAGGTACACATTTACCATTATTCACTGGGGGCGACTGGAAAGCAGCCGATAGTCGGATCAGCCTCCAATTTAAGGGTGGAACGTAATTAAATCAATTTCTCATTGGGTAAGTACAAATTCCATCAAAATAACCACCTTTGCCTTTATCATAGCAACAAAGATTCACAACATCTTTTCCAGCATTTTTTGGAAACATCTCGTGTCCAAACCCTCCCAGCACCTTCTCAATCATTTTGAACTTGTTGGTCCAACTTGCCCCATGGATGGACTTCCATCCATCCACACGAGCCGCTCCCAAGCCTGAATACTCCACTGCTTGTGTTGTTTAGCCTATATTAGTCTCTTTTTCTTGTTAACACCATGAAATATAGGTTTTCTGGCAGCACCTCGACCATGCAGTCCGCCGCTCTCAGTCTTTGGTTGGCTGTCTTAAGAGATACCGGCTTCGCTCTCTCCACATTAATCGCAGTCCTCACGCCATTACAGTCATCTCCCCGTTTCTTTTGCATGTTACAACTAAATGCTGATCATCTGCCTTTGTCACCTTGACCCTGACTGTTTTGGTCACTGTTGCTTCCTGTCAGCCTTTTTCTCATAAACATTAGGTGCTCAAAAACATTTAGCATTCTGGTTATTTGGTGATGGGAGACCCCTTGCTCACTAAAAATTTCAATGTCAGCCCTCTGTTCAGTTGTTAGCTGTGCCATTCTGGCTATAACAAAGTAAAAATTACAAACATTTAGCAAAAATTCTGACATGATACAGTACAACAGAAGATTGAAATGAGGAGCAGACAGTGCAATAAATCTCTCACAAACTGATCTGGGATAAGGCAGTCAAGTGCCTGTCATTTAATTTATCTAGCAAGGGAAGCAAAGAGCAGATCGAGCTCCGACATTAGTAAATTCCAGCACAAAGTGAATGCCAATGCACTGAAGACAGACCAGATATGTCTTCTTCAAATAGTTTCAGCCTTTGTGGCTAAATCATGTGTTACTACAAGCTGTAAAATACGACGTTAAAATGAAAAGCAGTCAGTTACACGTGTTTTAAGTATTTAACATATTTTTTGATGAGAAAACTTTGAGACAGCAAAGTATTGTTTATTTAAAAAAAAATCTGAGGGTGGGGCCCAGACTTCTGGCCTGTAGCGTGTGTGTATGTGTCTCAAAGGAGAGCATGGCGGGTTATATGAAAATGAAAGCTCCACTGTATCTGTACTCATACATACACAAATGGCTAATAAAGCAGAGTGCAACTGAAGATAGAGTTAATTTTCCACCACTCCTGCTTTAGGGGTATCAGCGATTGGCAGAGATGCTTGACAGCTAGTTGAAAAAAAGTCCACAAAAGGGCACGAAACCCTCCTTCAATTCACCGACCTTGAAGGCTTGCTGGAAAGCTGTCGCCCTCGTAGCAGTGACTCATGCCTTTTAACCTCGGTGTTACAGTCATATGCTTCAAACTCAGCTGTACACAAAAAAGCAGGGACTGGATCTTAGAAGTGACTGGATCTCATAAGGGACTGGATCTCAGAAGAACTATTCCTATTTCCTCATTACCTATGTGGGAGGCCTGGCCTGTATGCAGAGGCCCAGCTTACTAAGTCACACAGAGATCATTCTGAGTAACCCAGCTAATTTATTTATATCTATTCACAGTCTGTGGTTCTCCCATGGTCATGAAACACAGCCTTGTTAATGGCTGCATTGATTTTCACCCTGACCTTAGCGTATGCAAAGTAGGACAGACCGTACCGTTTTTAGGATGGATATTCGATCCGTTTTCAGCTGGTTCGTACACTTTGCCCTGAACTACTGCAGCCCTCGTACTAATGGCAGGATCTCAGCTTTTCACACATTTTTCGTCCTGCCTTCCAGGTCATCATAGACAAGACAGAGTCCAGGATGTTTGGAAAATCCCCAAGTGATTAATAAACACGATTCAGGGTCCTGAAGTGTATTGGCCTCCAAGCCTTTTGATGCCTGTGGATCAGCATAAGGTGATATGGTTTGAGTGCGGCATGGTGCCGCAGTGGCTCGCATTGTTAATTCATACCAGTGGAACCGTGGTTTGAGTCTCCGCCCCGACTCCATGGGTGTGGAGTTTGTCAGTTTTTCCCTTTGTCATTGTGGGATTTTCTCTGGTGGTGGAGTTGCCAAATTGTCCGTATTTGTGTGCATGTGTGTGTGAACGGTGTGTTTGCCCTGTGAGGGGTTGGCGCCCCGTTCCTGGGTCATTCCCTGCCTTGTGCCCATAGTTTCCAGGATAGGCTCCGGACGCCCACGACCCTGCACAGGACAAACGGGTATAGAAGATGGATGTATTGTACGGGATTTGCTGGGGGTATGTTGCTGGTAAAACTTGTCAACTGAGGTAGGTAGGTGGTGATCGACTGGCCAGCCTGATTTAAATGTAACCACTTCCATTTTTTTCAGTTTTGATTAGAACACAAAAACTGTTAATAATAACAATAACAATAATATTAATAATAATAATAATAATAATACAAATTATAATAAATAGCTGAACTCCTGGGGTTCTGCAGAATGGTGTAATACTGCCCCACCTCCTTCCCCCCGGGCCTTAGTGGTCCCCTGTACAGCTCAGCATTCAGACAACTCATCAGGGGCCCTGCAAGGTCCTCACGCTCCGCCAGGTAGAGAAAGGGCTTGGGCATAGCTGGTGAAGCAGCCACGCTCGCCATCAACCGCTCTGTGGCCTTCAGCTCCGTTCCGCTCAATTCATACGTCACAATGTGTTGAATAAGTACAGGGACACCGGGCTGCATATTGTTGGCCGGCCCTGCTCCAAGTTTCAGGGTTTCGGGACACAAGGATATAATTTTGAGGCAGACGCTGTTTGCTGTGGAAGTGTATTAGTGGTGGAAGTGTGGTGGCATAGCTGAGATCTAACTGGGTTTGTGCTGCACTGGTGTCCACTGGCCTGTGTGTGCCTGCCAATATTCTGTTCACTGCACATTCCTCTGAGCTAAAGCATTTATTCCTGAGCTGTTAACACAGGATTTTGTACTATTCTCTCTCTGACATTTTATGCACTGTTACTGTTATCAATGTTTTTTATTCATTGTTGTGATCTAATAATGTCTGAAAGTTTTTTTCTCACTGTTTTAATGTCTATTGTGTTACTGTAAACCCTTATTTACTTTGGGATCTATCTATCTATCTATCTATCTATCTATCTATCTATCTATCTATCTATCTATCCATCCATCCATCCATCCATCC
>JAABNY020000082.1:19883737-19895786 GCA_015164015.2 Brevimyrus niger
TCTATCTATCTATCTATCTATCTATCTATCTATCTATCTATCTATCTATCTATCTATCTATCTATCTATCATCTGCCTGACTGTCTGTCTGTAATGGACTGGCCCACCATCCAGAATATGCTCTCTAACCTTGTGCATCCTTGCATTAGCGCCCCTCTATGGCAGTAATTGCTCACTGTTTGAATTTGTTGCATAATTGAATTTTTTTTACACTTGAATGCTGTTGAAGATACCGACAGGAGATTCCACACAAAATGTACTACCTCATATGCAATAAAGCCTTTGAATTTACCAAGAGCCACTGAAAGTGAAATATGCAGCATCGGAATAGATGAAAACCTTTACAATCTGATAATGAGTGAATCTCATGATTTTTCTATTATGAGGTTAAAATGTCAGGGATGGAGGCCTAGAGAAGCAGCAGATGAGACGTTATGGGGGCCCCACATTACGGAGCTCTGAGGGGCCCCACATTACGGAGCTCTGAGGGGCCCCACATTACGGAGCTCTGAGGGGCCCCACATTACGGGGCTCTGAGGGGCCCCACATTACGGAGCTCTGAGGGGCCCCACATTAAGGAGCTCTGAGGGGCCCCACATTACGGAGCTCTGAGGCACTCAGGGCGGAGATCAAGGGTTTTGCTGCTGGACCCTGCATAGATAGATCCAAAGGGGTCATGAGGATTATTCTTTATGTCGGCAAACTCTGAAATGTGCGATACACCTTGGATTAAAACATAGACGGGTTTATGTCATTATTTATTATAGTCATTATTTATGTCAGTATTTTTTAAGTGTTGGGTAAATAGAAGAATGACAAGGTGAAAAACTGAGTGCTTTCTATTCCTATTAATTGTAAATAATTAACGCCAGTGCTACTCTCCTTTAGTCCGGAATGAAAGGTCTCACCAAGACAAATGAAAACATGAAATCTCAATCCAGCTCTCCTGCATTTCAGCGATACAGGAAAACTTTATCTCATTTTGAAAAACTGTCGTTCAGATTGGAAAGACTGAATAAAAAATATTAATTTATTCTTTCCTTCTATTCTTGTGGCTGGAAAAAAAGATCTGATGCACTGTTAAGTGACAGACAGGAACACTGGATAATTATGATGATATAAAAGCATCACTACTTAATATGGGTGCTCAAAATATATTGCATTGGCTAATGGTAGGGGTACACTTATAGAGTAGTCAAATTAAAAATATTTAGAACGTACAGCCCATTATTTTTCATTAGATCCAAACCTCTGCTAATGTTTTGTGTTAGGCTTAAAAAGCACACATCTGCAAGGACACTCTTAAGTCATTGGTGAGTTCCTGTTCCTGTGCACTGTTCAATGCACTAATAATTGTTTTTATGCAGACCTAGTACACTTCAGCAGTGGGTCTGCCCTAGGAGGTTAGGATGCACTGGTGGTTTCGATAGGTCATCAGCTGAAATCCCGGAGTTCACCGTTGATGCAAGGCCCTTAACCCCCATTGCAGCAGGGACTGTCTGATCTGCTTACATAAAAATGCACGTTGCTGTGCATAATAGTAAAAAATAAAATGTTCTGACCCGTAGAGTCAGACCTCATGTTTAAGCAAACGACAAAAAAAAACGTAGTGTTTTGAAGCAAAAACTTGTTAAAATTCAGAAAATGACTCGATCACTTGATTTAAACTGTGGGTATTATTTTATACCATTCAGAAATGCAGAATAAATAACCAGTTCCACGTGTGATTTAAGCCATCAGAGGGATATACTATTCCCTATTTTTTCTTATATTATTCCAGTGAAATGTTCACCTATATAAATTGGAAAACGCTGCACAATGTTTTGCATAAAAGCTTCCGACAACCAGGTAAATGTATGTTTCTGGTGTGCACTGGTAGTCACGGTGATCTCACGGTGGGATTCAGTCGTTTAGGTTACTGTGACTATGATCAGAAGGTCGCCAGTTCACATCCCATCCATGACCGAGTAGCCATGTCTTCAATAGGCACTTGCGTGAGGCCCAGAACCCCTCAAAATGTTCCAGAGGAAGGCAAGATGGGATACGCAAGAATGAAAGAATTACAATGTGGCTGGAATGGGAGGAAACAGGCAATAAAGAATCACTTCATTTCACAAAACCTCCTGCTAAAAATAAAGACACCTGAATTCTGTTACTTTCCTTGGAGTAAACAGAGGCTGCTGCGTTCTCCATGGCCATTGTGCTGTGTCCTGTGCGGTCTGTTCGACCTAGAACAAACTTAAGTGGAGTTAGGGTTACATTGGGCTACTGTAGCATCACAACCAGAAGGCTGTTGGTTTGACTCCCAGAGTGGCCCTTACTCCGTCTCCACAGAGGGAGGCTTTTTTTTTTCTCTTGTTTCCGGCATTTTCTCTGAGAAGCCTGATGTGCAGGGGCCTAATGAAACCACGCTTAAACATGCATGGACCCCTGCCCGCGCTGCAAGGAGTCGGCGCACGCAAATGGAATTTAAAGTCCCCCCCCCCCGGCAGAAGGAAATGTACCCCCCGGGCTGCCTCTGCACATTCTGTCCCGCTGTCAGATTGATTGACCTTATCTGAATAACAATAAACATGGTTCCCGATAACACTGACCTATGACTCTGACCACAGCTGAGCTACTTGTAGATGATCACCAGCTCTGCAGGGACGGTGCTGTACAAATATGTCTGCCATGGGTCTGTTTTTACATAACATCCGCTTGAGAAGACAGGGCATTTTGAATATGCCTTCCATGCTGTGTATTTCTGCGACATTTGTCTTTTTTCCAAGGCTGGTGGTAACAGCTTTCGGTCTGTATTCATTCAGCCATGCTGACCCTCCCCAAATTGCTTCCCTCTCCACTCCATTCAGTTTCGTATCGTGTCAAAGCCTGAAGGATCTACGGCGCTGGGCTCCACAAACCTGCCTCTTCGATAGACTCGCATGCTTGAATTATTTCCAGTCTCAGCGACGTTTTAATTAGCCGCCTCGGTGCAGAAAGGCGTTGCATCCCAGTAAGGCTGGAGTGAGGAGTTGCTGTGCTAATTTGCAGATGTCCATCCGATGCTGGTGCCAGTCGACCAACAGACTCGCACTTTACCAGATACATGATCTCAACAAGCCTAAGCCTCAACTCTTCAAAGTAAGAGCCACATTTGATGATAGACGCTCTCGTTTCGGCTTTAAATCCATTATCGGGGCTCAGTCAGATCGATGGGAGAAGGTGTGCGTTTCCTCACCTGCGCTTAGTGATGCTGAAACACAGGCAGACTCGTCCGGCGGTGAAGTGATTTCCGATAGGGGCCGGAATCTGGGCCGAACGGTTCTGAAAGCTCGGGGATGCTCCCATTATGTTTGAGCTGTGGGGATGAGGTTATTCCGGAAGGGAGGGTGTCTGGATTGCGGTCGATTCGGAGTAATGGAATCGGATTTTGGGAGCCAGATGACGACAATCCCGAGATGGTTTCAGTGCTGACAAAGTAAGAAGTGAAGGTAGCTCCGTGACCCACATGAGCTTTGACCGGCAGTTATACAGATTAAAATTAAAAATGAATTTGCTAACGTTAATCCCACAGTTCATTCGCGTTTTTTCCCCAGTCATTACGTCTCCTGCCGTCCGGCTCCAATTCCCCGTAAACCAGCGGGAACGTCGCTGAAGGTAAACAAGGAAGACAGGCGGCGTACACACCGCGCTCAGGCTAGCACACCCCCCCGCCTGGTCCCCTGCTGGGCGACCACAGGAGGTCCGCTCCGATGTTCTGCTGGAACCAGATGTTCACTGATGCCGGTGCCCCCAGCGGGATCCTCGGCAGAACTACGCCCGCAGCACAAATTAGCTTGATTCACTTTTCAGCTTTGTTACTGTAGTAGAGATACTGCACTGAACCCCACACCCCCCACCCCCACCTCATAGTGGATGCTGGGAAGCCAAAGGCCTATACAGCCTGAAAACACCGGCACACAGCCTGACAACACCGGCACACAGCCTGAAAACACCGGCACACAGCCTGACAACACCGGCACACAGCCTGACAACACCGGCACACAGCCTGAAAACACCGGCACACAGCCTGAAAACACCGGCACACAGCCTGAAAACACCGGCACACAGCCTGACAACACCGGCACACAGCCTGAAAACACCGGTACACAGCCTGACAACACCGGCACACAGCCTGCATGTCCGCCTTCCTGAGGGCCGATCATGCAGCCACCCGGCTGGGAAACGCTTTCAGAAATCACAGTGCCTCTGCTTTTGTCTTATGTTATAAAAATACAGGCTGTTTTTAAAAGGCTCTAAAAGACACAATGCTAATAAAGGAAGGATTGAATCCGAATACCGAAGTGGAGTGAAATGGTGCGATTCTCGTTGAGCAATTCATTATGTTCCATTGCTGGCCGGAAATGTGGAAAAGCACTCCTCTATTCTGAGTGTAAAATCAGACTGGATTCATTGGGCACAGTGGCACAGTGGGTAGCAATGCATTTCATCCATGTACTGATTTTCTCCCACAGCCCAAAGATGCAGTTATGCTAGCTTGCTAATTGGCAGTTGGACAAGTTGGCCATAGTGTGTGCGTGTGTGTGCGTGTGTACGTGTGTGTGTGCGTGTGTGTGCGTGTGTACGTGTGTGTGTACGTGTGTGTGTGCGTGTGTGTGTACGTGTGTGCATGTGTTGGCAACCTGTCTGGGGTGTCTCTTGTGCCATATAGTGAAAGGTGGATGAATGTATGTATCAGTACATTAAAAATGAAAAATACTACCCTTGACAGTGCATATAAAAGGACATTACAGAGATAAATCATCTAACATGTAGGAAAAATTGGCTAGATACTCCTGAATGGATGGCCTTTGCAAGATTAATCTACATTTCACATTTGCGATTATGAATACCTGACGTGAGGGAACAAGCAGGCCAGGCCAGGCGAGGGGACACAGGGAGGTATTTTTTGAAGGGAAAAGATTTTTATTACAGATATTTACTGTACAAAAATACCAATAAACATAAGTTCAAAACAAAACAAAACCCTCAATGAAAACTTAAGCCAGCAAAAGAAAATTCAGCTTCCCTTACAATCTACTAGTATACAGTATATACATATATATATACATATGGGCTTGGCCAAACCACCAACAAGGGGGGAAAGACTTAAAATAACCAAATAATGAACGTAAATCAGGAGACAATCCATAAACCGAATGTCAACAAAATATATCACCAATCCTCATCCAAATATGAGTGTTGTAAATCAAAAATAAATCCAAACATTAAGGAAAAGGGAAGTTAAAACTCCACTACCCCCACCTCGCACTATTAATGTGGAGCAGTTCAATTTCCTGTTACTGGGGTGACTCTGCTTTTTACTGCCACATATCCCATCTGATCAGGCCAAATGGCAAATACAAAGGTAATGAAACAATATGAACCACAACTTAATATCTATTAATTACTGTACAGTAAATGAAATTGCAAAAATCAAACTGTCCCCGCCTATATCCAAACTTACGCAATCAAAAGTTTCAATAAATTAAATAAAGCAAATGCTTTTACTGTAACACAGGGTGGCTGGATTAATAACGAGTTTGAATTTGATTGCCTTCGGTCAATGGAGGAACAGGGCAAATGACATGTGTTTGTTTACGGTGGATCAGATGTAGATAGTGATGTCACACCTTCCCCTAGGGGGACCCACAAAACCACCTTCTAAGCAAGTTGTTTCACCTCGCGAGTGGAATCTGTTAAGCTTGGAACTCGGAATCCCGATCTCAAGCAGAGCAGAAGCTTCATTACCGGAAAACAATCACTTCACAGCCACAATAGTAACAAACAAAGCAGAGACATTGATTTTTAATGCTGGCACAACTGAGTGTCCTTGTTGTGTTGGGGGAACATTCACTGTCCTTTAAACAGACTCTAAGATGGCTGTGATGCATGCAGCGGGTTATGGGATGCAAACCGGGCACCCAGGTCTATACAAAACACAGAAAATGGGCCAAAAAGGGGCTGATCTGTGTGAATGACTTAAAACAGAAATGACTGGGGAAAGCAAGAGCACTCTCCTGCAATGACAGTCACTCTGGGGCCTCTGTATAAAATGTGCGCAAGGACTGCCTCTTGAAAACAAGGATCTTAATTGAAAATTTGAATTAATTAATTACCACTCCCCAATTCCTTTTCCACCGATTTATTTTCAAGCAGATAATGGCTTCAGTGTGTGACTGGGATGTAACCCTTTTTGTGAAGGATTTTCATATTCTACAATGCTATACTGAAAGGCTATTATTTTGTAAAAGATGAGGGCCATCCTTACATTTTAGTTGTAATATTTTACTGCATTGCATGCAAATAAAACCCTCTCTCTCCATCATCGCTGCCAGGTATTACATTTTTCTATTTGTTGGGGTAATTATTCCTCCTGAAATTACAGTTGGAGGCTCGAAGCAACATAAAAGGTGTGTGAAAATTCAACTCTCATGTGTGACATGAATAGTAATTGAGGTCTCAGGCTGAGATATGTGTAACTAGTCCTTGAATAAAACACCAGCAGCTCTAAGTGGTCTTTGCCAGTGGATCTTCGAAAGGTAGGCCTCTTTCAAAGTCACCGAGGTCTCTCCTCTGCTCTATCAGATACCTGAATGTCATCAATGCAGTTCATGAGAAGTGTAATTACAGTCACTTCATTTCAAGATTTTAAGTATTCGGACAGGAAAATGAACTTCAATGCATCCAAAGGGAAATTTGATTAGTGATCTCACTACAATAGTGTCTTCATTTTGCACAGTGTTTTCTCCCATACACACGTCTCATCCAGTGAGCTGTACCACTGCTAGGTAGATTAGTTCTTACAGAGGTCTCAGTGTGTGGTGTGTAGCTTGGCAGGTTAGGTGTGTTTTTCGTGATTAGAAGCTTGTTGGTTCAAATTATGGGGTCAGCAGAGTAATGTCCCAGTTTGGGAGCTTGAGCAAGTGTTTGAAACTGCATTTTGCAATGTCTATACTTTGAGGTCAAATTACAAACTTAACATAAATCTGATATATCTACAAAGTACACTAAGGTAAAGTTTAATGCTAAAACAAATATGTAAGAAATCATTTATTTGCCATGAATTAAGTTTATGACGTTGAATGAAATGTATGACCATGCCCCAGTCAGTGAAAGTGTGTTCCCTACCCCTAGACTCCGGAGGGTTAAGTTCCTACCTTACAGTCGATCATCAATCCCTTGTTTAGAACCCAGGCCATACAGTATACTGCAAAAACAGTTGGTGAACTGCATTCCCTGTTATTCCCTGTTAACCTAGAAAATCATTCTCATGTTTTCCCATGATTGCTAATTAAGGTTTTAAATTCCCTGCTCAGCTGTTTTGTGCTCTGTGATGTGTAGATTTGATATTTTAATGTGTTAATGGTTCATTTCAATGTGAAGCCCTTGCGTCTGTGTAAGCCAATCATATTATTGACATGACTATGGTGATCTGGGAACATTTTGTGATATCATTGACCTAATGTTCAGAGATTGGGACTTGAGTCACTGACTCGTGACTGGACTCAGACTCAAGTCACAAATTTGATGACTTAAGACTCGACTCGACAGATGGAAAAACTTGGACTTGACTTAGACTTAAGGGCAAAAACTCGAAACTTGGACCCTACGACTCAAGAAGACTATAGGTTACAGTCCCCCATCTGGATACCATAGCATTCATTTTATCATTGCTGTGCATGTTAATTCTTTGCTGTCTACATTTTCAATTAGCTGAATGCAAGGCCTACTGGGCTAGTTCGTTGGAACGATGCGTCACTTTCTGCATGTGCACGGATGGACAAATACTGAGAGGACAACCATGAGTGCACATTCTCTTGTCAGCCTATAAAGAATGTATTGTATGATGTACTCTGGCAGGTTTTACCACAGCAAATGTAAAAAAAACTGACATACTGTAGATAGGGAGATGGGTGTAGCCCCAAGCCGAGCCTCAAGTATTTTACCCACAATGCCAATCTTCCTTCAAAAAAAAGTTGAATTAATTCACCATGCTAAATAAATCTGTATGATTCCAAATGTTAACTGAGTGCATGCCCAGGCAAGCTTAGACTGACCAAAACATCTTGCTTTGTGCTCAATATATTAGTGGACTTAACATATCAACAGGAAATCACAAGGTTATAGCTTGATGGAGAAGCTCAAAAAAGTACTTAAACAAGATGGAATTAAACAAGACGGAGATTAATTTGGTTTTTGCTATTTTTTGTAAGCTCTAAGCTTTGCAACTCCCACACACTCATATTTTTTGTTGTTTTAATGCAGGTAGAGTACTTTCTTTTTATTAAAATGAAAATATACCCCTCCCTAAAGTGCCTTTGAGGCTCACATTAATTATCTTTTGAAGGGAATCGAGTAACAGGTCAATGTTTTATATTTAAGGAGTACACATACAAATATACTTATCCATCCTTTTTATCATTCTGGATTGCAGGGGGTCTGGAGCCTATCCCAGAAGCTATGGGTACAAGGCAGGGAGCAACCCAGTTACTGTACACACCTATGGGCAATTTCAGTAACTCCAATTGGCCTCAGCATGTCTTTGGACTGTGGGAGGTAACTGGAGTATCTGGCGGAAACCCCATGACGACACGGGGAGAACATGAAAACTCCACACACATGTAACCCAGGCGGAGACTCGAACCCGGGTGGCACAGGTATGAGGCA
The DNA here is from genome assembly GCA_015164015.2 of Brevimyrus niger. NCBI lineage: Eukaryota > Metazoa > Chordata > Actinopteri > Osteoglossiformes > Mormyridae > Brevimyrus > Brevimyrus niger. The sequence continues at coordinate 19,892,429 of JAABNY020000082.1, forward strand.
ACAGTGATAACCACCATGCCACCCCACTAATATATTTCATTATTAAAAAAATCTTGAGTGCTATTTCAAGCCCTGTTTTTAATTGCCAAATGTAGTATAAAACTGTGGGATTTAACCCTGTAAAAAGAAACGTAGATTTATGCAAAAGTTCCATACCACGAAAAAGTACTCTTTATCACTATAGTTGAGCCCATGTAGCTTAAATAGTAAGAAAAAGCTCATTAGAATACACTCTGAATTATGCTTTTACTACCCGCGGTGTAAGAAAAGTGCTATGTCTCAAAGTTTTTTCTTGAACAAATGAACAAAGACCATTTCTCAGCTCTGAAAAATATGTGCAATTCACACGCCAACTTTGTCTAAATCAAAGAAACGTTTGTTGAGTTACAATGGTATATCCTAGCATTTTTAAATGAGTTTGCTGGAGTATCTGTAGGTTGTCAGTCAAATGTCGAATGTATTATCTTTTCTTTTTATTGTTTACAGATTAACAGTGTTTTTTTAACATTAAAAGCAAATGAAAGTATGTATGACAGAAAAGAATTACAATACTTCATTTCATGTAGTTGCCGCTATTTTCTTATGTATGGAAAAATAAGTTTTGTCTTTCAGTTCAATGGTAGCGCTATGGAAAAAAGCAAAACATTATGGCAAATGCAACTGTGCTTTATTCCAATACAGATGGCCCATTATTCAGTACTTTTACATTTAAACAGCAGATGATCTTCAAAGCTTTTATGATTTAGATAGCAACATTCTGGCCTGAAGATTTTTCCAGTTACACTGAAGATTGTCACAACTGGTACAGACTGCACAGCAAAGAATTTGCAGGCGAATTCTGCTCGCTCAGGAAGCTGGTTTGGTTTCCTGCCAGTAGGCCAAAGGGTTGGCACCTTCTGCTGAACATGGCTGACTCAGGTACACAGTGACATTATGTGATAGATCAGTGACTAGCTTGACTTTCAATGTAAAAAAAAAAAGAAAAGAAAAAGTGACACTTTAAAAGTTGCATTCCGTCATTCTCAATACAGTAACATTTATAACAATGATACAATATATGCTGTGCATGTTAATATGTCTATGTGTAATCCATCACCGTAAATGCTTAATCTCAACTGGGGTCACTGGAGCCTATCCCAGAAACAAGGGGCACAGGCAGGAACCAACCTTGGGCAGTTGCCAACACACTGCAGGGCACTCAGGGCCAATTTAGACTTGCCAATCAACCTGCCCTGCACACTTCTGGACCGTGGGAGGAAACCAGAGCCCCTGGCAGAAACCCACATGAACACAGGGAGCGCGTGCAAACTCTACACAGAGTTAACCTGCATCTGACCCTGGGATCGAATCCAGGACTTTCTTGCTTATGAGGTAACAGCACTAACCACTGTGCCACCCTATTTGTAATTTATATTGGAATTAGTGCTGTCAAATGATTGCAATTTTTAATAAGATTAATCACAGGGTTGCTGTGGATGACTTTAGATTAATCACAATTAAATATCATTCATTTTTAATATATATTAATCACATTTCGTTTTGAATGAGCAAACAGACTCAAGAGAAAAGGGAATATATACAGTATGCACTTAACATGTTTATTGAACATCTTGAACACAAGTCGGATGCATTCCATCTGCCACAGAAGTGCAATACCATGGACCCATGTCAAAAAGCAAGATTTTTTGCTTAGCCGGACAACTTGTCCTATGTTAGGTACCTTGGTTTAAATGGTTTTTATCTGCGTTCATTTATAATTAGCCCAAAATACCGTAAATCCGACAAATAACCAGAAATATCAGTTGATAACACATTACGTGCAGTGCTTTATGTATTAATTCCATAGAAACACATCCACAGATAAGTTGGACGGTTTAGTGTGTGCGACCGATTCAATGAGCCACAAATGAGTAGTGCTTAAACAGTATAAAACTACAACTTTCCCTTCTGTTGATAAAAGGCGCAGCCGTCTCAGATTCTGAACTCGGGATCTCCGAGAAACAGGAGCGTGAATGTTGTCAAAACTCGGAATCCGACTCTGAATACGAGTTCCCAGGGCAAATGCAAGGCACCAAAATAAGTCGACAAAGACGTTTCAGGAATTTTGAGCCATTCTGCGCTGCAGATGGGTCAATTGCGTTAAAATCTTTAATCAGATTAATCATGATGATAGATTAATCCATGTTAACCCGTTAATTTTGACAGCCCTAATTGGAATAAGAAACTGTATTGTTAAAATACAGCATTTACAATATGTATATTCATTTCTTTGAATTCATTCCATTTATGCTTCCTTAGATTCAGATTTGAATTGAAATGCTGCATCCTGTCTATATCTGTAATTCAGATTGACAAACTGGATTGGAATTTCAGGGCCATTCAGTCTTAATTAAATTTTGAATGGTACATAGCCCTGTATTGTAGGCAGGTTGACGGACAGCCAGGCTGAGCTGCTGGCTGTGAACTTCTCATCCAGTTGTAATATGCTGAAAATGCTTGTCTCCAGGAATCTTAAGCATTCATCCATCCTGTCTGCTGAATCATTGACGATTAAAAAGTTGTAAGTCTGCTAAAGGTCTTTCACACAAGCATTAGATACCTGGATTTAGAAAGGCTTTGTGGGTGTACAGGAATTCCACATAATATTTTACATTTCATGTTCATTTTTATGATTTATATTCTTAGACCACTTTGGCCCCGCAGCAGTTTTCTGTAAACCAGACTTTCCTTCTGTTTTATACGTGTTTTATACACCCATTTTTGGAATCTAGTCGTGGGCTGGATTGAACGGCTCAGTGGGCCACCAGTTGATGATTGGTGGTATACAGTAACAATCAGTATAAGAGGATATATAATTTTTCCAATTTATCGTGATTCTCTTTTTCACATTTATTAAATATGGAATGCTATATAAACAAAGATTTGTGAACAGGTGGGGCCCTTGCGGGACTTTCAGGGGTCTGTAGGCAGAACTGAAGGGCCGCCTGTACCAGGAACCCTGAAAAGGTAGCAAGAGAGATAGCTGAGCTACAATTAAACATCTGGCAAGTTCATGTGGGGATATCCCCTGCAGAAAAGGTATAAAAATGGAGGTTGATTCGTGAATGGGGGCTCTTCACCTTTGCAGAGAAAACATAATTACATTAGGAGACAAGAGGCAAATAGAAAAACGGGCCCCAGACTGTACTCCAGAAAGGAGTATAATGTAGGAACAGAAAAAAAACACCTCAGCAACATAAGCACATGGTCACTATACCCTACAACATAAACAAAAAAAAAACTCGTGACTTGCAACAGGGGAGGGGAATGGGGAGGTGGAGGTAGTCCAGCATAGAACAAACAGCCATCCGGTCCTGCA
>JAABNY020000082.1:20012958-20025633 GCA_015164015.2 Brevimyrus niger
TGAATAGATTTGTATAGCAGGAACGACTTCCGCGGGGGGGGGCCAAGACACGGGGGTGGTAAAGGTGTGCACGGGGGATGAAGAGGGAGGGGGTGGGGGGTTGGCGATGGCAGGGATGGGGCGGCAGTGGCAGGGACGACGACTCTCTGCTAATCAGCTCTGTTGCTCTTCTCGCTCCCCTGCAGCCGACGGCCGTTTCTAACAGCCCTGAGGCTCCCGCCCCCCCCCCCCCCCCCCCCCCCTCTGGTGGGACTGCCACCTCCAGAGCCAAGATCATCTTACTTGCTTAAAGCAACGGGAGAGGATTAAATTGACCATGTTAGCGGTTGGTTTTCCAGCTGCCAGCCAATCATATGATCAGTCCACCATCATCCTTGAACGTCTTGCAAACATTTCTGCCATTCTGGTTTCCCTTGTTTTTCTGCTGGTGCTGCTTGACCTTCAGTAGATGCAGCTGCCTGAAGGTCATTCAGAGTCCCTGTATTTCTTCTCACTAGACCAGTTTGCATTAAGCGCTGTGTTTTTTATTTCGTGTAACACCCTGGTATATAACCAGTAACCTCTGGATTACGGACGTGTTCTCCACCGGAATTTTACCTGCTGCCGGTGGGAATTGAGAAATTGTACGTTAGTGGTAAAAGGTCACCAAAATGCCACATCAGCACTACTTACCATCGCGAGTTAAGCTTGCGTTCTAGCAGCTGATGTGCATGTTACATGATATTTAGTTCAGTACACACGTTTATCCAACCAGGCAGGCTCAGGCGGACTTTGGAAAAATTGGTGATTAGGGGCCTTGCACAAGGGCCCAATGGTAACTCTGGGATTTGAGCTGGCAACCTTCAGATCACATACCTTAAACCCTCCCCCATTAATAGACTTGACAAGCTTGAAACTTGAACCCAGGTCCATTAACATCATGAGAGAATCACTAAGAGATTGCTCTGTTTGGGTCTTGGCTGGGAATGCAGAGGAAGGTAGGGTTCAGGCCTGATTTGGTTGGGGGACTGTTCCTTTCTAGTCCCTGATCCAGGCTGGCCTTCCTATCTCACCCATCCTTCTGAGGGGCTGCCCAAACCACCTACAGCTTGCTATAACACCTAACACCCACACTTCTTTGTTATCAGTGGTAATTTAACAACAGCTAACACTCTCACATCAGAGCGGACCTGTTAGCGCTGAACCCAGTGTGTCATTGGGCCTAGCAAATAATTACCAGAAGGAGGAGGAGGGAACTTGTTAACCAACAAAGGGACATGTGAAGTACATTCCCTGTGCATACCCTAGAACATTCTAGAACTGGGGCCTCACTCCTGCATGGCTGGGGGTGTGAATCCTGCCTCCCTGTCTCTGTAGAGTCTGTTTTCCTCATGCAGAAGACATGAAGTCAGGTGAACTAGAAACCCTCCATCGGATTTATGACGAGAGCCAAAGGCTTTTGAAGAGGAGACTTGTTTTTCTGTTTTGTTATGTTTTTATGACATGTAGGCAAATTCAGGAAGCAGGAGAGAAGCCGTCCGTGTTGAGAGCACATCACTGAGTCGCTTGAGCTCCGTTTGAGGGGTGAATGGCTCAGTTCCGTTATTGTTTCAGCCCTGTCTGAGCATCATAACCATCTCCGTCAGGAGTCAAGGCTGCAATTATAGTTCTGTCATGCTGACAGAGGGATGTTATCTCGAGAGAATGGCACTATTTGTGATGAAATCCTCTGTGGGTGTCTGCTGAAGCTGCAAATTATAGCTTACCCCCCTAGGTCCAGGCTTCTAGCATGTTTTGGGGACTAACAGCCAAACAGCCAAGCCCACAGTACTCTACAAGTAACTGACTAGTGCGTTTTTAAACATGCTATTTATTTTGTCTTTCTTAAATCTAGTTTCACAGGTGTGACCTATAATTTTTGCTTTTTTCAGGTCATCTGGATTAAGCTTTAAGTTATATATGTTATAGATAAGGGTTTTAGTTATAGATGATGTCCTCCTCATTTCCGGTTAATGGGGGCAATAAATCATTCCTATATAATGGATCAGGCTGAGGTCCATGGGCAGAGTGTTTCATTGCCCATTTATTCACCGAAGCTGTGGGGGGTTTTAGAGGGGCCATAATTCATACAGAGGGGCTGACCTTATTATTAGCCAATGATATGCTTTGAATCAGTGAGTGAGAGGGGAGGGGACACTCCGAGGGCCAATCAGCTTTCAGCTGGGGCCTGTGCCCTTGCCCCTGTATACTACCCTGTACAGAAAAGCAATGTACTCAATGGGCAATAAGTCAAAGGAACCGGTATTCAACCAACCATCTTTTAAAAAAATATTTCGCAGATGTTTCTAACCAAAACTAAAAGAAAACATTTGCAGCTATTGCTCAGGTACGGAGCCCCAGAAGGGACCTGGGCAGAAAAATAAATTGATCTTACTTTTGTGTGTGTGTATGCAAAAGCAAGTCGTGCACATGTGACACGCGAAAGTAAGATCATATTATTATTTTTTTAACAGGTCCCTTCACAAGCTCCATATGGAGGGGCCCAGTGGTGAAATTAATCTTCTGACATTAGGATTTGAACCAGCAAATTTCCAATCAAAGACACAGCATCCTATATTACAAACCAGCATACCACCCCCCCAGGAAATTCTCAAAAGATGGATTTTATAAACTGCCGGCAACACCTGAAAAAGGGTAACTGGTTTGACGATGATCCAGACTTGATCCCGGATCTGGACTAGTTTGAGACTAGGGCCGCTGTGATTAGTTTGCATAATTGATGACGTAGTTGCTGAAAAAGTATATTTTAATTTAGTGGTTTCTAAAACATTTCAGCTCATTATAAGAAATGTTCTTCTTCAATATCACTATGTAATTATGTGAGTAGTTGAAATCATCACAAAACAAAAAGGTGATTTGTACACTGTGCAAAGTCTGGTGACATTCCACAGCAACAATAGCGCTATGCAGGAGCTCCTAAAGAGGAAACGTACAAGAACTATTCTGGATGATGGGCTGTCAGGAAAGACAAAACCATCATAACTGTTGTCTATTATGTTTCTCAAATTAGCATTAGCATGGAGGGCTTTTTGATATCTTTTGTCCTATCTTTTGTAGCTGCTAAAAACATTCATTATTAAAGCCATAAAGTTTCCTTCCTGCGATTTCGGAATTTCCATTGAATATGCATTTAATGGAAATGTTTAGGCTAAAATCTGAGCTTATTCTATGTTGATTGATGGTGCCGTTGTGTGTGTTTGAGCGTGCTGTGCTTGTTGGGACCAGTGTTGTTGCCATAAATTAAAACTAGAAGGACAATGGACAGTAAAAAAAGAAAAAAAAGCAAAATGAAATAAAAATGAAAACTATATTTGCAACAAAAAAGTGGTGGACTTTAATCTGGAAAATCACTGCTAGCCTATCACTGTCTTTTTTACCAATGTACCCACAATATTTCCTATTTTAAAGGCTGTTGTTTAAAGGATCTGTCTCTTTCTTCGCCGGAACTTCAGGGCATTATGGTTTCCCTGATTCAGGCTACCAAAACAATCGCATGTGGCATGCTGTGCTAACCGGATTTAATAAGTATAGGGATTCCCCATATTTAAACAGACTGCTCACTTTTTTCCATCAAAATAAGCACCTCATTAATATTTTTGCCATACTGCTAATTTGTTGGCGTTCCCAAAACAAACCTCAGTAAAATAGTTTTTAGATTAATTAGTAGAAAAATACTCATTAATGGCAGCCTAATACACAGAAACTTGCCAAATCGGAAAAATGTAAAATATGACAATAAAAAGTATTCATGTAAACTGCCTTGGGGTGACTCTGTTGTGAAAGGCACTATATAAAAATAAATTGAAATGGAATTGAATTTATAAAGGGAGTAATCAGACAACTGATATTCCTGTTCCTCTCTCTGCATCCCACTGTCTCTGTAGAACAGTGTATCCATGTCACATATCAAAATGCATGAATTTGCTTAATACCGCTGAGCTGGGTCAAGGGGGCGATTAAGGGGCCAGCGGGGCCCCGCCAAGGGAGTTTAATCCATGTAACGGAATAATTCCGAATCTTGCCCACCAGAATGCCAAGGCGTGAGCTTGCATCACCTTTCAATAGCCGTGGAGACGTTTCATCAATGCTTATGCTATACAGCAGCTAGAGGTAAGGCTTCCACAGTGACGGAGAGCTGGGCTGCATCCTGAACACTCTTCTGCTGACATTTAAGCTTTTATTTCTTGTAATGGAGAATGGCGATAAATGTGGCAGCGAAACAATGTTAATGTTTCCCAAGGATGTGGCAAGAGAATTTTGAATAAAGATTCCAAACAATGAGAGCTCCATGCATGTCAATTAACTTTCCTAAAGTTTAACGTTAACTTACTGACCTCGAAGGTGTTTCATCCGGTTTTAGTTCTAAAATTTAATTTTGTAGAATTTTTATATTTAAATTGATATAGCTTTGTTCATAATTGTCTTCATATTTGTTTTTAGAATGTTTCTCTGAAACCTAATGGTTTCCCTAACGATCCTAAATGGTTGTACTTGATATTGAAAGGTTGCTGAAAAGGTATTGCTCCCTGGGTGATAAAAAAAGAATTGCCGTTGCTAGATCACATATGGTTACATGCAGAGGACACGTTTTGTTGTTGTGTGGTGGTGTGCACAGTTAATCACTTTCACTTTTAATATGAATAGAACATTCCTGTGTTGTATTCCGAACCTGACTTTGGATGAAGACACGTGGTTCTCATGTGCACTAGGTCTCAATCTGTTACGGTTTAAACTGGGCCCCTCTGGATTTAGTGGGAGTCTTGCAGTAGATGCACGTCCTGAAACTAGGCCCGGAGGGGCTCCATAATACCGTTAGACCGTTTGTCTCAGTCTGGAAATGATGACGGAGCCCTGGTGAGTACAAGGCAACGGCAGCACCCCCAGAGACGTCCTGCAGAACAAGTGGGCATCCATCAAACAGCCTGACAGACTCCCCAAAAAACAATGTTAACAGTGGTATGGTGAAATCTTGCATGAAGGGCATCAAAGCTGGAAACTACTGTCCATTTTCTCAGTTATTACCGGAAAAAAAAAAAAAACAGAGGACCTGCTAGCAATCCCTGGAAAAAGGGAATTCTGGGAATATTAAACCTTAAAGTCAGAAAACCTCAGACTGTCCAGTCTCATCTGGGAGCTGCCCTTCTGAGGCCTAAATGCATGAGATAAAATAAAATAACAGAAGTGAAATCCATCCCAGGGTGACGAAGCGTGACAGCATAACCTGATGCGGAGAGGGGGGGAGGCTTTCAGTGTAATCAATCCTGTGGGAAAAAGCTGTTAATGGAATCAATGAGGCCAAAGGAGAGTGGATTGATCTGTGCATATTCCGGGGCCTTTTTGGATTTCCTGGGGAGCGTCAAAGCTGGCCTGTGCGCTTCAGCAGCCTGATACGGGGTAATAGTGTGTCTGGGGGCCTCATTGGTCAGCAACCACAGCCACTAAATGCCCTAGAGGAATCTCGGGCACACAAAAGGAGCGCCTTGCACGTTTAACAACAGGTCCCAAAAATAAACATTGATGAGAGGGGCAGCTGCAATCTCCCCTGAGCCCTGTGGATCAAGGACTGTTCCTCCATCTGCCGGATTTACCGGAAGTCACGGGTGCACCATGAGTAGGGGTGGGAATCGAAGCCCAGCTCCAGCTTAGAACCAGTTTTAATTGTTGCGATGCATTCGGAATTGTGCATCTTAGATATAATTGATTCATCTAATGATTCTTCCAGACTCTCACATGACGTCATACGCTACAATTTGCATTCTGCATCATGGAGCGGAAGAAGGCCTAAGGCATAATTGCATTTTAGTAGGAAAGACGACCATTGGGCAGTTTGTAACCAGTGCAAAGCCATTTTGACGTGCAAGGGTGGTAACACTAGCAACATGCCTAAACCCTTAAGTTCTCAATTCCAAGAACGCCATGTGTTCGACTCTCAGCGCTCTGGGGTCTCCATAGATGAGGGTAACTTTAACTACGGTGCTTGTGTGCTTGTTTCTATACAGTCAGTCAGTGTTATCGTATAATGTAATGTTATTTATAATAATATTTCCATATTTTGCACCATATTATTTATAGTTTAAATGAAAGATTGGTGGACAATTTTTCAAGTGTTTATATTCACCATGTAAAAGTCAAATGGCAGCACAAGATTCGATTCCGACAGCTAATAAAACAGCTACTCTTGATGCTGAAAACTGCATAGTGTCACGCCCAGCTCCGTCCGATCCTCGAGTGTGCCACACCCCTCATTACCTCCCGTTAATTCCTGATTATATTCACCTGTTGCTTGTTCAGTTTAGTCTCTCTTATGTATTTAGTCCGCCTTCGAGCTCGTTTCCCGAGATCCGTCATTGTAGTGTCGTGTATTGTTATTGTGTGGTTAGTCAATGTCCGTACCTGTCAAGCCCTTCGTCCTCAATAAACCCTGTTTCCCCGTCAGTCCCCCGTCGCCTGCTTACCCGTTCGCCTCCCTGCACGCATATGACACATAGGGCTACTGTTTTTATTTTAGAAATATGTAGCTAACCAGGTCTAATTATATGTCCACCAAACTATAATCAGGGATAAATTAATATTTAGCTATTTTACTCTGATCAGGAATTGATAAGGATTGATAAGATAATGATTCGGATAGATAAGAAGAATGGGCAATGGCACTGACATCAGTAATTTCTTATAGATTCCCATCCCTAACAATGAGCACAGCCTTTTCACCCCAGGGAATAAATCACAGCACGCTTTCTTCAAGTTTTTGTTCGAGTTGTTCAGTTTGCAGGACCTGCAGCCCATTGGAGAAAGGATCATGAATTCTGATTTGGTTATTGGGGCTGATTAAGATTAAGATCATCTGTCCATATTCTGAATGTCCCATCTCCTCTTCTGAGAGGAAAAGGAATCCATTCATTTGGCTATTGATTTCAGAGAGATGATATTGGAGGCAAGACCTGTGCTGCGTCAGACTCAAGAGGTGAATTACTGCAGACGATGAAAGATGGTGACAGATAAACAAGTGAGTCTGCACGGCTGTTACAACCGGCCATGGTGCAGGAAACGACATGGTGAAACTAAGGAGACTGGAGAAATCACGAAGTAAAAGAACGGTGAGGGTTCAGAAAACAAACGGGGGTAAAAAAAATAAGAACCAACTACAAGAACCATCAAATAACATACCGAGGGAACTGAGCAACACATGGAGCAGAAATATGCAAAAGAACAGAGCAAGACATGTGCTGTAACATTCACAATGATTGGCTAAGAGTGAGGGCAGGCACTTATATACAAAAGATGAAAAGGATGAAAGATATACATGAGACATATACAAGACATACATGAGAATCGAAATGCTGTTTCTCACTCACTGGCGTCGTACGCTTCAATTACAAAAAAACTGACATTCTATACAAAAAGACAGATAACAAGATACAGGACACAATGACAAAGCCAGAGACATATCGACAGTGCAGACGGTACAAAGCGCAAATGGCAATAATATATAGTCAGTTGTGCAAATGATAACAATTTAAGAGGCAGTTGTGCAAATGGAAAGAGTAGAAGAAGTGGTTGTGCAAAGGGTAATGATATTAAGGTAGTTGTTCAAATGGTGAACATGGATAAGGGAGTGATGCAAATGGTGAACGATAGAGTGCAAATGGTAGAATTTACTAGAAGTTACTGCCCAGGGGCAGGGGGCAGAGTGGGGGGGGGGGAATGGGCAGAGTTCAGCCTCCTGACAGCCTGTTGGATAAAGCTGTTTAAAAGTGTCGTGGAGCCCGGAGGGTCTGGAACCTTCTCCCTGAAGGCAAGAAGCTGAAGTGGGAGTATAAGGGGTGGGAGGAGTCACCAGCAACGCTGATGGCTCTGTGGGTGAGGAGGGTATGGAAAGTGTCCGTGAGGGGGGGGAGGGGGGGGGGCAAGGAGGTGCCGATGATCTTGCTGACTTTATTCACTACCTGTTGCAGAGCCTTACAGCAGGAGGCAGCGCAGCTTCCGAACCGCACAGCGACACAGCTATATGCAGCAGAGAGGCCGTGGGGCCACCGGCCTGAGCTGAAAGCTGGCCGGCCCCTGAAGTACCCCCTCTCCTTTATTTCACTAATCAAAACACATCATTGGCTAATGATAAAAATGGCCCCTCTATAAGAAATATGCCCCCCTAACCCTAAAGCATCCTGGAATCACCCTGATTTGCCAGGCTCTTTTCTGACTAGGAGAATGTTGTCAGGGAGTTAAAATAGGACACCCTCTGCAATATCATCTGACGACTGGAAGTGTCGGCGAGTCCCCCTGCTGGGAATCGCTCACAGACGCCGACCATCAGATCTGCTCTGCTAGGATTCCCACCTGGACCGCGGAGCAACATTCCGAATTCTCCAGGTGGTCACACCGAAACATACAGGCATGCACACATACTTCTCTGTCCTATTGCCTGCACGTTGGAAAAGTAAATCATCAGTCAGTTCTGCTACTCACTAACTACTTCTCATCCTACTACACTAGTTACCTTTATCAGTCAACTCTATTCATTATCAAACACTATTCAGTAACATCTTTAACCAGAACTACCTCTGCAGCCATGACGTTGATGAAGGTCACAGTAAAAGAGGAAGAAATGGTCATGTATTTCTCCTATCTACACCGTGACTGACAGATGATGTGCTTGCCCAGATTGATCCTCCAGTCGTCGCCAGCATGGACAAGCGCTCTCACGCATAAGGCGGTATAGGACCCTAGAACCTGCGGGAAACCAATGGGAACCCAAACAAGCTCGAGCTCCCTAGCCTGATGCTATGGACTAAAAGGGGCTATCCGCTGAGCCCCTGTGTTCAGGAGATGAATCTACCCAGCTGCTTTTTATCCTTATCCCACTGTCGCTGCCTTCCCAACCCTGACCCATGACTCCGGCTCCCGCATAATCCGCAGCCTTTGTTCTACGCCGTTTCCGACGCCAGTTCGCACAGCTGCCTTGTGATCTCAGATCTCCTTCACACTGGCTATGAAATGCTCTCTACTTTAATCTCGGCAACATCGTCCCTGTCTTATCCCTACAAAGAGTCGGTACGAGTAGCCCAAAACCACGGGCTCGGGAAACCGAGCTGCCCCGGGAAGAGCGGCTGGAGCTCAGGTAAATAACGCCGTTTGTTCGAAGAATACAAAGTATGCAGAAATAGACTCAGAAATCACAGTCTGAAACCATAGTGGGAACTGATGCAATGCTTGCGTGATTTGTTTCATTAAAATGTTCATTTACTGGCTCCTGGATTATCTATTATTCTGTGGGTATTTGTAACCACGTGGGCTCTGCTTTTAATCAAAACACAGAGGATTTGCAAAGAAGTTTTCCGGGATAGATGCGGCAGGTCTATCACCCTTTAATGTGAATTTTACAGCTGTGCTGGGATGCTGATGATGGACGGAGGACAATCACGTGTGGGTACTGACGTCCGAAAGGACCGATCACTTTGCGCTGCTCATACATATTTCCCCACCGTAGCTCTTCCAGGGAAGGCTGATGTACAGATCGCCTCAGGTGAGGTAAGGAGGTAAGACTTGAGCGGAAAACCAAGTGCATGGACCAGAGATTCTTTCAGTCATGTGGGACAACATCCGGCGAGGAAGGAAATGAATCTTTCCTGGGGTCGGCTGTAAGAAACAATTTGACGCATTGCTTTAGTCAACTCAACAGTGATCGTAAATTTCATGGATGAACGAGCAGACACACACAGACAACACACACTGTCCTGTCAAGGTTCTTTGTGTGTCATGACTTTCGTAAGGAGGCTCGGGCTGAAGTCCCCCTCAGGAAATGTCAAACTAAAGTGGTTCATTAAAATCCCGTCTCTGGAAATGAATAGGTATATTTGTCCAGCACATGAGTTCTGCTTGGCGGCTGCGTCTTTGATCCTCTGCTACAGGCTTGCTTCTTAAACTGAGGCACGGAAGTGGGGGGCTGGAGAGAAAAATAAATAAAATAAACTTTAAAACAAGAGTTTTTTTGTTTTACCACTGCTAAAAATAAAGGGAAGTCGGCAAGCTACCACCGACACAGCTGAACATTTGACCGTCACTTTCGTAAACTTATGTGTGAAGCATGAAAATCGGAAGCTGAAAGAGGCAGGCCAAAACAAACCATCATCGTAATTGAATTGAATAAATATCATTAATGGAGCATCACCTGTTAGATAACTGAGATGAACAGCTGACGGTTTGACCGAGAGCTGCGGTTTGGCTGACCACAAGCTAGCCAATCACAGCCTCGCTCCGGCCCGCTGTGGGCTCACGCCATTCCACAAGCTAGCCAATCACAGCCTCGCTCCGGCCTGCTGTGGGCTCACGCTATTCTCCCCGACGCAGAGAGACCAGCGGCCTGTTCGTTAGGCTGCCCCGAGTGCTCCGCTGTGCGTGTGGCCCGCGGCGGTGGAGCGAGGACCTCGGGATGCCCGTGGACGGGCAGCGGCCAGAGTAAACATCCGTGACAGGCTGCAGATCATTACTGCCAATAAAACTGGAGCTGGACCTACTGTCCGGCAGGGATTAATGGGGCCAGATAGCAGACTACTCCATGGAATCATGCTGGAATAAAACAAGAAAACAACACTACTTTTGGAGGGTGTTCTCCCTCATTATTTATATTATTAAACTAGATCACTTCTCGGATGCGTCTTTTCAAAGCTTTCCCGTGGAAGGACCAGTTTGCAGTACCCTGGGCTGACTTTGCAGTTGCCGCCAACCTCGTGAATTGCTGCTCTTCCTGCAGCAAGGGCTAAAGGGGAATGGGGAATTTATTTATTAGTGCAATTTACATTCATGGCATCGTAATGGGACAATTTATAAACCCGTTTTTTGTAAAAGGCTTAATGGACCAAAAGTGAAACCTCTCAGGGGACACTGGGCAATTGAACTTGTGACCTTCTGATCACCTGCCACAATGGTACAAGTTTCCTTTGAGCATTGAATGTCTGTGTGTGGTGTCTCTCCCTGATGAAGCCCATTGGTGGCTTTTTTTGTCATGCCCAGAGGCAACGCATCTAAAGTCACTGACAGCCAACATTGATGTTTCACAACAACCTCAGCAGTTCTTCTTTAAGTAACTTACCTGAGGTTAGAGGCTTAGGGTTTGGTTGCTGTTAAACATGAGGGCAGCCAATGCAATAGAGCCAGGTAACCATGGAGTGATTTAACCCCCCTCGTCTTAGATCCCACGCAATGCCAATTATTGGGCCCATTTAAGCCTCCCTTAGCCGTACCCATATAGCCCGTTTCCGTATACCCCATCTCCATATACCCCGTCTCTGTATACCCTGTTTCAGTATACCACATCCCTGTATACCCCATCTCCATATATCCCATCCCCATATACCCGGTCCCTGTGTACCCCATCTGTATACCCAATCCCCGAATACCCAGTCCCTGTGTACCCTGTCCTCATATACCCTGTCCTCGTATACCCCATCCCCATATACCCTGTCCCTGTATACTACATCTCGTCTACCCCATCACCATATACCCCGTCCCCGTATACCCCATCCTGTATACCCTGTCCCCGTATACCCCACCCCCATATACCCCATCCCCGTATACCCCATCCCCGTATACCCCGCGCATCTCTGCCAGTATACAAGGCTTGTCATGTTAGTCATGAGATGTCACCAAATGCATGTCTGAAGGAATTCAGGAGCACATGTGCATCAAGCAGTCGACTGTAGAGGAAAATAAAAAGAAAGATACTTTTCTCTGACAAATTAAAAACAGAGGGAATAGAAGATATGACCAGCTCATATCTGACTTTCTCTACGTCTGTATAAGAATAATATGCATTTTTGAGGTTCTTTGTGAGTATTTTACAGCTACTTTTTTGTTCAGCTCTTAGATCGAGGTTCTTCTTGATTTTAGCTGCTGGGAAAGACAGTTTTGTGTCCATGCAGGGGTGGGGTGTGGAAGGGGGGGGGGAGGGCACAGGTGGGCCCCGGATAGCGAGAGGGGGGCCGTCTCAGGAGGCAGCGCCCCCTGGAGATCCTTCCACTTTTTCTCTGGGACACAAGCTTCCGTTGTTCCCAGGGCCCCAGGCATTTTGGGCTCATCTGAGAGAAGAGGTCCAAGTGACCCTCTGTGGGGGGGGCTACGACTCCCCCCAAGGCACATCTTGTCCTCACAGCTTCCCACCCCCAGACTAACCCCCATCTGGAGCTCTTCCTGGCTTGCTCCCTCAGTATAGCATGCCAATACCCCCCCCCCCCCTCCACCCACTAGGCCCGCAATAAGGAACTTTCCAGAAAAAGTATTGGGCCAAAGCTGAGGGAAAGACTGGCAGTTCACTTTGATTCACAGACAGCTCGGCTGCACAGAGGCTAATGCCTAATTAGCTGCTTCGTTATTAAAACATTATTAAACCATTCACACTACTGACAAAGCAGCGGGGGACATTTGAAGGTTGTGCCCATTTTACCGTAAATTTCAGAAATTCTTCATTTTACTGCGGCAGGGGACTTGTGGATAGCTCACAAGAGCAGTCGACCAACTGCTGGTGCCCAACCGGGATAATGGACTGAAATCACAATACTGAAGACAGGCCTTAGAATCAAGGCAGAACACTATTGTCTGTGGGGTCTTGTGGTTGGGACCAGAGGAGACTGTGGTGTCATT
>JAABNY020000082.1:20111327-20122985 GCA_015164015.2 Brevimyrus niger
GATGGCCAAAAAGCTTGATTCTATGGTCAGCTATTTTTGCATTGATTTGGACATGTGCTAAGGATCATGGTACTGCCAGAAGATCCAATGACGGCCCAGTTTTTGTTTCCTGGCAGAGGCAGCCAAATTTTGATTGCCTGGAGGTGGGTGATGGGATTCTCTGGGGGGGTTCACTGGGGAAGTCATCAGTGATCCCCAAGGGGTCCCACTCCAGCTCCATTATGGAGGATGGAGTGGTGGTCAGGTTGTCAGGGACCTCCTCGGGGACAGGGATTGAGTTCAAGGAAGCCAGGAGTACGGGGGAGTGGAGCCAACAAGCGTGGCATGGGCGGAGCCTGGGCCAGGATGTCGGGCATGAATGGAGCCTGGGCCTCGGGCACAGCATTCTGAGCAGGGACCACAAGGACTAAGCAGGTCGCACAGGAACCACAGGGGATTCAGCAGGAGGCGCAGGAACCTCGGAGGACTGAACAGGAGATGCAGGGGACTTGGGCAGTGCAGCAACAGGGCCCTTGGGTGGTGCAGCAACCGTCGACTCCGGACCAGCAGGGGGCACACAGCAACCGCCGACTCCGGACTAGCAGGGGGTGCCGCAGCAACAGAAACCACAGGTACTTTGGGGGGCGGTGCAGCAGCCGCTGGCTCAGGAGCCTCTGTGGGTGCAGCAGGCATCACAGGTAACTCGGGGGCAAGAGCAGGAACCTTGGAGGCGAGAGCAGGGACCTCGGGGGCGAGAACAGGAACTTTGGAGGCGAGAGCAGGAACATCGGGGGCAATAGCAGAAACCAGAATCACCAGGGGCAAATCAGGAACTACAGGAACCATGGGGAACTGCAACGGCGCTGCCAGGACCCCGGGCGAACAAGCAGGAAGCGGTGCTGCCGGGACCTCAGGCAATGAAGCAGCAACAGCAGGACCAGCAGGAGGCAGTACAGGAACTGCCACAACCAGAACCTTGTGGGATGGTGCAGCAGCCACAGCAGGGGCATCAGGTGGTGCAGCAGCCACTGCTGGAACTATGGGGTCCTGGCATGGGAACCGCTGGGGATGCCACAGGAGCAGGAGGCACAGGAACCACTGGGGGTGCCACAGGAGCAAGCGGCACAGGAACCACTGCAGAAACAGCTGGCACGGGAACTACGGGGCGCTGCCCAGTTCGAAGACTTAGTGACCAGCGGGATCGAGTTCTCAATTGATCTTGCCCCTATTAAGGTCCAGACACTGCCCCGGAAAGGGGTGAGCTGCCAATGTTGGCAGCAGAGGACTGGGCAGACAGGCGTTGCGCGTTTATTCAGGCTAGGCGATGGCGGCGTGCCTAAACACCACCAGCTCCAGAATCGGGAGGGGTTCCTCCCAACACACAGCAGGGGAAGTAGCGGAGAGAGCGAGAGAACTTCCAGACACAGCTCTTGCGTGTCTTCCTGCCTGTGTCTTCTCCGCTTTTTCTTCCTGCATCATCCTGTGGTGGACAGCGGCGTTTGAGGTACCTCCATTAACTCAGAAAGCGGACCAAATAGCAGTCCGCTGGCAAGGGCTACCTTCCGCATGTTTGTCTCCGTTATCGCGCGTCTCAGCTGCTGCAAGTTGTCGTGCACTTCCCCTGCAAGGTACATGTCTCTGGGTAGGGATGTCTCCTCTAAAGCATCCCTGCTCTGGCTGGCTATAGCCAGAAGCAGGGGATCCTCCCAGACTTTGGGCTGGCATAGCTAATATAAAACCTCGTCCATGAGGTTGAGGTATTCCGCTTAGTCCAGGCATCCTGTTTGGGAGTCCAGTCATTCTGTCAAACTTGATGGTGCAGGGAGTGTATACAAAGGTACAGAATGCCAAGAGTCGGGGCAAACACATAGAAGTGGCAAGAAAAGGAGCAGGCAAAACATAGGCTGACATTACAAATACCAGACTGGGGAAAAACACGGAAACACAGAATAAATACAGAGGACAAATGACAATCACCAGGAACTGTTAGTAGACACGGGGAATCCACACAGGGTTAACAAGGGGGCATGACATATGGAAGGACTGGACAATTGGGGCATGACACCAGATAACCTTCTTGATGACCAGGGCCACCGTGGATGAAATTGCTTCAATCTTCACAGGAGTCTGTGAGCATGAAACTCTGCTATTGGGCTGGAATCTCTGAGGAGGAGCTGGTGGAAGAGAACGCTGTCTGAGTGGTTTGTGTTTTTATCAACAAATAAGGGTTAACCCCAATGTTCCATTTCGGAAAGGCTGAGTACACAGCTTCAGAACTTGGTTCTCATTGATTTTTGTAAAGACTGAACCATTTTTAATGATTTGACATGTCTTGATTTAACTTCTGATTTCAACTGTAACCAGGATGGCCGAGTGGTTAAGGCGTTGGACTTAAGATCCAATGGACATCTGTCTGCGTGGGTTCAAACCCCACTCCTGGTAATTATACTTACTATTGGGTAATGGTATTTGGTTTGTTTTAAGCCCTGTATCCTTCTGTCCCCATTTAAGTGTCCTTGAGCAAAGACACTGCAACCCAAATTGCTCCCAGTAAGCTGTTTGGTTCTGTGCAGCCACTGGTATGTGAATGTGAGGCATGAATTGTAAACTATTTTGATTTATCCCCAGTGGTATCATATTCATATTCATAGTACACGTGTCCAAACAGTATTCCCCCCAGGTTCACAGCTTTGGAGGGGGGCAGACAAACACAGACAGGATTCATGGTATTCATGTCTGTCTTTTGATGACAGCAGACAATATAACAACTGAGCTAAATATCAAAACATTTCTTTTTTTAGGGCAACTATCTGCAAAGTGTGCAGCTTTTGTTACTGCAGTGTATCTTTGTGGGCTTCTGAAGGAAGATTTCTAGAGCCCCTTGATAAGGGAAGACAAAAACGCCCAACCCATTTATTGAGATCCGCGTGCAGGCTGCTAGATGGTCTCCTTGCAGCCTATTGCGGATGTTTGTCTCGACCTGCAAATACATTAACTCTCAGGCTTTAGAGGTGATAGCTTAAAATAGTAATAGTTTAAAGCAAACCCATTGTGAAAGTAATTATTACCCTGTTCATGGTTGAGAAGTCCCTCTCACAGTTTATACTGCTGACCGGGTGGTTGACGTGACATATGTTCCAACGCGTGCTCTCTGTCAGGTGGTGGGAGTCCACTCACCTGTGTGTACGTCCCCATATCTCTATGCGCAAATTGCGACAGAACTCCGCCATGCGTGATTCAGAGAGCAGAGAGGAATTATAAACGCGTCTCTTTCTGAAGTAAATAAAAATGCAAGTCACTTTCCATAAAATCCGTTGAACACAGTTTAAGTACATCTCAAAATTTTAAATTTTAAGACTATACTTTCAGGAATCATTTCTGTAGTTTCTAACTGGAGAAATGCATTATGAAAGTGTTTGGTCATGCTACCCACGATGAGGAAGTGTGGCATTTTCTTCTGAGCATGAAGCGGTTAAAAGCAGAATACAGAAAAGCATACATATATTCACAAACAGCTGTGTTTTTGGGCCATATATTTAGCATCCCTGAATCTGAACAGCCACAGAACCAGCTTACTATTTCTTAAAAGTTAACCAAAAAATATAAACAGAGTATGCAGGGTGCCATTCTCTTCTGAGCATGAAGCGGTTAAAGAACATGGGAATTTTTCCATGCTTCTGCGTCTTTGATGATTGAGTCATAATCTCTATGGAGAAGCTGGTGGAAGAGAATGCTGTCTGAGTGGTTAGCATTTTCGACAACAAATAAGAGATGATTCTAAAGTTCTTACTTCAAAAAAGGCCACGTAGACAGCTTCAGAACTTGGTTCACATTGATTGTTATGAAGCAGCTTCTAATTAACTTTGGTTTCAGAACTTGGTTTTCATTGGTTGTTATTAAATAGATCTTGACTTTTCTCTGAAACAGGTCTAATGTAACTTTTGTCGTTTTGTAAGCACAGGTATGGGTAATGTTCTTAGTCAACTGATTTTGCTAAGGATATTAATTAATATAACTGGGCTAGTATTGGATTTTCTTTTGTTTGGGCTAGTTCTATATTTCAACTAGTTGTCTGGCTCAGCGGAAAATCTTGCTTTTTGTTATGGGTCCATAATATTATAGAAATTATTAGCTCAAATAAATTTAAATATATCACCTATTATGTTTGAAATTGATAAAATTTTAATTAATCATTATTTAATGCTGATTATTAACCAATTGTTATGCCGAATGGTCGGCTCCTCCAAACTCGATTGTTGTATCCCTGTTCTGTTAATGTGAGACTTAAATGGGATTAATTTATTACCAGTATTGCTTAGTAACCTACGCTAGAAGGCTCATCCAGTGAGCTGCATCACTAGGTAATGTAAACAATTGGTAGGGAAGCTGCTCTCATGGCCAATGAGAGAGAGTCTCGCGATGTTTCAGGCGAGTTTGAGGTTTCAGAGCATGTAGCAAGATCGCCCAAAGCAGGGACCTAGTATGAGCACTTAATGCACGGAGGCAGAAGTCGTGTAAGAGACATGCATTTATTCCTAACACTACAACTATCATAAGACAGACATTACACCTAATACAGACAACAACGCAAAATAACAGGATAGAAACAGACAATGTAATTATGGAAATGCAATGACCAGATTTAAATAAGTAACCTTAAAAGGGAAGTACAGTTATGCAAAGCAAGCAGTTTGTGGAAACACAATCCTAACGTCTTATAGCAGTTTAAGTTGTTAGAATAGAGGAAGACGGTTTACTTAATTGGTTGCAGAGTAAGTGGGGGGTCTTGGCAGTTGGTTGCAGAGCTGATGAGCTGATGGGATGATGCCACTCAGGAAGGCGCGGTGTTTGGAGCAGTGGAGTAGAGCCCTTGGATTCTCTCTCCTGGTGAAGCTTTGTGTTGGTTGCTGTTCTGTTCAGCTGGGCCTTCACTGGAGGGCTTCTTGTGGGCTTCTCTTCCCCTGGGCTGACATTCTCGTGCTTGCTGATGATTTCCAGGGTTTTATGGTCTAAAGTTCATGAATAGGGATGACCAGGAATTTGACTCCTGGACCAATGGCTGTCCATCCATTTGGCGGACTTTTGGAAGGGGGTCTGTATCAGTCCTTTTGGGATTTATGGCCCGACTGATTCTCCCTTTACTGATGATGTTCATTAATCAGTTATAACTTTTGATACCTCCACTTTTGTGGTAATCACTGACCAGATTTGGGATGAGGGGTGATTGTCCATCAGTTTGATACCAAACATGCCATACCAGCTTCACCAGTTCACACCTCATATCATCTGTATTGCATGATTAAATAATTAATTATTTTAGGCATGTGATTGACTCACATCAGCATATGATACAGGTGTTTTGGGTTGCACCTCAAAAGATTTTACACTTACATCAAATGTACATATCACCAACAGCACATCTTATCCATGGATAGGCATGGCTGTGAGTCTGTGAAAATATCAATAGAAGTTGCACATCTAGATACAAAATATCTTGGTTGATGTGGGTTATTCTAATTGGTCTTCACCTGGAGGGATAATGTACACCTTAATTCAGTTCTTTTAATATAACATGGCAGAAACAAAGAGCTCGCTATGGTGCCAAGATCAGATAAGGGGCCCAAAGGAATGCAGGAGAAAAAGGGGGGGTCTTTAAAGAAAGCAAGAAGAATCTCTGAGAGTCAAGACATTCATTGGTTACAATGATTCTCCAGATTCTTCTGGTATACCATGAGAACATGTATACAATGGTAGCCATACGTATTTATTTATCCAAATTTATATAAGTGTTTGAGTGTAAACGGGGTAAAATGGGTGATACTCCGTGAACATGGTTATAAGGGTGGCACGCAAAACACTAAGATTATCTAAGGACATATACACACATAACCTGTTATATTGAGACTAGTAGTCCTGAGTAAATTAATGTACAGGGTATACAACATCCCAAGTGGAACTTTCCTTAGGGTGTTGGTCTGTTTGGTGAGTGGTATGCGAGACAGGATGTCTGGGCAGGGGGTTGTGTGCCAAGTCGAGTGACCCCTGTCCTTGAGGTCCACTCTTCTTGTCTGTAGGTCCCTAAATCTTTGGGCCATAAAAGTTGGAGTGCTGACCTCCCTTGTTATGTGTGTGTGTGTGTGTGTGTGTAACCCCTTTGGTGCCTCTCGTACTAGGCCCGGCCTTGTCTCAGGCCACCTGGAATTTAGGTCCTGTGATATGTGCATGTGTGATCCTACAGTATTGCAATCCTGTGGCAGATGGAATCTGTCACGTGCTGACCAGGGAAGCAGAGACAAGGAGCCATAGGATCAGGGAAAATGCGGGGTATAATGGGAGTGAAAAAATGGGAACAAGCAACACAGCAGATCAACATTACAATGACCGGACTGGGGAAACGAACAGAAATGCGGACTAAATACATTGCACTAATGACAGTAACTGGAAACAGCTGATAAACACAGGGAATCCACATGAGGTTAACGAGGGGGCGTGGCACACAAGAGGAGTGGATGATCGGGGCATGACAGGGCCCCCCCTCAAAGGCGCGCACTCCTGGCGGTACCTGGGGAGACAAAAAGAAAAACAACCTCAACAGGTCACAGGGAACAGTATGGATACACAAAACTGACACAAGGTGGAAAACACAAACAATAAGCCACAAACCACTGGGAACGCAGACACACACAAAGACACCAATGACAGAAACATGTGACCTGGGGGCACACGCACAGGAGGTACATAGGGATGAACAGGGAGTGTGGGCACAAATGGATGGGAAGGTCTCACAGGAGGCACAATGGAACCGAAAGGAGACAAAGGCATAGAAGGACGGGGAGAAAACATGGAGGCCACAAAGGAACTAGAGGGACAAGGGGGAACTACAGGGTGCACAAAGGGACCAGAGGGAAGCAAAGGAATGGAGGGATACGGAAGAGACACAGGGGGCATAAAGGGACCAACCAAAGATGAAGGCACTGAGGGACGAAGGGGAAGCATGGAGGGCATGAAGGAACAAGAGGGGGACAATGGCGAAACAGGACGGGGAGTGAACACAGGGGCCAAGGGTCCAAGGTCAGGGGCAACAGGGAGCAGACGGAACTTTTGGGGAACGCGGCCGGAACAGGGGCTGAGGGTGGTGAGGATGCAGGTATAGAGGCTGGTGGAGGTGGCAAGGAGGGGGCCGTGGGAAGAGCCCCGGGCGAGGGACCAGCAGGCCGTTGAAGGGACACCGGCGGTAGGGCCGTGACCGGCTGATGAGGTGCCCTGGAAGAGGCTGGGGCCAACTGCCTAGGCGGAGCCTGGTGAAGGAAGGGAGACCCCGGGAGCCCACCCCGGCTTCGGTGCCCCCTCCCTTTCTGTAAGACCGAAAGGCGGAAACCTGGCCATGGACCGCCGCAATGTGGTGCTGGTGGTTGGGGTGACCCCCTAGAGGGGTCCACGACAGTCAGGGTGATCCCCGAGGGGTCCCATTCCAGGTCTCCCTCTGACTCCATTGTGGAGGAAGGAGCAGGGTCAGGTCGCCAGAGACCACCTCTGGGATTGGGTTTGTGAGTATTGGAGGCAGTGAGCGGACTGAGGCCGAGGAAACGGGGAATATGTGGACTGAGGCCGAGGGAGCCAGGGTTCGGGGGGACTGAGCCCTTGTGAGTTGGCGTGCCGGCTGCCGGGGCTGGAGCCGATGGGCGTGGCATGGGCAGAGCAAGGGCCGGGATGTCGGCTGTGGGGGGAGCCAGAGCCTCGGGCGCCGCAGCAGCCAGGGATGGAGCCTGGACCTCGGGCTGCGCAGCAGCCGAGGCCACAGGACCTGGAGTCATGGGACCCGGGGCTTGGCCTCAGAGGACGTTGCAGGAGTCTCTGGGACCTGAGCGTGGAGCACGGAAGCCTCGGGGGGCTGAGCTGGGACTGCACAGGGGACTGGACAGGAGGCGCAGGAACGGCCTCAGGCGGTGCACCAGCAGGGGCCTCGGGTGGCGGGCCAGCAGGGGGCGCCATCTCCGGGCCAGCAGGGGGTAGTGCAGCTGGAGCAGAAGGCAACAGAACCTTGGGGGGCACTGCAGGCGCCACAGGAACCTTGTTGGGCACTGCAGGTGCCACAGGAACCTTGGGGGGTGCAAGCAGCAGCCACCGACTCTGGGCTAACAGGGGGCGCTGCAGCAACCAAAACCACAGGCGCCTTGGGGGGCCCAGGAACTACAGAAGTCATGGGTACCTCATGGCCTGGAGCAGCAACCACCAGCTCAGGTGCCTCAGTCGGCGCTGCAGGCATCACAGGTACCACGAGGAACTAAGCAGGGGCCTCGAGGAGCAGACTAGGAAACACAGGGGCCTCAGGGAACTGGGCAGGGACCACGGGGAGAAACCGCTGCAGAAACTACAGGAACCTGAACATCGACCAGCTGAGCTACCGACGAAGAGGGACCTGCAGGGGGCACTGCGGGAACCGCCACTTCAGGTAACTCTGGGGGCAGTGCAGCAGGCGCCGCAGGAGCAAGAGACGCAGGCGCCTCTGGGGGCACCACAGGCACTGCTGACTCGGCACCAGCAGGGGCTGGCACGGGGACCTCAGGGGGCCGCAGGAGTCATGGGGAGCACAGGAGTCCCAGGCACCTCTGGGGGCGCAGCAGGGACCTCATGCACAGCAGGGACCACTTCTGACTGCAAACGGAGCAGCTTCCTAAGGTTCTCCTCCTCCTTGGCTAGCTGCTGGAGCGGGGATACGGGGGTGACTGTGGCAAACTCCCTCCGGAGCTGCTCCAGGAGTGGAACTGCCTCTGGGGAGTCTCTTACGGCGGGCTCACCCACTACCCACCAGTACAGTCCCTGGAGGGCAAAAAATCTCAGAGTCTATTTTTTTATAGGTATTTAAGTGTGTACAGAAATGTTTTTTATAGCTCTCAAGGTACTTAAATGTGTAATCTCTTATATACTTTGGGCCACTGGTTCAAGCCCAACCTCAGCACATCTGCAGCTCCTTAAGCAAGGCCCCCAGGTGGCTACCTCTCACAAACAGCTTGCTCTATGAAGAGCTAAATGGGGGAGGTATAAAAAGAATTTCCCCACAGTTATATACTCACTGAAACAGTTTTACCACATTGTTGTTCTTGCTCTACATTATTGTCATCTATACGTTAATAGAACACATGAATGATTTATCAGTTTATTTTGTGAAATACTTTGCGAATTCCATCTCGGCCAATTTGTGTAACAGTCTTGATAATTGTACAGATGAATTTTGGGTAGATTTGGGCACGCCTCAGAATCGTAATGTGAGCAGTATCGGAGCAAGACTGGGGCGAGACAGAATGGCCGCTTCAGCCTTAATTAAAAAACCGCTCCGCGCTCTGACCAAATTCCGTCCGCTCCGCTCCTTGCTCACGCTCCGCTCACATGCTGTGATACACATGTAAGAAGTCCTATCAGCAAGGTTAGCACAACCACTATATCAGTCTGCCATTGCTCAAACTCACCTAATGTATACAGCAAACACAACACGCTCTGACATTAAACAGAGTGGATAACGGTGCACAAAGGCGCACATGTCGATGCTAAAGACAGAGTTTCTTGAAATCTTCATCCTGGATGGAGTTCTGCAAAAGCTCCATTTTCAGTGACCTAACATGCCATTTACATGTAGACAAAAGCCCAAGATGTATAGAAAAAGGTACGTTTTAAAAAATACCCGTGTACGTGTGGACAAGGCATCAGTTTGTTTCCCCAGTCCGGTCATTGTAATTAATAAATTAATTAATTAAACCTGGCACTCAAAAAAAGATTCAGCCTCCATTAAATGTTATATTATTAAAATGCATTTAATTTACTACATTTTAATATGATTCTTTTATAACTTATATGGTTTAATTATTATTGGCTTATTTCAAATGGTTTCTTGGGGTTGTTCAACAAATTAATTTAACTTGCTTGAAATCAACTTGAAAAAGCTATTAAAATTGACAAAAGCAACATTTAGACGATGATTGCACATATGCAGATCTGTTGGTGCCATTTTGGTGCCAACAGATAAAAGTTGATGCCATCCAGGAACGTTTTCTCTAGCGTTTTTCGCATTTCGGCCATCAGCACAACTACTGAACCCGTAGGTGACCGCTGAGACTCAGCCAGGGGAACCAAAGGTGAGCCAGAGGATAGGGCAGGCGGGACACAACCCCGGCATCCCCTCCCTTTTCAGGAGACTGAAAGGCAGGAGCCTGGCCAGGACTTGTCGCTCTGGCTGCAGGGCAAGGCTGGAGGAGTCACTGGGGAGGTCAAGGGGGAAGTCACTGGGGAAAGCATGGGAGGAGTCACAGGGAAAATCAGGGGTGAGGTCAAGGAGATCCCCGAGGGATCCCACTCTATTTCCTTCTTAGCCTCCACTATGGAGGGAGGAGCGTCAGTCTGGTAGACCGGGACCTCGGGCGGTGCAGCAGGGGGTGGCACGGGACCTCCGAGACCGCTGGGGGCTGAGCAGGGACCTCAGGGGGCAAAGCAGCAGCAGGCGCCGCAGCAACAGCAGGGGCTGCAGGAGCCGCGGGGAACGCCTCAGGGGCCACAGCAGCTGCGGGGGGGTTGAGCTGGAAGCTCAGGCACTGGAGTTATGAGGAGAACTGGAGTCACGGGGAGAACTTGAGTCTGGATAGGCAGCGCAGGAATGGCCACAGGAGGTGCTGCAGGAGGGGCTTCGGGTGGCGGGCCAGCAGGGAGCTTCAACTCCAGGCCAGCAGGGGCTAGTGCAGCTGGAACAGGTACCACAGGCGCCTCTGGGGGTGCCGTAGGAGACACAGGCGCCTCTGGGGGCGCCGCAGGAACCGCAAACTCCAGGCCAGGAGGGGGCGCCACTGAGGGCAGAGCTGCAGGCGCTAGAGTCACCAGGGAGGCAGCTGCAGGCACTGGAACCACGGGGGGTGCTGCCCGCTTCCTCCGTTTTCCTGTAGCAGGCGGCGGTGTTTGGGGCATCTCCGACCATTCAGCCAGAGGACCGTATGCCAATCCAAAGGCTGTGGCTTCCCGTTTTAATTTAGCTTTTGCCACCCCGCATCTCAGCCACCTTAAATTGTCGCGCACCTCCCCCGTTAGGTGAGCGTCTCCAGGCAGGTTACAGGAAGAGTTAAAAAATAACATTAGGAAATTCAAGAGGGATGCAGAAAGAAAAAATGCATTGGAGGCTAAAGATGAGAGTAAAGGTTTTTTCCAATATTTTAACTCCAAAAGAGATCTAAAAGCTGAAATCACTCACTAAGGGCCTTATAATTGAAAATGAAATTGATATAGTAAATGAGTTTAATGATTATTTTTCACGGGTGTTCACAGTAAAAAACACATGTAACTTACCACCAATTAATTCGAATACAGCTTCATCTGTGACCAATAAATGTATAACTGAGGCTGATGTGGTACTAAGCCTAGCTAAACTCAAAATAAATAAATCGCAGGGCCCTGATGGTATCTTACCTATAGTTTTTAAAAAGATGAGGGATATTATTAGCCAACCTTTAACTTTAGAAATCGTTATCTGCGGGTGTGGTACCTTCAGATTGGAAGCATGCTTATATAACCCCCATATTCAAAAAAGGTGGTAGAAGTAATCCAGAAAATTATAGACTAACCGGTTTAACTAGCATTACTGGAAAAATAATGGAAGCTATAATTCAAGTGAAAATGGTAGATTACCTGGATGCAAATAAC
>JAABNY020000082.1:20123085-20138456 GCA_015164015.2 Brevimyrus niger
CTAGAGAACAGACACATCCACTTGTGACTCAGCTTTGAGTGTCGGATGCATTAATAGCAGCGTGAATAACAGATGCTTTCTTTCCACACCATCTTTCGTTCTGCCCTGCTCACTTTCACTCTATGTGATCGCAGGAAAAAAAACAACAGGGGGTTTACTGAGGCAAGGTAAATAAATATGCTTTTGTGGGTGGATTTCGAAAATTTCCAGAAGATCAGTTTCAGTTTTTTTTTTAACTTTGTGTACAGTATGTGTGTGTATAGTCAGATAAAGTCTGAAAATCAAACTTAACTTATGGGGACGTTTTTGGCAGGTGTTGGGATGGTGCCAGGGATCATATGAAAGTGAGACATTTTACATTAAAGGAGGTTCATTACATAAATAAAAAGCCTGTACAATGAAGAAGTGCATGTGCAAAGTCTCAATGAGATAATTTACTCATTTTAACGCTGCATCTTTGAACTGCCTCTGATCTGTTTTCTCATTAAGGAGTAATATCTTTGTATCAAAAGCCTGCAGTCTCTGCAGGGATAATAAAATCTGTGCTCCAATACGCTGGACTTCCTGTGCACATTATCCATAACGAGCTGCAGAAATACATTATGATGTAATATAATTTGTCCTCTCACTGACTCGCTTGTCTTCAAATTACCGAAATGCAAATATCATAATACATCTTCTGTGTTGCTTTTGTTTTAATCGTATGAGGAGGCAGCATTATTTGAGGCAAATGGGTGTAAATCAGAAAAGGCATTTCATTTTTGGCTTCCCCAGTAAATAAATATCCCCTCATGAGGGACCTTGTTATTCAGTTCAGGGTGATGATATACATTATGTTTGAGGGTATAGGGGTCATTCAGCTGAGGGGTAGGACCTCCCTGTCAGCATGGTAGGCATGTTCGAAAAAATGGACCCCTCCCTACTCTCTCAAATTAAAAAAGAACGCAAGATACCCTTTATAAAAAATAGCATGCATAAATATATTTCCAGTATAATACATGGTGCATACTTCAAACCTACTGGCAATATTCCATATGTCTAGAAGCATGTTTCAGATATATTTAGAATATATTTCAGAGATGCAAGACATGGATTTGAACAGCGTACTCCAATTTATGTAATGCACATTAAATCTATTACTTTTTTCTCAAAGTCTATGAAAGTTGCTCTTGGGCAAGCTGGCATGGGCATGGATGCCGCTGGAGCGTTTGTGGGATGGCAGGGAGGAGAGCCGTCTGTGATTAGGGAAAGAGCCATCTTTGATGATTTCCCTTGCCCTGCTATGACAATGGTTGAGGTAGATGTTCTTGATGGTGGGGAGCTGGGTGCTAACTGTCACACCTGATCGTCCGACCCTTCTGTGTGCTACGCTCCCCTTGTTTAGCCTCATGTGAAATCCCGATATTACCAGCTGTTTCTTGTTTCATCAACTTCTGTGTATTTACAAGAAGTCCACGTCAGAGTATGTATCCCCAGTTCCGTCATTGACGTCTCAAACGTGTTGTGCCTTCTCTGCCAGTTTTGCCTAATAAACCCCTTGTTCTTGAATTTCCGTTGCCTGGATCCTAATTCCCCGTTCCCTGTTTGCCCAGCGCTCGTGACACTAACAGTCCATTGAGCGGTTTTCACTACTTGATCAAGAGCTATGCGGTGAGAAGCGGAGCAGCTGAGGTACCGAGATACAGTTGGTGATGATAGAAGTCCAGCAGGACCCGGAGCTGCAGGCCTGCTTTCCTCAGCCTCTGCTGGAAGTAACCAGCATGGAGGAGCTGATGGTCCAGGTGAGACCCTCAGAGATGCAGACACCGAGAAGCTTGGAGCTGGGTGCATCATCAATGTGTACTAAATAGCTATACAGTACTAGTATATGAAAAGTGTATTCATTCCATACCACATAGCATTCCATACAAGCTTTAAATATACTCTTAACATGCATGTGCAATTTTGGTGCGCTAAAATATTTCAGGTCCAGTAAAAGTATACTATTAATACGTAAATATAATTTAAATACAATGTAGCCAATATGATCTTAGCATCTTAAATTAAATCATTAAATCTATTGAAAATGTATTTAAGTATTAATTAAGCTGGGCCAAAAGAATACAAAGTTAGTACACCGGCTATAATATGGTGAGAAAAATGGGGAATGAATATATTTGCCATGGAAGGACTTACAGTAATACACCCCCCTTTACAGTTGTAAACGTTTACGTTGTACTCCAGGTTTGTTCAGGTTGAGTCTTCAATAGTAAAGTACATCCTTCACAAATGGGAAAAGAAAAAAAAACCTGATGTTTTGCCATCCTTTGATGAATATTTCATTTCAAAGTGGCCTGTAATGAACCTCTCACTCCTTCTCTCTCTATCCCCGTGTTTCATCATCATCGGCCGCAGCGACAGGATCTGCCCTTCGTGTGACGAGCCGAAGCCCAGAGAAGGAGGCATTCTGGAGACCGTCGGCGTGGAGACACACATGCGCGCAGCTGCTGCTGTGGAAACGCCGGCTTCATTCGTGACTCCAAGACGTACAGAATTTGCAGAATCTCCAGCCCCCAATTACTCAGATGCCTTGTGTCCTTTCAGCCATTGCTGCTAATAAAGTTTCATTATCTGCATCATAGAAGCCTCTTGTTCTGTGCATGGTTTTAATGCTGGCCGACCAATCAGAGTCAGTCAGTTTCCCCTTGGGCAGCAGTGACCTCTGTTGGCTTCGACCACCATAAAACATCGGCAGTCTTTGAGACAAAATCCATCTTGTTCATCTCATCTTTGATGTCTATTTCATTGCAACTTTGAACTCCAACCTTTGAATCTGTCTCATGCGTGTTTTGAAGTGTTATAATCGTACTTGACATGTGAGAAGTTTTCTGTCAATTCAATGTCCCTGTTTCATCCTGGGAGTTAAAGTCAGCTTTAAAGACTCAATGTGATTTGGGTCAGAGCAGAACACTGAGAACAGCTATTCAATGGCGTGGAAGAGAGTTATTGGGGGAGACACCACTTACTAATTGAAATATAAAGAATGAATAAAGCCAAATTAAATATGGGGGGGTACATGTAACCCTCTAACATAGTTCCTGAGCCTCTGCTGATATGTAACTAATGCAATGTGTGGATATACTGTATATTTTTCAGGCAAAGGGGGCCTACATAGGTTCTGGAAATGAAACAATCCTGAACAATCCATCCGCAAACACCTCTATCAAAAGGAGCAGTGGATGAAAAGTTTTTCATTTGGAAACTGATCTTCTTGCATCCCAAAATAAAAATAATGAACTGTTCTGGGACCCCTGACCCCAGCCCCTCATCTAAGCCAAAGTGAGAACACAACAGGCTTAAACAGAGCCACATGTGGCGTACCGGAGTATAGATCCTAAGGACCAGCACTGTGAGAGGACCCCTCCCACTGGAAATCAGGACCCCGTAGTTAGCATCACATCTGGAGGAAAAGGGGTGCGGTGGCGGAGAACCAGGCTCGGTGTGTCAGTGTGACAGTGACTTTGAATCGATTTACGGCTTAGTCGCAGTGTGGCTTGGCTGTGCCCAATTGCCCACAATGCCATGTAATCTTATTTGGCAAGGGCCATAGCAGTCATGCTGAAAGCTAGCATTGCACATCTGATATCTAACTATGTAAGAGGCACGATGTGACCTTCTAAGAACTTCTATCTGGAAAACCGTGTGGTCAACCTACAGTGATGGTGTCCATCGTGTCGAGAACAAGCAACGACATCTTACAATGAGTCAAGGCACTGGGAGACAGTCTGATTATAATGAATATGTGTCGTTTCATATTTATTATCACAAATGTAAACATCGAGTGCATAAAATATGACACAATAATGGCAACTAATGGAAGTCGGCCATGGCTGCTCGAGTATCGGTTGTCCTGTAAGGGCCCTTTCTGTAAAGAAGGTCCAATTTCACTATGGAACCAGGAAACATGTTCCGTGTGATGAATCTTCGCGAACCAGCCCTCTCCACCTTTCGATATTTTCAGTATATGATCGTCAGCATGCTGCATTATGACCGTCACGGCCCACTTCCTATGGCTGAGTTCTCAGCATCTGAGGAGGCGGCTCAGAGAGACAGCCGGATGACACAGGAGACTCGTCTCGTTACCAAACATGGGCGGGGGGGGTTGGGGGTTCTGTATAATTTCATTCAACTGGCCTGAATAGGACGTATGGGTATTTTAAGGAACACTTCTTCCCCAGTTTCTTATATATTCCCATCTGCATTAAAAGGATTTTTACCTTTTTTTTGTTTTAGGCCAAGTCCCCACAGAGTGAACATTACATTATGGTACACTGCCAAAATCCCCCCCCCCCCCCTTCCCCCAACAAGTGTATCTGTGCCCATGAAACTGCTCTCAATGAGCTTGTGCATAGATAATGTGCATAGATCCAGCAGGCTGCTCCCCCCCCCCCTCCCCAGTATTCCCACCTTTGGTCCATTTCCAAGTGTAATCTGGTACATTTCAGTCAGACAGACGGGAATCTCAGATTTAGCTGATGCAC
Source organism: Brevimyrus niger (assembly GCA_015164015.2). Classification (NCBI taxonomy): domain Eukaryota; kingdom Metazoa; phylum Chordata; class Actinopteri; order Osteoglossiformes; family Mormyridae; genus Brevimyrus; species Brevimyrus niger. Next base: position 20,127,606 of record JAABNY020000082.1, read on the forward strand.
ATAGTTGGCCTGAAATCATCACCTCGCTTCTGATGGCTCGTGCCTTCACCTCAAACATGACTCTAGCGTTCTGGGAGAAGGCAGGGGCTGCAGTTTAGGATTAAGGTAAAACAGGATTAATACTTTTTTATCTAGGAAGGAGCCCAGCATGGGACCAACTCTCCCCAAAAGCTAACTTCCATGAAATACATTTAGGCTCTCTTTTCAATCATTGGCCAACTATAAATCTTTGCTGAGCTTTATTATTTACTCCCCGAAAATGTTATTTCTCCCCCATGTTCGGGGCCCTTCCTCCCCCTTGCAAGGACAGTCTTGAGATGTCAGCCTGGTTTTCATGCTTCCAGCGAATCTCAAGGTCACTGCAAATTGGATGTGTGTGTGTGTGTGTGTGGGGGGGGGGGTGCTTTTGTTCGAAATGTGATTTTTTTTTTCTGTTTCGCTCCCATTACAAATTCTTTCATGTCAATCTTTAGAAGCCTCCCTGTTATTTCTGTCCTTCAAAAGGCCAGGGACCTTGGACTGGTTTGCCAGTTCTTTTTATTATGATGATGGACTGTTGCACTCCTTTATCCTTCAGCTGGTTCAGTGCCTTTCTTTCTTTCTTTCTTTCTTTCTTTCTTTCTTTCTTTCTTTCTTCCTCTGTGTCTGAGCGCTCACTCTCACTAAAATAAATAGGAGCATGGCTCAGAAAGGATGACATCTTTATCCAAAAAGGAGGACTAAGTCTCAGGAAGGAGGACACCTGTATTCGAATAGGAGGACTAAGACTCAGGAAGGAGGACACCTGTGTCCAAAAAGGAGGACTAGGGCTCAGAAAGGAAAACACCTGTCTCCAAAAAGGGGAACTAAGACTCAGAAAGAAGGACACATGTGTCTATAAAGGAGGGCTAAGGCTCAGAAAGGAGGACGCCTGTGTCGAAAAAGGGGAACTAAGGCTCAGAAAGAAGGACACCTGTGTCAAAAAAGGAGGAGAAAGACTCAGAAAGGAGGACACCTGTCTCCAAAAAGGGGAACTAAGGCTCAGAAAGAAGGACACCTGTGTCCAAAAAGGAGGACTAAGGCTCAGAAATAAGGACACCTGTCTCCAAAAAGGGGAACTAAGGCTCAGAAAGGAGGACACCTGTGTCAAAAAATGAGGATTAAGGCTCAAAAAGGAGGACATGTCCCATGTCTGCCTATTAATAAAACGGCATCAAAAATACTTGCAAGCATGGCTATTCTCTGCTTCTGTAGTATGTGTGTATGGGTATATCAGTTTTGTACAGTGTTCCACTAATTGCTGATGAGGAGGACAGAGGAGGAAGATGGAAATAGGTGGACACAGCAGTTAAAAGGAGGACACCCAACAGCAGTCCCGAGTGCTGAAAAACCGGACTGTCCCAACAAAATCCAGGGAAGTAGTCAACCTGTTGTGCCCAGGTCCTTCAGCAGCATGGTCCATTTTTCTAAAGAATGGTGAGCACGTCCACCGGCAATTAATCCAGGGCCTTGATCTGGTGAGGGATTCCCAACACCTCATTGTTGTTTGACTAACTCGGGGTGGGAGGGGGCAGCAGGTTCCCCAAATTCCTTTATCTCTGCCTGTAGCTGGATGAAAACACTTCATAATCACCCAGAGCCAGGAGACAAACAGCTCGACCACTGAGTTTTGGAAGGAGGGAATGGGGCACCCCGTTGTTTGTAGCAGTTCACCCCCCCCCCCCCCCATAATTAACCTAAGCTGTTTTTTGTGGGTTTTTAACACAGTGCTTGAACAATCCCTTCACGGTTGCTATGGCGCTGCTCCATGCCGTGGAGATTTTTGGGGGCCGAGTGGCTGGTGGATTTTAATTGCCTTTTTTCATATGGATACACTTACATTTGTCAGCACCCCCTACCCTCACCCCACCCATTCTGCACACTTCCAGGAAAATTTTGTTTATTTCTCTTCTCTCGACTAACAATGGCACCTACGCTCATTACATGACCCAAAATTATTAGTCATGCCTTTAAACTGTAATCAAGGCTTATTGTGATGGATCTGGTGAATATTCACTATATTTCAAATTCACTGTAATCAAAGGCTCCAGGTAGCTGAAAGTTGCTCTCTGAATCGTACCAGAAACCTGCCAGTTCACTTATGCCTGTTCTGGTTCATACTCCAGCCTGCAGGAGCTGCTCTGTCCTGGAGAGATTGTTTTTTTAACACCGTCGGGGCCCTCAGAGGGATCTGGAATGTTCTACAAAAGACCAGGTCTTTTAAGCCACAGATTGCCTGTAGATTGAGAGCTTTGGAGATGTTATTTTGAAGAACATGGATACGTTTGTTTTTTCTAGGCAGCTTCTATGTGAGAAGTGACAAAAAATAAAAAGGGAGGAACATGACTTTTGTTTTATTGAGGTTAGGATTTTCTTTCCATTTTTTCCTCTGTCTGCCAGTGGACAAAATCAAAAGCCAGACTCAAAGTCGCAAGTGAGTTTGAAATTCGGGCCCAGGAAAAGGCAGCAGGTCTTTACCGGAGGCAGTAAAGCGTGGGCAGAGTAACGGCAGGGAGCCCAAAAGCACCTGGAAACATGATTCTGAGGAGGTGAAGTAGTGGCATGCGTGGGCCAGTGGGAGGCGACAGCAAGCATCTGGCTAGGGTAAGCTTCCAGCAGAGCCATGTGTCACACCTTCCAGAAAGGTACGAGTATAATTTATTCATAAACCCAGGTTCCTTCATCAAAGTGATTTGAGTAATCAGGTCATAAATTATGAGTGCAGTGGGAACAGATGTAATGCTATAAATGATGAAGTCATGCCACCATCAGTGGAGTGATACAAAATGCATGTGCGTGTGTGTGTGTGTGTGTGCGTGTGTGTGTGTGTGTGTGTGTTTGTGTGTGTCTGTGTGTGTGCATCAGCCTGGATGTGAGACAACTAGGAGATGCTGAAGCATCAACCATGTCAAACCTTTATTTTTCAGAACTTTTAAACACTTAGACCTTTAAAATGTTGTGATTTCTGCTTCAGTTATCAAACGTAACGCATGCAGGCATCACACAGGAAGCTGTATCAGGCACAGCTTAATTACCCATTGCTGTCTGCCTTCCCATTAAAGGGAAGATTCCACATGCTGAGATACATGTTTTTATACTTCAGTTAGATGCCAGTTCTACAGCAGTTGGATTAAATGCAACAGAATGATTAAAAGCAAAATAAAAAGATGCAATCATTTCTGGAAACAGAGCTCTAATTATGTGGGCTGATGCCAAGTTTCGAACCTGGAACAGGAAATGTTTTGTGACATTTAACAACAAATGAACATATGGGCAAGCCTCTCGCACATTCCTAATTAATAGCTCACTACTATCGCTAAAGATAGTGGGTAATTTATACCAAAACCAATTTGCCAATAAGAACTTTTTGTTATTCAGAAGAATATGAGGTATTTTACTATATCTATTCAGCGTCAGTATACTTAAATATGATATTTAATGAAAAGCATAACTCAAGAATTAAATGGGAGCACAGTAATGAATTATTTGCCATGCAGGTTTAATGGCACTTTCTTTCAAGTCTGACTAAACAGTAATTATATAAATTAGCGGATCAGAATAATGTAATATTTAATTCCAGATAATCCCAAAGCAATAAATTTATAACAAAATTGCTGTTTGTTGAGCTCATCATTGGGCTCCCGCAAACAATGTCCGTTATTCGCCTAGAATCACAGAAAAACCCGGACCAGGGATAATTACTTTATTTACAACCGATCATGCAAATGAGCGATTGTGGTGCAGTTACACCAGGGAGTTCTCAGTGCACGCTGTTTTACTCTCTATTAAATAGACAAAAGAGTCCATCTGGTCAGAGCCAACACAGATTGAAAAATAGGATCTTAACTCGTTTGTTGTTGGGGTCTAAGACAATTTTTTTCAAGACAGTTCTTTGGGACCCTCGAACAGTCAACATTTTTCCTCCCAGCTCCCAAAATACCTCTACTGTACCTGGTATTCATTGTTGAGTGCTTAGTTCATTATTGATTTATTTTGTTCTTGATTGTTTGCCGTGCTCCTGATTTTTGGTTTGTCCTTGTTCATTTTGTTAACTCTCGATTGTTTCTTTCATTCTTGATTGTTTTATTCAGATGTGCTGAGAGCTGGATGAGAGAAAAAAATGTGGATAGCCTGTGGGCTTCTGAAGACTGGATTACAAAACAAAGGGCACGCAGATGTGAAACTCTCAGGTGGGCATTTTCTGGAAGCCAAATTGCTCATCTGAAATCAGAATCGAGGATTGCGGGAGGGTAAATCAAGAGCAGACAGGGTGAAGAGGACAATCCCGAATCATGGGAAGCCAAAGCAAGCCAAGGGGTCATAAATGTGAGAGTCAGGAATCAAGTTAAATGCAGACTGTAACTTGAGCGCGACATGAGACTTCGCACATGTTTACAGACAAGATAGTTAGGTGTTCACAGATGCATGCAATCAGGAGGCATAATAGTCCATTTAGTATTCTGGCGGGGGGGGGGGGTCACTGGCAGGAGTTTGGGGTTCATGTAATAAATGTACTGGGGTTTCTGGGAGGGGTGTCTACCCAGGTAACTTCAGTGCTGATCTTTATCCCACCTAAATGATCTTTTATTCTTTTTATTTATTGTTTTTTATACTGATGCTCTGTTTTGATGTCCTTTAGTAAAATCACGTATTTGACATAGCAGTGATGTAGAATTAGACTCTGTAGTCCATATCGTTAGAAGGATTTGTAGTTTTAACTGCTGATTTCTATTGTTTTTTTTTGCTACTAATTATCTGATACTTATTCTTGTTTCTGGTCGATGTTTCAAGCGGCTTCTCTCGCATATCGTAAGTTTTCCTGAACCTCCTTCTATTTTCCAGCCCCTGCCAGTCTTTGTATATTTTATGCTTGAATTTTTATTCACGGAGGAATTTCTTGAGCTGAGAATTGCTCCAATTTTATCTTCACAGCTTCCCTCATTTCCCATCATGAATGAGTGAAGTCGCATCATAACCGTCATGCGTCAAACATTTTTTTTTTCCTGTAGGAAGTGCTCTTTTTGCGCCTGGCGGCCTTTAGTATACCAGATTTGTGTGCTGAGTACACATAGCAAATAACAAATGCACTCCCCGTTCACAATATTAAACATTTCTAATGTGGATTTCACATCAGTGGAAGCCATTCTGTAGCTGAGGCTTTTGCAATCCACAGTTTGATAAACAAGTTAACTCTGAAAGATTTGTATGTTGGCTTTCAAGTTTTATTTCTTTAATTAATAGGCACTTTTATCCTAAGCAATTTCAGGCAGACAGGGTCAGGCAGTTCCTGGAGCCATTGGGAGTTAAGGGCGTTGCTCAGGAGCGCAATGGTAATGTCACTCTACTGACCCTGGGATTTGAACCAGCAACCACAATGTGTTGAAACCCGCTGTCGTTCAGTAGAGGAAGGAGGAAGGGTCTTGTTCAAACTTATAGAAATCATGGAATGTACAGTCTGAGGAAATGTGTGCTTTCATAACATATGTTATCCTGCTTAATTTGATTAACACTGTGGTTAATGTTGGTAACACGTGTCAGGTCATGGAACAGTTTTGTTCAAGCCCCGTCCCCACTATTCTGGCTTCAATTAAACCTCAACCTCATGTCCCCTCAATCTTCAGCCTACTTATTATATCACAAAACATTTGGAAATGAATTGATGTTGTCTGGTAGCATATGAGACTTGCTTTTTTTTGGCAAACATGAGTCAGAAGGAAGCAGATAGTGACGTCCTGTTTTCCAGATGAGTGGGAGGCTCAGCCTGGCCAAAACCATATCTCCATGCTGATATGGTAACTGTGATGTCACCAATACAACCCCCCCCCCCCCATGCAAAATCATTTCTCAGAACTTCACCCCGGTAAGACGAGCGAGCAGGGTCGATTAAGGATGATTAAGATGTTTACTACGCAGCCGGTAATGGCATTATGAGCTGTCTATTGCCTGCACAGGCATTTCTAGGGGAAGCTGCTTCCTCCTGCCTCATTCTCCACCCCAGCGGGGGGGCTGACACATCTTATAAAAAATTCCTGGAAGGAAGGTAATAAGCCCCACCCCATCCTCTTCCTGGTTCTCCGTTTCTGATCTCATGGCGCTCACCCCAGGGCACTATTATCTGTCCAGATAGTTAAATACCCATGATATCTGTGAGCTGAGATGATGAGAATAAAAACCTCTGTGTTATATGGTGCTGACTTCCCTGCCACCAAGTCAGACTGGGTACCGTTCAGGCTATGTGACTGGTTTTTGCAGAAATTAGAAAGTGGCGCAAAGCTAATATGGCATTATTATTGTGGTTGTTGTTATTGGATGTAATAAATGATGGGAGAGAATCCAGTCTTTTGATTGAAAAAAATACCACAACAAAACACAGAATCAAATCAAAGTATCTTCAGCTAGACACAAAACAAATAAAGCTAAATACAGGTAAAATACTGGAGTGCAAACAGAATGAGGGGGCATTTATTTTTGGGGGACATCCCAGTGACCAGGACAGACAGAACCAGGACACTACACAAGAGGGGAACAAGGGCAGACAGGTGGAGAACAAGAAGCTGGCAGTGGACAGAGAACACCCCAGGGAATGGAACTAGGGGACTTGGGTGACACAGATTGGTGACCAGATGTGGATCATGAGGAGCAGGACCTGGGACACGAGACAGGGGCCAGAGTTGGGGAACTGAAAAGGAAAGGCACAGATGGGACTTGACAAGTCAGCAAGCCAAAAGAGGGTGAAGGATCCTTGGTGGGGCAGGACCAGATTGGAGTTGATGGGACACTGGGGTGTTAGCTGATCTGGGTGAGACACCAGGGAAAGATGGGGAGAGTAGACTGCCTTGGGCCTAGATGTGCGATTGGCTGGGCTGAGCAGTATGCAGGACTGCTGGGGAGCTAATGGTATCTATGCCCCCAGCAACCCCTCTGGGACATGGAAAAGCAGGACAAAGGTCAAGGGCTGTTGCCGGGTACCCGTGAATGCCAGATGGGCTCTGGTTATGTGGGCTCTTGAGGCATTGCAGAGGTGAAGATGGGCTCTGGAGGTGATGCAGAGATGAGGATGAGATGAGCAGGCCCCTGCAGGCAGGGCTCTGGAGGATTGGGATGGGCAGCTCCCCTGGGCAGGGATCTGGAAAGTGGCTAACAGAACACAGGGGCTTGAGCCAGAAGAGAACCTAGGAACAGGTGTTCCAACACAGTTGCCACTGGATTGGAAGTGGGCCAAGGCACATCTTGGAGCCTTGAGATCATCAAGCAGGGTCAGTCATTTTGTCACAAACACTTACAGTAAAATACACTAGGAGAGACTATGAACATAAGAACATGGAGATCATAATTAAACCAGGCATGGGCAGGGTAGACCATAGACAGGGACACAAAGCAAAGGCATATATAAACAATACCAGATGCTAAGGATAAAATAAATCCAATATATTAAACAAAGGGTGAGGCTGGCCTCAGGCTAGCCTCAAACTCATAACTGGAGAAGTATCAACCTCTAAGCCATCCACTCAACCAATCATGCTACACAGCACTCAGGAACACCAAATGGGAACAGTGAATGACATGACTTATTACCCAGGACTGTTATGCCACTTTTATTTAAATTTCACTTATTAAGAGGCATGCTGATTCATTTAAAGTGACATCTTGGTTCAACGGCTTTTCAATGTAAAGCAATCATTGAGTGCCATGTTGGGTAGGATTTACGAGCGAAACTCAGGTGGAGACTCAATATAAGAGATTAAAGGAGATGAGCGGAGAAATGCTGTTGAATAGAGGCACCTGTCAGGATGAGGGGTTTGGAGTCCAACAAGCAAGAGGAGATTCAATGCCCCCCCCCCCTCACTGTGGTGATGATTGTGATGCCCATGTCACTGGCACAGTCAGAGTGTAGAGGCTTGATGATCACCTCACTAGCTAATAGAACAATGCTATCACAGGAGTGGGGTGGTGTCGAGGAGGGGAAGTGAGGGGGTGCTTGTGGAAAGCCGGCTTGGGGTGAAACTAAAATGAGGGTGCTAATGCCAACTGACAAGCTCGTTTAGAATACTTCATCTGTCTTGACGTTCAGGGTGCAGAGCCAGAATGCAAGGGCAGGAGCCCAAGGAAATCGGGAGAAACACAGGATTTATTAGGGGCAAAAACACTCAAGAACACTGAATGACATTGATGACCAGATTAGGGAAACATGCTCTGACGTGGACCTAAATACACACCATAGTAATCAACATGACTCGAAACAGCTGGGAACATGGGGATTCCACACAAGGTAGAGAGGGGGGTGTGTGGCATACAGCAGGATCTGGATAATCGAGGCATGACCCCCGCCAAAGGCGTGCACTCCAGGCACACCAAAAGGGACCTAACTGGGGTCATGACACAACACAGGGCATGAACGGACAACAGCACCTAGGAGAGACAAAAGCAAAAAGACATCAACTGACCAAGGGGAACAACAATGGCGCAAGTGACATGCAAGTCAACAAGAATCCAGACAGCAATTGACAAAATGCAGACAGACAAGAGCGGCAGGAACAAAATCAAGAGACCCAACGACACCAAGGAAGGGTACAATGAAGAAACAATACCAGGGGACAGAACCACTAGGGGGCACAAAACCAGGGGGGGCACCGACTGAAGAAAGGAAGGGGCCAGTGGGATACAGAGAAGGGCCAGTCAAATGGGAAATGGAACCATGGGACTGCTGAAGGAAATGAGGAGGAAGATGAAGGGGATACCAGAGAACGCGAGGAGGCAGTTGAAGGTGCTGCAAGTGATGGTGTAGCCACAGCCGGCTAAGGTGCAGGCGACTGACGTAGTGGAGCTGGGGGAACCACAGGTGACAGTTGAGCCACCGAAGGGGGAAGCATAGGTGACCATCAAGCAGGAGCCAGGGTGACCACAGGAGACAACTGAGCAGGAAACGGCGGAACTGTATGTGACTCTTGGGCAGAAGCAAGGGGGACCAAAGACAACCCTGGGGGCAGGGTGGGCGGGACCTGACCCCGGCATAAGTGTACTCTCCCTCAGCAAGAGACCAAGTGATGGGATCTGCCATGATGGATTGGTGGTCAGGGCGTCACCCCAGAGGGGTTTGCTGGTGCAGGAGTCAAGGTAATTCCAGAGGGGTCCCACTCAAGAACCTCCTCCACCTCTAATGAGGGGTGAGGAGCGGTGCTCAGATGATTAGGAACTTCCTCGGGATCAATAACTGCAGAGACTGGAGCAGGAACCACAGGAATAGGAGTAGGAACCACAGGGACTGGGAAAACGACGAGGGCCTTGGGAACAGGAACCATTGGGACTGGAGCTTCAGGAACAGGAACCACAGGGACTGGAACTAAAGTGGATTTGAAACGGGGAGCTAGGGCTGGGACCTCAGGAACTGGAGCTATGGAGATGGAGCACACCAGGAGGTGTGCTTCTTGGATGGGTGTGAGGAGGGGCAGTAGCTGGGCGGCGTGCCTTGTGTGCAGGCATGGCACGTGGATGGTGTGCCTGTGGCTCGGGTGCAGGTATCGCAGAAAGATGAGACACATGTGCAGCCGCAGTGGAAGTGGCGGATAGGAATCCCGGGGTGGCGAACACGACCAGATCTAATACTGCAAGTAGGATTCATGTCGGGTTTTAACGTGCTCACCGAGGATTCTGCCCCTCCGCAATTCTTCCGCTTCATCTTTTTACTTGAGGTTTTCATCAGAGCAGGGGACACTTCAGAGAGTTCTGCTGGTGAACAATAAGGCAGTCCACAGTCCATGGTTCCCTGCCCCATCATTGTTTCTGCCACCCTTCTCCTCAGGCATAGTAAGTACTTCTGCACCTCTTCCTCTTCTGCAGGAGATCCCTTGACCAGATGGCGGAGTCTTGAGCTACAGGATTCTCTTTTACTTCTGGCTGGTCGAGCCAGTAAATGACCTCACCTGCCAAAGCCATATACTGTTCCTCAGTGAGGTGAGGTGCCTTTTTCGGAGTCCAGTCATTCTGTCTTGACGTGCAGGGTGCAGAGCCGGAAAGCAAAGGCAGTAGTTTAACAAACAAACAAGGGATTTATTAGGGCCAAAAACACTCAGGAACACTGAAGGATGTTAATGACGGACTAGGAACCATACTCTGAGGTGGACTTAAATACACACCGTAGTAATCAACATGACTCAAAACAGCTGGGAACATGGGGATTCCACACAAGTTAGTGGCATACGGGAGGATCAGGGCGATCGGGGCATGACACAGCCTTTGCTGTGACAGGGAGAAGGGCTTTCTAGGTCTTAGTGACAGTGACTCACTCCATGCTCATGGCCCCAGAACCACCATGCCGCCTAATGCCAAAGTCAGTGTCACTCTCTTATGGGATTGCACATCTTTAACGTCTTAGCACGGCAATCCATCCTTTCATTGGAAATGTATTTTAACATACGATAACACATAAATCACTCTTCTAAAGAGTTTGCAGTCTATCCGGAGAGTATCTGCTATTTAAAATGCAGTTGCCCTTTTTATGTTGTGTAGAAACTTAAGAGTTACCTTTCAATCTGACTGGATGGGTGCTGGAGCTGGTGCTGCAGACAGGGGGCAATATAGCCCAACCCCATGCCATCGCCGAGCAACTGGAGTGACATAAGAAGCCCGAGTGTGAGGGTCTATCCACAGCCCGTCCGTCCATCTGTCTGTCTGTCTGTCTGTCTATCTATCAATCAATCATCAGTATTTTCCTCTATCGGGTGAAATATTACATCAGCCCAGTACTGTGAATTTAGTGCAGCCATGGTGACGTTTCCTGCTCGGGTTCCATCCACAAACACATCCAAACATTTAACGCGTGTTTTCTTGGCTGCC
>JAABNY020000082.1:20188475-20199986 GCA_015164015.2 Brevimyrus niger
TGTCGAACCTCGGATTCAGGAGGAGCAGTGTGGTTTTCGTCCCGGCCGTGGAACAGTGGACCAGCTCTATACTCTCCACAGGGTTCTGGAGGGTTCATGGGAGTTTTCCCAACCAGTCAACGTGTGTTTGTGGACTTGGAGAAGGCATTCGACCGTGTCCCTCGGGAAGTCCCGTGGGGGGTGCTCCGGGATTATAGGGTGCCAGGCTTCCTTTTAAGGGCTGTTTGATACCTATATGACCGGTGTCAGAGTCTGGTCCGCATGGGCGGCAATAAGTCGGACTTGTTTCTGGTGAGGGTTGGACTCCGTCAGGGCTGCCCTTTGTCACCGATTCTGTTCATAGTTTTTATGGACAGAATTTCTAGGTGCAGTCAGGGCATTGAGGGTGCCCGGTTTGGTGACCTCAGGATTAGGTCTCTGCTTTTTGCAGATTATGTGGACCCATTGGCCTCATCCGACCGTGACCTTCAGCCCTCGCTGGGACAGTTCGCAGCTGAGTGTGAAGCAGCTGGAATGAGAATCAGCACCTCCAAATCCGAGACCATGGTCCTCAGCCGGAAAAGGGTAGAATGCTCTCTCCGGGTCGGGGATGGGCTTCTCCCCCAAGTGGAGGAGTCTAAGTATCTCGGGGTTTTGTTCACAAGTGGGGGGACGATAGAGTGGGTGGGACAGGCGGATCGGTGTGGTGTCCACAGTAAAGAAGGAGCTGAGCCAAAAGGCAAAGCTCTCGATTTACCAGTCGATCTATGTTCCTACTATGGTCATGAGCTGTGGGTAGTGACTGAAAGAATGAGAGTGCAAACGGCCGAAATGAGTTTCCTCCGCAGGGTGGCTGGGCTCTCCCTTAGAGATAGGGTAAGGAGCTCGGTCATTCGGGAGGGACTCAGAGTAGAGCCGCTGCTCCTCCGTATTGAGAGGAGTCAGATGAGGTGGCTCGGGCATCTCATTAGGATTTAGTTTAGTTTAAGTCACTATTTCATGAAAACCATGTATCTGCAAATTTTACATTTTAATTGCATAAAATCAGTGCACAAGCACACATCTACACAACTACATTTTAGTTTAACAAATCAGTCTCCCTTTGCCTTTCATTCACAGTACACTGGACTTTTGAGTCCTCTAAAACAAATATTTTGGACATTGTTGTTAGAACCATCCATTCATCCATCTGTTTTCCAATCCGAAACTTCTTTTAACTATTTTAGCTTTTTAGCGTGAAGGAGTGAAAATGGGACTTATTAAATTAACTCTAAAAGCACCAGAATTGGCTACACAACGTGGCTGTTGCATATTTGTGCAAAAATAAACTAATATACTGGACACTGTTTATATGTATGGTTGTGGATGGAAATACTTTATTAAATTTTATGAAAATGCCTGTGTGAACATGCCTAAACTAGTGGCCAAAATTATAGAAATACCTAGCAGTTTTTGCATTATACTCCAAAAAATTACTACTGCTATACAGACCAGAAGAAGGGCCCACCGTTGGATAAAAAAAAAGTAATTTATAGTTTAATTTAACACAATATTTAGGTACGAAGGGAGAAACTATTGGTTTTGAAGAAATCATATCAGGTATGTCTATAGTACGTTGGCATTCAATTTGTGGTGGAATTATATTTACTAATGTCAGAACTTTACCCCGGATAAGCGGTAGATGATGGATGGATGGATGGAGAACTTGATTTACTAATGGCCTCCCGGAATGTGTTTTAGACAATGTTTTTGTGTACGTTTTTGTGAATGTTTTAAACTTGTGATTTCCTTCATAACACATGCACCAAGTATGAAGAATCGACGCAATATTTTTGAATACATCTGGGACAATGTACCATAAATTGATGATGTTTTGGTAGCAATTTTCTATCTTGAAACAATTATAAATAGGTGTTGTACAATTAAATGTTTCAAATATATGGCCAGGCCTTTTGAAAGCACAGGGTAGAATACAATATTAACAATCTGGAATAACAAGATAAAGAGGTTACCAGTGTTGATCGTTTGGGGAAAATAAGTCACCAGATATGAGCGGTACATTGCATGAGAGGCACCATCTTTGGAAGCCATTCCCACCAAAATGTGGTCTAATCATTTGATTATTTGTCATGTATCCTTTAGTGATCTTAAAGTAATTATTTCCCTGGTGAGTAGATTCACTGTTCTGGAACAGCTTAAGGGTCAGACGCACGGGGATAGAGGGTCACCAGAATAGGATGTAATAGGAATCCATTAGACAAGGTTAGTGTTAAGACATATTATAAAGTTATTCAAACACCATGAGGAAATAGTCAATACAGCAATACAAACTAAAACCTTTTTTTTTTTATTGCCCACCACTAACCCCCCTCTTTGGAGGACAACTTTATTTTACATTAAATTCAAATGTACACAGTGTGGCCGCTCCGAACAACTGAGAGAGAAAAAAAAACACAAAAGGGGGAGATACAGAAACAACAATAACAGACATTAATCACCATGAGGAGAGGGGGAGAGGGAAAAGAGGAGGAAAAAGGAAAACAAAGGTATACAATAATAATAATAATAATAATAATCTAGGTAGGATGGAGAAAATTCTGTGTAGGGGAATACAAAATACAAACAACATAAGAAACATAACACTCATTACATTAAGGACATTAAACAACAAAAATGATAATAACAATATCAAATCCAATCCCTGTTTGACTACTGGCTACAACAGTCAAACTGCTAAAATGGGTAAATTGTGGGGTCAGATTATCCCCACACACCAATAAGGAATGGAATACCATGGACAGTAATAAACAGATAATCAATTTCTGACGACATCCAGTAGTACTTTGCGATATAAACGGTATACGATATAAATTTAGCCAATGGGAGACATTTTGATTATACCGCCCTACAGCAGAAATTTCCACTCCTCGCCCGCAAAAATTATGTAATAAAGTTGCATCAAATAATAAATAATTTATTATTTATGGGAGAAGTGGTCATACATACTAATATAGATGGAGTTATGACACTAGTCTAATTCTGTGTCTTGTTTTCTGCTTACCTATACATTTTACAAAACCAATCTGTGTTTTTATTATAAAATAAAACCAGGGAAGTTACTTGAAATGTTTTCATATTTTTTCTATAATTGCAAATTTGCACAATAAATAGTCTATGTTCAGCTGAAATGCCTTTGCTATGGACATATGTTACCCTTTCATGAACAGTTATATTGAAATTTACAGATCAAATCATATATTGCAATATACATGGTTCAACTTCTATGGTTCAAATTATACCACAATATGAATTTTATGCCATATACAGTACAGTAGCACAGCCCTAACATCCAGATTAACTGAAGCGGAATAAGAACTGTGAAACAAATGTCTGGGACCACAAGGGGGCAGTGTTACAGGATTAAAAAGGGATGTACTGTATGTGCACTCAACAAAAAAATTAAAACTGATTACTACAAATTTCATCAGGTACAAGAAAAAATTTTAGCTCATACCAGAATCTAAATGAGAACCATCATTAGACATTATTTGTATCAGTAGTGGTGCAACAACTGTTAGGTTGTATCCACATTTAAAATGGTCAGGAATAGACAAAATAATTTAACAAACCTACAATATGCAGCAGTGCAAACACTGAAGAACAATAGGGATATAGCAATTAAAGCAGCAGATTAAGGGTCTAGCATAATACTAATGGAAAAACAACAATACATCTTTGAGGCCAAAGGACAAGTAGATAATCCAGTACCTTATACCAAATTAACAGATCTCCTATTTAAAGGTTAATCACATTCTTCAGAAATTTTGTAGTCAGTGCTTTATTACCTCTAAACAGAGACTATACCTAATGACCTTAAAAGCGACCCAACCCTGACAACTTTATCCATTGCTCAAGATACCTGCTGATCCACAGTTGTGTACCGTGCCACATGAGATCCTGAAAGGTAGGCCTATAGGGTCAGACTGTGATAGTGAGACCTTTAATATTGCAGATTACATTGATTCTTTTATCAATCCACTGTCACAGACCCACAATAGCTGAAAAATATGTATGAATTTATAGCTACACAGTTCCTCTGGGGGATTTTTTATTTACAATTGACAGAGGTAGCCTATACGTCCGAACAAGTAACAAACTAGGACTAGGAAAACAGGAATGTTTCCAGCACCATCCAGATGGCAATAGCCCAAATTAACTATTTTATAGCTATTAGAATTCAGTGTGATCAGAAATTATTTTCAGTTTGATTATCAAGTCTATTTACAGATCTGAGGTACAGGTATGGGTAATTTCATTATACCAGCACATGCTAACATGTTTATGGTGACCGGGAGGATAGATTTTTCATCTTCTTTAGATATCTATTTGGCCTCATTGGACTCTTAATTTGAAGCACTTCTAGGAATGGCAAACTCACTCCATGCCCATAACAAAGTTAAACACAATTCAGACTTTATTGGAATCAATACACTTTTCAAACCAACAGATACACACTCATTACTACACAAATCCACCTGTCACCCAAAACACATGTTCAAGAGACTTAAGTTACCACTGAATTAGTTCCACCACATCTGCTTCGAGGAACAGCACACAGAAGGATCAGATGACCAGAGCATGACAGGCCCCCCCCCCCCCCCCCAAAAAAAAAAAAAAAGGTCACACTCTGGGCATGCCCAAAGGGACCAGACCAGGGACAGGATGAGACATGGGGTATGACAAGACCACAGCACCTGGGAAAACAAAGACAAGAAACATCAATTAACCAAAGGGAACAGGGTCGGAACCAAGGACAAGCAAGAAAACAAGAACCCAGACAGCAAGACACAAACAAGGGCAGCAAGGACTGAGACAATGGAGGAACAACAGCAGGGGGCACAATGACGAAAGGTGGACGGTGACCAGGTGGGAGCACGGCTGAACCAAACAGATGGGCAAACACAGGGGAACCATCTACAGGGGGAACCCAACCTAGGTACAAAGATGGAAAAGGTAGGGGGAACCAGGGTGCTGGAGGGACCCCCGGCAGACTAAAGGCAGGAGCAGCAAGAGCCACAGGTGACCTCGAGGCCGGAGCTGGAGGGACCCTTGGCTACCACAAGGCAGGAGACGGAGGGGACACTTGAGGGGGTGAGGAAGAAGGAGGATGGACCAGCAGAGGAGGCGAGGAGGGAGATAAGGCAGTCACAAATGATGGCAAAGCCACAACCAGCGAAGGCACTGACGATCGATGAGGTGCAGCTGAGGGAACCACAGGCGACCAATGAGGTGTCAGAGGAGGGATCACAGATGGCCGAAGAGTCACCACAGGGGGACCAGCGGGTGACAGTCGAGCTTGGAGCTAGGGGGACTGAAGGAAAACACGGGGGCAGGGAGAGCGGGACTCGACCCCAGCATAAGTGTCCTTTCCCTCGGCAAGAGACCGAGATCAAGAATAGGGACTGGAGCCTCGAAAGTAGAAGCAGGAACCACGGGAACCGGGGCTAGGCAATCTAAATGCGCCAGGAGGCGTGCCGCTGGGACGGGTGTGAGGTGCGATTGTACCTCACGTGCAGAAGTGGGGGAAGTGGTGGCGGGAAATCCCAGTGTGGTGAACACTACTGGGCCTAAGATCTCATTAGCCACCACAGGGAAGCAGGCCAGAGTTGCTTTGGGGTTTGCTGGACTCTCTAAGGAATTTGCCCCCCCCCCCGTGATTCTTCCGCTTTTCTTTTTTCCAGAGGCTTTTGGCGGAACAGGGGACAATTCCGGCAGTGCTGCTGGTGAACGAGTAGGCAGCCCGCAGTCCAGGGCTACCTGCCTTATTACAGCCTCTGCCACCCTTTTGTATAGCTGTCACAAGTGGTGCCGCACCTCTTCAGTGAGGTGCACGTGTTCGGGTGACCAAGCAGCAAAGGAGCGAGCCGTGGGGTCTGCTCGAACCTTGGGTTGTCGCAGCCGGTATAATGTCTCATCTGTGAGACTAAGGTATTCCTCCTCCATCAGAGGAGACATCTCTTTGGGGAGTCCAGTCATTCTGTCTGGCATGGAGTGGGGAAGCAGCACAGAATCCAGGTAAATCGGGTCAACATGGGGTTTATTCATTATGCATTAAGTTAAGACCCAAATCTTGTACTGAGTATGTCCTCTACAGGATCTCTACTCTACTACTCTACTCTACTGCCCAATGAACTTATGGATGCATTAGCAGACTCTAGATAATAACAAATGTAACAAAAGTTTATTTCTACTTATGTGTTTGAGTCAGAAACAAGATAATATCATACTTACCCTTTAATAACTTTTTAATTCTTTAAAATGTCAAAACAATTTAACACTCACCGTTCTCGTTATTAAGTTGCTTTCTTAGTGCAGAAAATACAGACAAATTAAATGTCATTCTTTGACACAGGATGACACACCATTTCAGTCCCCTTTTCAGTGTGCCGGCAGTAATCTAACCATGCCTGTCATCATAGGAAAATATACCTTTAAGACACCAAAATCAGGATTTTGAATCACTTCATCAAAAACATCTTTGTCTATTTCTGTGCCAGGCTCAGACTTAAATATCAGCTGAAGGAAGGTGGGACTTTTTTGCAACTGTGAAGAACAAATTGATTCTTTTAATATATAAGTAGTAGTCTTTTGTCCAAAGATAAACTATAAAGCATGCAACAATGAAACAACTTGTAAAACCAAAGACTTAATCTAATGTTAATGCCATTAATGTAATATAACTG
Organism: Brevimyrus niger; assembly: GCA_015164015.2. NCBI lineage: Eukaryota > Metazoa > Chordata > Actinopteri > Osteoglossiformes > Mormyridae > Brevimyrus > Brevimyrus niger. The sequence goes on from JAABNY020000082.1 coordinate 20,195,198, forward strand.
AATTATATTTGCATAATGATTTTGAATATAAGAAAAATGTTCAAATTATTAATTGCAGACTTCAGTTTGAACTAAATTATTCAGTAAACAACTGTCAGAAACATTAACATTGTCAAAGTCATTAGGGTGGATTGCCATTTAAAGTTTCACAGGACAGTGCCCAGAAAACAGAGAACTAACTTACAAAGGTAGTTTGGTGCAACACCAAGTTTTAAGCTACAGGCTCATGTGTCCAGATTTTATTTTCATGTCTGGATTTAACCACATACATTTTCAGAAGCAGAAGTGATTAGACTTCACTCCACCTATGGAAATGCAGTTTTTGGTGACATATGCCTAATTCCTCACGTGAGCGGAGGATGATGCAAAGACACACGTGACAAGATCTGAATAAATTGATGATAAATTTATGAAAACGACAGTCAGTTATGAAAGCTGGTGGCAACAGGTAAAATGGTAAGGGCGCCAGCAACTGACTCATACCTGGATGGAATTAGTATAAATTTGCATTCTAACTATTAATTATGTAAGAAAACAAATGTTTAGCACAACATTATACACTGATGACGATATGAATGTTCCATGGAGCAAGTAATCAGTACAAGTACTGATGGACTTGGCAGCAGATTTTCGTTGATTGTCTTATTTGGTACTTCCATGCTCACCCTGCCTAATATCTGCATTGGAAAGACAAAATCACTTTGTGTCTTATCTTCTTTCAAAAAGTCCTGTATCGTAAGATTCTCCCTTCTTTTTACATACATTTGCTCTCCCCTGCATTTCATTTTTACAAGCATTTTTGCATTTAAATAAAAAGCATATCAAGAGAATTAAACTGTGTATTAACTGAACTTTGTATTGATCAAACTATATAAACACACACATATATAAATAGCTTATCATTTTATAACATGCTACTTTGTCTCATTGTGGAAACATTGCTGGCACCCTTAAGAAATGCTACTAAAAGCATCTCCTAACATGACCTTTAGGATATCCTTTGGAATAACCTTTAGGTCAGCTGTTCAAACCCAGGTGTGGGGACTCTTCAGCCAATCAGTCCACTTATTAGCAATCTAATTAGGGACCGGCAGCGAAAACTTGCATACACAATGGCCCATTCTGGATAAGACTGCCCACCCCCGCGTTAAGCCAACAAAAATGATTGCAGACTTTCCACGGACTAACTCACTTAAAATGTGGCACCGAAATTGAAGTCATCTTTAACTGATAGCCAATACAAGAACTTCAAATTTCAAACATAACCCGTAGTATATAATTTTGCATTCACAATCTGTCAAGCCAGTGGGGAGGATGACCCACAATGCATATCTGCAGTAGAAACCCCTTGTGGGGGCATTTATTGGAGACGAAGCACGGACAAGTTACAGTGTTGGATTTGAAGACTAAGGGGCACTTACAATATATACAAATGCTACAGGACAAAGCTAAAATCAATTAACATAAGGAGCAAGAACATGAGGTAAGGCAAAGCAGAATTGGGTCTGGCTTTTCATGGCCACGCCAGGGAGAAAAAAAGGAAGGTAAAGGCAAGCAGGACGGGCCGCCGAGGGGGGGGCACAGGGACCGAACAGTAGGACTGGTACGATGAGCCAAGATAGAAAACAAGGCAGTGTACAAAACTGACAGCATTGCAGAACTTGACTGGGCAGAACAGGACACGATGGCATAAGATAAAACCATCCAGCACCATGTGGAACATAGAATCTGACACCAGATGTCACTGAGGTCATGCAGACAGAAGAAGCAATAAGAGGAACAAGGATGGACCAATCAGGACAGCCCAAGACTGAGCAGACTAGGATAGGGACTACCATGAGACAGAAGGCCAGGCGCACAACAGGATCGGCGCTGTGGAGATACACCAGGGTGACACATGGGCAATAGCAGGCAGGACGAACAGCAATATGATGGCACTGAACTGGCAGGTATGGACATAGGATGGGACCGGGAACTAGGGATGGACACCAGGCATGAGACTTCACCGGGGATGCAGGGCGAACTGGGACCAGACCCAGGACCAGGCAGGGAAACCGAACGACATTAACATCAGGAAAAGGCTGGACAGACTATGAAACTGGAAACAGGATAAAAAGGGTTAACGGTACGAAAAGTTAACGAGGGACCAGGAACATAAAGAAGCACACATAAAGGAACAGGAATCCACCTGTCTGCACAGTATGGCGATAGAAGACTGTTACCACACACAAGATTAAAACGTTTAATGTGGCTGCAGAGTAAATAATCTAACAACTGTTTGTATCTTTAGTTACTTTACAGTTACAGTAAATGAAAATTTATTGATGCACTATTGTGCTGTTTAGTCCTGAATGTCGATGTATTATATGCTTTTGAATGTAAAATCTGAATTCGATTTCATTTACACAGCATGTGAGTGTGTGTGTGCATAGAGGTGAGTTTTTATTAGAGTCCTTATAAGAACAGCACATACAAGAAACGACTACGTTCTGAACACACTACCTATCACACTCTATAACACTCTATCACACAGTGGGTGCATACACAGCACTATTCACAACGCGTAACATTAACGGTGCGCGATAACACAAAAATACATGCAAAATACATGTAAATATTTACATTCTTTACAAGGGTGGCACCAAGTCTAGCATGCCGTGCTGCCCAAAGGGTTCCTTAAGCTCTACAATGTGTTTGTGTCTCAAATATATTTTGATGGCCACCAGACCTTCTGAGCCATGGTTGGAGGTCTTTCTCAGGGATAGACACGCTGAGAAGTTTCCCTGCACTGGAATTTTGCTGAATTTCACCAGAATGTTCCTATCTACTCATAAAGTAATTATTAATGACAATGACATAGGAAGGGCACTTTGACCAAGTAACCCAGTAAACATCGGTCTACGGAACAGCAGGGCGCTGTTGAGATCCTGAAGCTTTATTTAGGTGGGTTTTGTTATACTAAATCGATCTGGTCCTCTTTTCCAGAGCCTTTAATTCACATATCGGTATCTGCATTCATCGCATTGTCCGTGAAATTGTGGCTGGTGAAATCAGTGTCTGCTGATTTTAGAACAAAACTCTGGCGTGGCCTTATTGGTGAAAAGATATAAGAAAAGTCAGGGGGTGTTTCTGCAGTGAATGTACAGCAGGAACATAAATACATGCTGTTTCCTCTGAACGTGGCCAAGGTCGCCGTTGCTCCACTGTAGCTACCCGGCTGTCGACCTTTACAGACCTGCTCCATTCTTCTTACACTGGGAACAGGGCCCAGTGTTAATGGACTTGGGGTGTCCGGAAACACTGGCCTCCATACATGTCAGCCTGCTCGTAAAAACAGGTGGATGCAGCTCACCTGTTAATCAGATTAATTAAACTCCTCTCCACGCTGAGGCGCACCCCGCCAATGTGGAGGAACGTCCCTCCCCCCAACTGAGTCTCACTCTATCTCATCTGGCTTATTTGTTGCCATTTACAATATGGGGGGTACGATGTCCGCCAGAAGCAACATCGGCCCCGAATGATGACAAAGAGGGACTGCAGAGTAAATAAAATACTGCTGGGGAGTAACTGCCCTTTGTAACGCGAGTGCTCTGTCTCAGTCGCACAACGGAGTCACGTGTCACTTCCTGTCATTCTGCATTTGTCTGCTGAGCTGGCGTGGCACTTGTTTAAGTGCTGCTAGATTTTTAACAGCCGGCCAATCAGAGCTCACATTAGCCAACTGCCGTTATATAAACCTTTCCCCAACCTTGATAAGTCCTGCCATTGCACAGGGGTTAAATTACACTTTTGTTAGCACTACGCGAATGCAGAATTCTGTCCCAAATTATGAGCAGCCTGATGTGACAGCCCTTCCTGGGGTCCCTCAGCATTACACGAGTCGTTGTGCCATGTTTCGGCGTAGCAATGCCAATGTATGACTGAGAGAAGGTAATTAAATATGTCTGGCTTCTGGCCCGCGTGCGGTTAGTCAAGTCGGATTTGTATAATGAGTGCAGTTTGAAATGAAAGTCATTTGTGTTTCATTCATCATAGGTAATCTGTCGCTTTGGGGCTAAAATTGTTCCCCAATTTGGAGCAAAAAGTGGATTTAAGTAAGCAAAGATGCAAAACTATTCAAGCAGTTTCAAACTATGAAAAGCCGAGGGAAAGTTTTCTTTGTGTAACACAACATAACATGAAAATGCACATATCTGTCCAGTTCGATTTAATGTTATTTTACCATGAAAGGTAAATCTAAGTTAGATTAGATTAGTGTTTTTTTATACCATGTTTCTTAGGCGCTTGCAACTGTCAAGCTTCCTGCCAAGCTACCTGAAACTGACATTTTCTCAGCATATCATGTTGCTTGTCCATTATATATATTTCTTAATGAATAATGAATCAGATACTAACGCATAAAATAGCAGAAGCGTGATTCGGCCGTGTTTGTGCAGTGACGTTTCAGGTCTCAGATATATCGGATGGGGACAGAATGTCAGGTTTGTTGTTCTGTAAAACTTAAAACAATGACATTATGTTTTTGTTATACTTTTAAATGATTTTTTATAAAGCAACAAAGGAACAAAGTAACTGACAGTCCATCAAACCTACACTGCAGCCCTGTCTGGAGCTCCAGGAGGCCTGGGAGGTTGTCAAATCACAAAAATTAGTTTGAGAATATGGGTGTGAGGGGGTAACAGCCTGATATTGTTATGTATAATAGTTTCCCATCTATCGGCGGGAATGGAGATTAACATGGAACGGAATAATCTCCTTATCAAAAACTACAAATCTGTGACTGGCAATG
>JAABNY020000082.1:20285031-20295593 GCA_015164015.2 Brevimyrus niger
ATAGTGGGGGTCACGAGTCACTGGCACGGTTATTTTGGGGGTCGTGAGCTGAAAAGTTTGGGAACCCCTGATCTAAGGTTTGATTTTGTTTTGCATATCTCGGTTGCATGGGTTTATCACGACATCTGGGGAAAACTTCATGTCCGTAGAACCTTTAGAAATATATATACTGAGAAAAATGGTGACATGTTCAATACTTATATTTCCTGCTGTATATTGGACAAGAAGTTATGAGCAATCACAGTGCATCGCATTTTCCTATGTGGGCTGCACGGTCACATCAAATCCCACAGGGACTTCCAAGGTCAGAAGGTTAAGGGTATTGTGTATGTTTACCTAGATTGAAATAGCCTAAGGTACCCTCCTCTGATGGGGCACCTTAGCAAGCAATTTCATCTTCATCTTCATCGTCGGTGAAGCTTGCCTAGGGCACCACATGGCCTTTTACTGGTACTGTCCAGATGCATAAATAATATATAAAAAAATATTTTTGTGAAGGATATGGTGAAGAAAGATACAGGATTTAATAGCCAGTGGGATCACTGCTGAGGGAAAGTAATTGTACCTCACTGGAGGTGTGTGGTACAGTACGATTTTTCATGTCTGGCCAGCAGATCCGAGTTCAGTCCAGATACATTCACCCTTTGTACCATTTGCCTACATATCCTCCCCATTAACAATGTGGTTGGTGTTCACACTCCTGCCAACCTTTGTAATCACTGAGGTATATTCTGGAAAATGCTTTGCGAACATCACTTGACATATGTTTCTCCACAATGATGGATCAGATACTGGTACTGATCGACACTAAAAAGGCCTCTCAAGGACAAACATCTGACAAAATACCACATTGAAACATTTCATGGATAACAGGGGGCTAATATACTTTTGTATAACGAAAGTCTGGGTGATATCTAAGGAACCCCGTTTCCACCATTTGGAGTAGAAAAAAAAATGATCTCAGAACTCTGATTTAAGTGGAATTTTTTTCAGCCAATCAGCCAGCGTCACCTCCTCTGCAGGATGCCATATATATGTAGCCACCGCGCTGCACAGTCCGAAAGGCATCCTGAGGTACTCATATAGGCTAAATGGCATGGTGAACTCCCCTGAATCACTCTCTTCCTCAGTAACTCATAAGTATGCTCCTTGATCTCCCTATACTGAATAGATGGTATGCGCCAGTATGGTTGGGAGACCGATGTCTCGTGCTTTACCCAATCAGTATATCCCAGATCCTCATCATGAGTTGCAAACGCATCCACAAGCTTCAACAGAAGTTCCCCTAGTTCTGCCCGCTGTTCTGGCGTACCTCCTAGGTATAGCTAGCCTACTAATCTCTGTAGGTCACTGTCAGACCCATGATTATCTTTCCGGTTAACCCTCTGGGGTCGAGAAAGTCGTTGACGACATTGTGTATTTTTTGCGTCCATTTCAGTTTATATCACGCTGAAATCTTAACGTAGAATCATGAAGATAACGCTGACTAAATCCGTAATCTGTCTTCTTTTCAAAACTTCCATTGTCAGTAGTGTTTTTTATTTAGGTTAAATTGGCAAAAAATTAAACCATGTCATCTTACTTTGTTTTACCTGCATCGGGGGTGTGTAGTACCGCTCTCACCCGAAGATCGCTATTCGCATTCTAAATAGCCGCATTAGCATGTATTCAAATTGTATTCGCATGGTAATTTGATTAACAGCAGAACAGTGAAACGTGATCCAGAAACATCCCGATCAGCGCCCTAAAAGGAGGGTAGGGACGTGACCAGGTCACAATGGCTAATTTATACACAAAGTTGCTACATATTTAATGAAAGGAGCTAGAAATAGTGACATGAGTTAGCTTTTTATTATTTATCTAGCCAAATGAATGCATTTAGTCTACAGCATTTAGTCATCTTCATGTAGCCAAGACATTGGTGATCAGATATCTGGGATCAAAAAAAACTGCCAGCATTGCCTACTATGTACTTTTATAATGTTTCTGCAAGTGGTCCAAACTATAAGAAATAATTTATTTGCCATGAATTAAGTTTATGATATTTGAAGAAATGTGTGATCATGCCCCAGTCAGTGAAAGTATGTTTCCTACCCCTAGACCCCAGGGTTAATAGTCACTTCCTCATGGTTTTCAGAAATACGCTGGAACTTCACCTCATAAGGGTCACCCTCAATACACTGACACTGACTAGGAATAACAAGCCTAGTCTTAGGGGACAACCATACAGTATATCCTCCTGCAAGAGGTTAATTACTTGGACTTGGAAACACTAATAGTCATTATCATACTAGAAACAACCGTTAATCCACTAGCCAAAGGAATACTCTCTAGCTCTAGCAACATGCTACAGCTACCATCACCCTGTTCTCTGAGCCCCCTTGCGTACACTGGGGATAAAGCAGGCACATGCACTTCGAATTTGTTAGCTACACAAGCTGTGGACAAGCAAGTTCTGCCTCTTGTACTTAGTGGAAAGCCTCTCTCCAAACAGAATGCAACTTGGGTCAATTTCTGAGAGAACTAACTGTTAACACCATTTAGCAATATTCTTTCCAATATTGCCAGGTGGAGATGAATCTGGTTCTCTTAGCATCGTCCTCTTTTGTATCATCATACTTGATTGTTATGAAGCTGCACTCAGGGATAGTAAGCCCCATCAGCTGTATGTCAAGCAAGGGTAGGGGTAGCTTGTTAGGTGCCGTTATCTTGAGCCATTTAGCTGTACAGTGCAAGTCATTGTCTTCCCTATGAAGATGGCCTCTGAAGAAACTTTCTGTCAAAGTGCTTACATCACTTCTTGTGTCCAGTAAACACCTAAGGGGGACACCACCTATCTGGATGACTACTTCAGGGCACTCACCTACAGCACGATCCAGGAAATGTTCTTTAGTTAAGGTCCCTTGAGCCTCCTGACTTGCCTTGCATTGCCCGGCTCATAGTAATGGTGTGCCCTCGTTTCCCTGCACTACAGGACCAGGTGTAGCAACAGACTGACTACCAGGTTTATGTGGGGTAATGCAAATTCTAGCCATATGCCCAAACCCTTGACAGCGCAGACAGAAAGGCTGTCTATCATTAGTGTACCTGGGGTTGGTTTTAGGTCTACCACTTTCACTAACATTTTCTGGGCAGACATTCTGCATAATATGTTCCTGGGCTACATTTATCAATTTGCCAATAGCTTTACCCTGCTGCGTAATTATTTTAACTACCTCCTGCAGAGTCACTGTCACCTCGGTGTGTATGTGACTGGTCAGATTTAGGTTTTCCAAACCTACCTACTAGATTTCTGTTCCTCGCCACATTGGTACTGCGGGAACGGTCCTCATACAGTTTTGCATACATCAAATAAACTAGACCTAGGCTTCTCTCTAATAAGCCTTCTCAATTTGCGCTAAAGGGTGGAGTCACACACACCTTCAATGAAACGGTCTCTAAGTGCTCGCTGCACATCAGCCACTGTTGGATTGTTAGAGAGCAGAATTAAGCAGGTGAGACAGCGCATATGAATACCCCCTTAAGTCTTCCCCATCTAACTGCCTACGGGCGTAGAAAGCATGTAAGGGTTGAGGAGTAGTGGGATTTTCCTTGAAGGCTTCCCTCAAGTAGAGAAACAATTCAGCAGGTTGCCTAGCCTGTCCTCCCATAGATAGCTTGACCTCCTCAAACGCTGAGCCCTTTAGCAGTGAAAGGATGAAGTCTACATGACCCTCTCGCTGTAGACCCCTTGCTCTCATCACCTGCTCCACCTCCTCTATAAATTCATCTACAGTGTTCATATATTTTCCTGCTTCAGTACTAAGAAGTACAATCTGTTTTTCTCTTGGATTGTAAACAATTGATGAATGTTTGCACATCAATAAGCCAGGATAGGATCAGCCAGCGGCGGATTCACAAAAATCTCCTTCTTTGGCTACAACTGACCGGCCGTGAGCACTTTGGGATGGAAGAGAAGCCCACGGCAGCACCCACTGCTCAGTGAGGAGAGTAAGAATGATACGTGCTTTCATGCTAGTGTCGCTAGTCACTTTTTTGAAAACGAGTCGCTAGAGGGGTCTAAAACCTTGCTAAATATAGCGACAGAGTCCCTAAGTTGGCAACACCAGTCATGAATTTACTGCATCAAGGCCAATACTTGGCACCTGACGTCTTACAGACGTACCGCATTACTTGCGCATACTGCTGCTTTGCTGCTCTTAAACTGCCAATGCTAATGTAACAGGGAGGAAACGTTAAATGGTAAGAATTCCCAAATCAAATCAGACCATGCCATACAAACAGCTAAACAGCACACTCTGCCTACTGGCTACAATTAAATTTGTCTGTATCACGCCTAATAAGCCAAAAGAAGAAAGTTTTATTGCCTCATTTCATTGTAAACCTGGCTAACGTTTACAGGCTATCACTGCACAGAAAGTTGGAAATATTAACATGCCTGGACGGCGCAGAAACAGGCATTGGAGCCTTTGCTCATGTCTGCTGCTGAAGTCACGTCGCACCAAAACATTGAAGCTCGAGCAAAAACTCAGGCTACTTGTTACTTGATAGAAAAGAAGAAATCACTTAAGAATTGTGAGGGGAAAAGTCAGATTTTTGACTTAATAGGTTAGAATGAGATAAAAAGTCAGAGTTTCGACTCAATAAGTCAAAAAATCGGAATTTTAAATGCGCAAGGATTTCATTTTAAGAAGTCAGCATTATGACAGAAATGTTTTGTTCTTTTACATCAAATGGCAGAAATGGGCTTCCACTGGTGTGACTCTGTCGATCACTGGCAGGGGGAAAAGCTAGAACTTCTGACAAAATGTTATCTTGTTCTTCCCCCTGTCCAAACTGATGTATGTAGGGGTCCCTGTAACGTGATCCTGCCATGCCCTGGCACAGTTCTTCAGGGACTGAGATGGAAGCCTCTCCAATTATACAATTACACCTTGCTTCCAGAATTTACCTCAAGAAAATAAATTTTTGCTGGCAGACAAAATATCAAAAGTTCTCAGATGTCAAACTTTCTTTCCACAAATCCCCATGCCAAAATGTGTGGTAGAAACAGCAGTTTGGGAAGTTATTCTGTAATGATTAACACTGTCACCATAATACCTTTCAGTGCATAATTAAACAGTAATACCAGTTACATTGAGGATTAGGCTGCATGCCAGACTTTTCCTTATTGTCAACCTTAATGAGAGCGATTCAAAAGCTTTACAGTCTCCTGTAACTGCAAAATGGATGGGGTGCTACAGTAATTTATGCCAGAAAAGAGCTCAATATGCTATGTTTCGTGCTGCGATATAAAATACTGATGCTTAATAATAATAATAATAATAATAATAATAACAAGTAACTTAGCAATTTTATTTGTTCATTCACTAATTCTCAGTCCTGACCATTTGCCTTCAGCTGTGAAGTGTTACACATCCTCGCTTAAGAACTGGCATAATTATAGTGCTGTTTTCACAAGTTTTCAAAGCATTACGGAAAATAAAAACAGACGTGTAAATAGGCAAACAAGAGTGTGGTAAATCAGCCATATTTCCTATATGTGCTGTCTTATTATCGTACACGTCTCTTTCAGCCCTGATTTTCTCCTGGTTTCTCTCACACATTTATTACATTCATTTTTGCTTTGTGCAGTTTGGTCTCCATGGTGTCCCAAGTGGGGCAGCCTTTGCTAACCTAAGTAACAGTATGTGTGACATTAAAAAAGGCCAGCCTATTCGCATGGGCCGCTGTAGTCGATTTATGTGTCAGGAGCTACGTAAGTAAATCATTCTGGAAGAACAGGAATAGAACGGTTCACCTGAGAGTCATGGGGGGGCTTTAAGTTCAACCAGCAAGCTGTGATGAACGTTTCAGAATCAATACAGCTTTTAGTGCTGCAATAGCTGCTAGTTTTAGCATTAGTACTAGCAAAAGTAGTTCCACATTTGAAAATGAGCAAAAAAAATTAATGGGAAGGAATTAAATCTGTGAGGGAACATGGGACACTTGTGTGGATTCAGTTAAGGTGAGCAGGTTTCATTCATGGATAATACAAACTCATAGTCAATAGTCCAAGTCCAAGCCAGAAAAACCCAAAACATCATCCGAATGATAAACCATGCCGTGGTCAAGGGATGAGTGAAGGTCGGGCGATGAGCATTAATTTGCAGGGGGGCAAGATGGAAATGGTGGTCAGGTGAGCAGGTGGAGCTCGGGTAATGTTCGTAGTCAGGTAAGAAGGGCAGGATGGGTCTGGTGGGCTGAGGGCAAAAAACGGGTCAGCAGACAGGCAGCCAGTCAGGCTGAATAGAGAAACAGGACAACTCAGGTAAACAACTCAGCAGTGACTTCTGCCTGCTGTGACATCATATGCATACCCTTATGCAGTACAAGGAGAACATGAACATCAGAACAACAACTAGCAGCATAGCGATTTGCAATCTTTGTAAAAGTAGCGTTTGGTGAAAACTCCCTCTAAACAAAGCACATGCAATTGTGCATAATGTTAAAAAAAAGCAATGGATGCATTGGGGGTCACTAGCATGGGTTTTGCACACTCACTGCAGCTTGTGATACCTGAGGGGCTGCTATTCCAATGAAGTGTAAGTGATGCTTTTGCCAGTCAAAGAAAAATGGTGGGGCATTTTAAGCATTCGCCATTTGTGTATACTGTTATCGAAGACATTCAAGCTGAACTGTATATGCCTCAAAAACGCTTAAAAAAAACGGTTTCTAGTTGGCTGATTAAATACTTTTTTCATGTGCATTTACTGGTTTCAAAAATAGCTCTGGCATCGGATATCGGACATCAAGATTGTACTGGCACTGAAAAAGTGGGACTAGAGCACCCTTATTTTCTGTCATGAACACAGACCGGCTCGCAGGCCGCTATTTGAATAAGCCAGGTGTATGGTATGTCTATTTTACATTGAAGATTCAAAAACTTTATTGTCATTCCACACACGTGCACACATGCCATGGAGCGAAATTAAGTACTCAGGTCCCGAATAAGCCACAGAGCTAGTCACGCACACTTTTAAATATAAAGATGAAAATGAAATATACTGTAAAAGTATTGGAGTATAAAGTATAAAGTAGCAGTATGTACAGTGTGCAATATGCAGAAGCAGACATAGAATGGATGCAACATAAAGAGATCCAGGTAATTTACTATATAATAGTAATAGCTTAGTTACTTGTTATAATGAGCATTGCACACATAGTATAAATTGGGATCCAGAACCATTGGCTACGTTCACACTGCCATGCTGAAGTGACTCAAATCAGATTTTTTTGCCTTAATGTGACACAGATCTTATCTTTTCAGGGCTGTGCGGACACGCAAATCCGATCTTTTCAAATAAGATTTGTGCCACTTTCATATGTGGTACTACATCTCATACAGTACATATCCATTTCTCGGCCATGCGACGTGAATGTGAACGCTCAGATCGGAATTCACATGGCTTTTTGCTCATACGCATACTCTGACAGAGGTACCCAAATGTAGCCCTCGGCATTCTGAAGTTCTCCGCAAACTGCTCATCAGTATATCCATCGACATTACGGTCCCACCATTGTTGGCTCCTTTCTCGTACCCACGCATCTCTCGGTGCAGCAGTTCCAGCAATAACTGCAAAAACAAAAAAACTACAGTAGCCGCCTGACTTTTTATCTCCTTTTCGACCTGCTCATGTACAGCTGATTGCTCTGGAGGACGACAAAGAGTGAAAGTGAGAAACATGCGTGAACTACTAGCACCTCCATATTTAATGCCCAGAGTTGCCCCATGGATATGACGTTTTTTGTTGGTGGTGACGCAGTCGACCCGTGTAAAAACTTATCAATGTGCGCGTGCGTGACATTTCGGAGGACCGATGCGTTCACATTACAGTCAGATAACAGGTGACTTGTAGTTATGAATGTGAACCGTCAAGATAGACAAATCCGATCTGAGCAAAAAAATCAGAATTGAATGATGTGGCTGGCAGTGTGAACGTAGCTATTGTTTCAGACTATCTTTCAGAATTTGATTGAATATGCATAAGTCCTTGTTTAGCCCTTTAAAAAGAAATTAAGATCTGAACACATACAAGAAAATTAAGTTTTCATGCTTTAAATTTTTTATTTTAAACCAGAGTAGTCTGGGTATTCCAGTTTCCTCCTGTAGACTACAGACACAACAGACTTTTAGTCGACCTTAGTTTGTGACTAAATTATGAACGCAGTTCCTAACGGGCGCTGGCTCACCATGAGCCTGTCTCACTGACGACGGAGAGGTGAGCTGAAAGATTGGACAGCACATCCATGTATGTGTGTGTGTGTGTGTTTGGGGGGGGGGGGGTATTGGGACTGCGGCTCACAGAGATGATGTCACACTAGCTTGTTGTGATGAAACCCACGGCTTCTAGGCAGAAGCGAGCACTTTTGTAAAGATCAGCTCTGCCAAACATTTTGATTCCTCCTTCACTGCACAAAGCACACTCAAAGCCAAGTGATACTGACTCACCAACTCAGGATGTATTTACAACTGCATCTACCAAAAGGCAAAAGGGGAAATTGTTTAGAAACACTCTGATTCTGTAAGGGTTCAAACGTTTTGTTAAACCTCACTTTGTTATTTTCACTTACTACTACGTTTTGGATTCATCTGTCTAAATTTTTCCATGATCCTGAAGCTGTCTTTAATCTAGTAAGGCGTTCAGTTTGCGGTATGGCTGGTATAAATATGCAAAATAAAGGAGTAAAAAAGAGAATGTATGCAAGCATTAAGCTCAGTCATCATCTACTTCTACATATTCAAGTTAGTCACGTCACAAACGTCATAAATTTTATTAAATGTTATATGAGTAATTCACCCAGTGTCCACTTGGCACTTAGGCATGAGAACGACGGGCATATATTTCTAAAATAAAAATTCTAGAATCAGAAATTGTCTGATGAGGTTCTTTTCAAAAGAAGCAGCTGTGTCGTGACATCAACAATTGCCACTGAAAAATATATAGAATATCCAATTTAGGACAATATGCTTATTCTACTGTAAGCCATTATTTTATTTTTATTAATTTCACTGTTGGGCCACAGCTGATGCTTGTTGGATTATTAGTCTCTGGATAGCAGGACCTGAATGTCCCGTCTTCGTTAGTTTAGTCATTGATGTCATACCCTCATGTTGCCTGTTTGTCCTTCTCTGTTTGATCCCTCATGATCTGGTTAATTTGCTGTTTCATGTTTTTTATGAGTTTTTCACAACCCCTTTTGTTTTGCGTCCACACATGCATGACACATAACTAACATAATAGTAATGCATGCTACTATGTAATGTTGTTATGATACCTACCATAGGCCAATTTTGTTTTTTAATAAACCACTTATCAAAAAACAAATAAAGCAGTCTCTCCAACATGCACGTGTTTATAATGAGGAACAGCCTATAGATCAGGGTTCTGGACCTCGATTCCAAATCCAGGCATTGTTTTCAGTTCTCCCAGGTAGTTAGTTTGATAATTACTGATTCTGATTGGTCAGAGGCTCCACACCTGACTGAAAGGTAAAGGAAGGCTGGAAAACCAGCATTGCTCAGACCTCGAGAACCGTGATTTCAATAATAATTGTTTGCTTATCCATGGCTTTAGCAAATACCCATCACTAACTTCTATAGTATATCACATTCTCATAGTATATCAATGTATCTTCAAAAAATAGGATTTCGAGTCACCGAAATCCTCGAGTGCCACAATGGGTTGGTGCCACATCATGGGTTGTTCCCTGCCATGTTTCCATAGCCTCCAGGAAAGGCTCTGAACCTGGTTTTAGGATGACACAATATTGTTTATATCAATATACCTTTAATTGTGTGTTAAAATTATGGTTAAAAGTTTTTTTTTTTATAAACTTCTTGCTTGTAAACGTGACAACTTCAGCTGTGATGTTACACAGACTCCAAGAATTCTCAGTTTCGTTCAGTTGGCATCTCACGGGGTAGTTGATAAATGTGAAGAATAATTGGTACATACTTCATTTTATATCATAATTTGCAATATTTGTATTATTTTGTTGAAGGGACTGTTTGCATCTATGGATTTCATTTTCCGAAATATTTTTCATAAACCTTCAATAGTTTTTTGAAGAACACAATCTAGTTCACTTGTCATTTTTTTTACTTTATCTATAAAGTAATGCCTTGTACATAAATACATGCACTATGCAACAGCCCAAATAGAACTGTCTCCAGCTTTCTCTCACATTCTGTATTCTGTACACATTCGGGTGATTGCACACTTCTCTTTGGAATAGCAATAGCATAATTTTTATTTGCTCATGTTGGCACAAGGTGCTGATTACTGTATGCATTTTAATCTGGACACATTTCACATTAAAAACAGAAACCTTTGCATTAATTACTATTTTTTAAACGTGTCCCCAAAAGGTTGTAAACTCCCCCATTTTTAGACATTTAAAAAAATTCCTACACTGCACATAATAATGCATAGGGGTCAAATCGTCATGACCTGCTCGTTCGATCCTCCTGTGAGCCACGCCCCCTCATTATCCATGTGTGCTTCCCCGATTGTGCCCAG